>OY757939.1:35762437-35764937 GCA_963585895.1 Sepioteuthis lessoniana
ATAGCTGGAGGGAGAATAATTGGATTCATACCTTTCCCAAGGGTATTAGTGCTATGTGAAATGCAATCAGTCTCGTCCAGGATTTGAACTCGTGACTAAGAAAAGTATTGTCAATGATCAGGAACTTAGTCAAACATTACTGACAGGACAGGGTTATTATATGTATAATTCAAATGATTTTATTATAAAAGTCCCTTGTACATGAGTTAGAACGATATTGTCAATGGTCAGGAAATAGGGCTAATGCGTTGCTGATAGTTTTACAATAGAAATGAACTGTAAATCAAGAAGAAAGTACCAGGATTTAAAGTCAGTTTTCTCGCATGCTATATTTCTAAACCCCACATTCCTCTAATTTGTTGGTTTTGTAATGTTCAAAACTATTCCTTGTCGCCACTTTCGTAATGTTTCGTGAGGCGGGGATAATTTTGTCTGATACTTAAAATCTCTTCATTCTCGACGAGGTGGCCGAATACTGAGTATCGAATGCAAAACAATACCAACTTGCTATATTACATTTCCACCCTATTTTGTATACGTCCCATCTCTCTCGTCTGTCCGACCCATTTTATATATTCACCACTTCTAGTAACGTGAACTCCAATAGCACAATCCATTTTAACACTTATGTTAGTTGGTTAGAGATCCGTGTTCGAACCACGAGTCGGTATCGGTACATTCTTCTAGATAACATGTGGTATTAGGTTATTTTATTTCCGGCACTATAATATCATAGCTTGCAGGAAAAAATGGATTCATGCCTTTTTAAAGGGTATTAGTGCAAAGTGAAACGCAAACAGCTTTGTCTAGGGTTTGAAATTTTGATGTAAATTTCATTGTAGTAATTTACGAAGATTTTTGCTTTGATGTGGCACAAGGACAAATGAATGGAGCATTCAATGAGACTCGAACTTACCCGTGAAAGTTTAGTTGTCTACCTTGCTAACTAATACTAAACTGATTTGCTAGAAATATGACTATTTTATCATTTAAACTGCGTATTTATGCTTAACTGAATTGTTTGAAATGGAACTCTTTTTATATGCTAAACTGAATTGTTTGAAATAGAACTGTTTCAACATTTAACTGTAAACAAAAATTATACTCATACAAAACTGAATTGTTTGAATTAGAACTGTTTGATTAAACTGAATAGCTTGAAATAGAAATGTTTTTGACAATTAAACTGTGATCAAATGCTAAACTGAATTGATTGAAATAGTAGTGTTTATTTGTATAAAAATAGATTTGGCATTAAATCACCTATAAAGATTGATATGTCATAAACCTCAACAAACAAACTCTCTCTCTCTCTCTCTCTCTCTCTCTCTATATATATATATATATATATATATAACCAGCGTTAGCCAATGGTTTCTCCTTGGAGTTTGAGCGAGAGCAAGTCTCCAGGACTCTTCTCAGTATTCTGGTCGATCTCAATAAAGCTGTAATTTGGATGGTCTCTACTCGTCCCCCAGCCTCCAAGTCCCCCAGTTTGTACCAAGAGCATAAATTACAATTGGTATCACAGTCACTTTCATGTTCCATTATTTTTATTATTTTTGCTATTATTTAGCGAAATATGTATACTACCTTTGTAATGGAGGCGCTTGTGGCGTAACAGTTATTGTCGTAGCATGTGAACATGGGGACCCATATTCAAACCTTGATGAGGATGTTTGCATTTCACCTAACGCTAATACCCTTGCAAACCATATGGATCCAACTATTTTCTATCTAGCTATAAGTAAATAGTCGAGCAGACAGAGCTCGTTAAGCTTGGAATGGCAACCAGTCAAGGAGAAGGAAAACTCTGAATTCAAACTTGTTAAACTCCGTTTAAAAACTGATCTTGAGTCGCATCCTGCTCGTGGCAGAGGAGTTGGGTAAATGCTTACCTTTGCATTCGACAGAGCCATATTTCCACATCAGGTCCAACTCATGGAATTGGGATTTCCAAGATTAATTAAAAAATCAATAATAGATGGTAAACTTGTCTTTTTGAATTTATTTATCTTATGAACACATTTATCTTGTCAAATTGACAGCATAAAGTCTGATCAAACGATTTTCAGGTTGGGAAGATTAAAGTAACCCCGAAAAACATGCATACAGAAGTTAATGTTAGTTTAAAGATAAGATTAATGTTTTAAAAAGAAAGAAAGAAAGAAAGAAAGAAAGAAAGAAAGAAAGAAAGAAAATATAAGGAGAGATGAAGAAATTTAGAGACATACATACATTGAGAAAGAAAGAAGATGACGGAACATGTCTGTATAAAGAAAGAAAAATGAAAGATTCGAAATAAGATTAATGTTGACATGGAAATAATCTTGGAAGCCAGTTTTGCATTTTAATCCAATTATTTCGGCCGTAGTCGATTCAGAGAGAATAAAGTAACCCCGAACCACATTCTTGTAAGTAATCAATACAGGGTGTTTCACAATGGTTGAAACTAAGCAGCAACCTCTCAGATTTTCCCTGTTGATTTTATTCTATTTTC
>OY757939.1:35769937-35864937 GCA_963585895.1 Sepioteuthis lessoniana
TTAATGCTTAACTTCAAATAATTTTACTTTCTCTTATATAATACATAAGTCAATAAGTCCTTGGCCTAACTAATAAAGCAACAACTTTTAGGCAAAATTCAACTTTATTAATCAACACAGTCTCCTTCTAGGGTTAAACACAGATTTCAATGTTTCTCTTACAATTCGATGCCTTTTATGTAGAACGATTTGTCTTTGACTTCAAAATACACCTCAGTACCTGATATATCCTCTCCATTGGAGCCATATCTATTTCCCTGAAGCGTTCTTTCGAGGTGTGCAAACAGCCAGTTGTCGCTGGGGGCCAGATACTGGAGAACAGGGTGAGGGCGGAAGCAATTCGAAGTGCAAGTCATGTATTTTTGCCATCGTTGCGATCGACTTGTGACACGGTGCATTGTCTTTGTGAAAGAGTTCTTTTTCTTCTTCTTCATTTGTGGCCGTGTTTCAGTGATTTCTTCTTTTAAATGCACCATTAATGCTACATGATATTCGCTATTGATTGTTCTTCCTTTCTCAAGGTAATCGATGAACAAAATACCTTGCCAATTGATGTTTGCTTCTTTGGTTGCTTTGGATGACTTTCACCTGCTGGAGTGAAGTGGTGTTTCATCCATTGTCGCATATTTACGCAAAAAATCCTTTTTGTTGAGTTGAAACAGTTGCAAACAACGCTCTGAATCGTAGATGCGTTGTTGTTTTTGATCGACTGTGAGCAAATGCAGCTCCCACTTTGAACATAGCTTTCTCATTGGCAAATGTTCATGAAAAATGGTGAATACACTGCCTTCTTATATCGTCAACTCCTCTGCTATCTCACGCAAGTTCAATTTACGATCGGCCAAAACGAGTTTGTGGTATTTATTCATGTTTTCCGGGACAACTGCCGAATCTGGGTGACCTCAGCGTTCAGCATCATTTGTGTCTGTACGACCGCGATTAAAGTCAATATACCAACCGTTGTTTCTGACGGAGTCCGAATAAAACTTATCAAGCCATTGCTTTGCTTGAACAGTATTTTTTCCCATCAAAAAGCAATGCTTTATCAACAAACAAAATTCAGATTTTTCCATTGTTTTAAAAACTTGCAACAGTAGCTTCACTTAAATAATAAATTTGTAAACTAATAAAACGATTGGGCTCAAATTTTGACACGTGCCAGTTGAATACATATTTGACACGTATACATTATTTTTTTACGAAAATATTTCGTTAACATATATATATATATGCTTAATAAACATGTATACATATATATACCCATATATATCATCCACACACACATATATACTTATATATAATTTTGGTATATCCATATTATTTTAATATGTGTATATATTACTTTAATGTAAATGTAAATATAAATGTGTCATTTTTATATATATTTAATATATATATATATATATATATACATATTTTTCATATCTATATGTATAGGTTTGAAGGTATTTGTTGACTATTATTGTATAATATTCCTTTCATATTCGATCTTCATCAAAATGAAATAAACTTAGAATTTAAAAATAGATAATTATATATATATATATATATATATATATATATATATATATATATTCATCATACAGCGCGAGAAAGCACGTGCGATACCCTAACCTTATCAGCCACCAACCAGGGTGATAACACAGTTTCGGTAGCTCAAGGCGGTACTGCCACTCCTGGCGCTACCGAGCAGCTTTTGCCAACGGATAGGGTATTTAAAAGAAAAATATATCTATGTATACACAAGATCAACTAAAAGCAGACATTACATTGGACGTTCGTTCATTTTCATTTTGGTGCAGTTTGTGATTTAAAAATGCGTTTACTTATGCCGTTGATTTCATAGCGACCGTTTCTTGATTTTGCGTAATTACACGATATTTTCACGAAGAAAATTACATATTTTTCTCTATGACGCTCTTCCTTTATATGTTATTAATTTCGTCTAAAAATCGTGACGTCGGCTGATTTTTAGGTTAATTTGACGTCATCATTATCATCACGTTGTCTCGACCCCACTAATGTTATTGACTCTCTTGTCATCCGTCTCTATATCGGTCATCTCTCTGATCGGTCAAAACTTATGTGTCCTTGTGTCATCGTTGCCCAGAGAAGGACGTTACTTGTCAGTTCGTCATTATTTTCCCAGCAGTGACCAGCTAGTCTTGTCTTATTTGGATTGATTGTGAGATGAATGGTAAGTGTTCGTGCAGTGGCCGATTTTTATGTTGCTGCTTCCAGGATTCGTTGGCAGCATCCTTTTTTTGGCCCCATCTTCTATTTTCTTTTTCATCTCCTGAATTCGAAGTCATCATGTGCATATGCAAAGTATGTATCGTCAGTGACTGTTGGCTTGTTTCTTTGTTCGTGAGTAATTTAAGAAGGAATGAACTATTAGACATAGACCAACGCATTCGCAAAAACACCAAAATTAAGCCGAAAAATTGATATGGTCCGGCAAACTTGGATAATAACGTATCTGAAAATGTACAAAATATCCGACGAAATCATGAAAAACTGGAGGGAGGAATTAACAACGAGAAGATAAAAACTAGCAGTGGAGACTCGTTTTCACCATTGCTATTCGTTTTAGCAATGACGTCACACAAGTATTTACTTTGGAAATACACATGGGGTGGTGAGGGTGCTACAAATTTACTAAATCACAATAAAAGATTAATCACGTTGTGTACATGGATGACAGAAAGTTATTTATAAGAAATAAAAAAGAACTAAAGAGAAACAATAGGTATAAACAAACACGATATAAAAAATGGAATTTTGCATTGAAAAATGGCCATGCCCATAATAAAGTATGGTAAAAGACAAACTGCAGATTGAATAGAACTACCAAATGAAGTCTTTTGTCGAGAAGAAAAAACTACAAATACTTGTGAATATTGGAAGCAAACACCATCAAATAACCGGAAACAAAGGAAAAAATAAGAAAAAATACCTCAGAAGAACGAGAAAGCTTCACGAAACCAAACTCTGCGGCAGAAATCTCATCAAAAGAATAAAAACCTGGGCAGTCCTCCTTGTAAGATACTCGGGACCATTCCAAAAATGGACAAGAGATGTCCTAGTGTTGGCTTCTCTCTGTGTGGACATTGAGTGTAGTCTGGAGGACCTACCGGGAGAGATGGATGATAAGGACGGACGGAGAGAGGGAGGGTGAGAGAGTTAGAGAAATCCGTATGGTCAGTGGGACTTGATAATGATGATGACTTGATACCATATCATTGCTTGAAATACTTTAGACCACGTCATTGTGTAGGAATTATTAGAACTATATAAGAATACTAGAAACCATACAGACACCCTGTAGAATACGCTGACAGGGATTTTGCAGAGGAGTAAACCCTTCCTCCCTAACAATTATTCTGGTAATGATATTAAACTATATCTGATAGTGAGACTCCAGTTGTGGAGTTTGAGTTATGTTGAATACTCTTTCATTGGCATCACTTCCTGGTTGACACATAATGATGGTATCTGTTTGGGTCCCATCTATGGGTCAAAAAGAACTGTTCAGTCACTTGCTAAGGATTATAATTACTATTATTAGACCAAAAATATTTGATAAGTATAATTAAAAATGTTAAATAGCATTGCTTGAAACCGTTTAACTACGGGTAAACAAAGGATTAATACTAGATTGAATTATTAGTGTTGCTAATAATACTTGAAACTATTTAATTATGCGCAAATAAATGAGTTCTTACAACTGGTCAGCGTCATGTTTCACGGTTATTTTTTTTTGTCGCTGTTTTTTTTTGGAGGGGGGGAGCTGCAGTTATATGGTAATTTCCAATTTATTTGTCAGTCTTTTTTTCTTTCACTCTGTGGTCCGGCAAAATGGCGAAATCCACTGAGTTCTTTTTCTTTTCGTTAATCAAAACTAGGTATAATATTCTAGCCGGGATCAGGTGACCCATTTGTATCTCAAAATCCCATTGCCCAATCGGCTGGGGCTGTACAATACACCAACTGCCTCTCTGCAGAGGGTTACAAACCCACCCTCCAACAAATGTCCGGTATATATAACACTAAACAATCTGATGGCGAGGCTCCAGTAATGCTGGAGCTAGTGGAATGCTAAGTACACCTTCATTGCCGTTGCTCCCAGGTCAACTCTGGTCCAGAGTGGTAGCACCTGATAGGGTCCTAGCCATGGGCCAAATAGAACTAAACTGTACATATGCTAAACTGAATTGTTTGAAATAGAACTGTTTTTTGACATTGAAGCTGTGTACTTGTACTAAACTGAATTATTCGAAATAAAACTGTCAAAATGAATAAAAATGGATTTGACATTAAATAACCTACAATGGTTGATATGCCATAAAACCAAACCAAACCAAACCATTTAAATCCAAGAGTATTTTATGCGTCTCATTCTCAAGGACTGTTTGTTTGTTTTGTTTTAAGGCATATCAACTTCATCGGTCATTTAATGCCGAATCAAGTTCAAGAAAATAACTCTGAAAAGAAATTCAAAGGAGAGGTCTTAGGAATTAATGATTAACTTTAGATAATTAGTTGGTTATTTGTTTTTTTTTTCATTTAGGAGTTTTTTTTTTAGGGAATCATGATCATAAAAAAACCCTGTGAAACAAGCTGGGGAAGGGATCAGTGTGTCAGAATATATTTAGTAAAGAAAGGGTTATTAGTTATTATTGAAGTTATTAGGTCTTATTTGGTCGATTCTGGTTTGTGCGCATACCATTTTGTAGTATGGCCAAGTTTCAGTTTCTTGCACAATTCCCAGTTGGTCACCTTTCTCATCCAGTCGAGTGTACTCATATACTCCTTTTATGCTAGTTTACTGCCTTTGCCAATTATGTTAACAACCATTTCATCACTGGCCACACGTAACCTACACTTTCAAATTTGTTGCGTATAATCATTTTTCGTTTCAATATCATTGGTCATTATGGAATTATATCTTGAGCTGCTGTTAAAAGAGATTCAGTTTCCCTCTTTAGCTTTCTCTTTTGTAGCTGTGTACACATCTTTACGGGGGCAGTCTCGTTAGTTTGTCGCTTGAAATATCCATAGAGTTGTTTTCCCTCCCATGTCTGTTTCCTCGTTTTGGGTAATTTTTCTATCTGTACTTATGTTGCCATTGCTGTAAATAATCTTTTCTTGCTCTTTTTAATGAAGTCCTCGAGTCCTTGTATTGATGCATCTACGTAATTCTCAATGCTGGCGAGTCCTCATCCTCTTTCTTTTCTTCACTTATACAGTCTGTCTTTATCATCTCTCGGATGTAAAGCTTTGTTCATAGTCATCATTTTTTTTTGTCTTTTTGTTCATTTGTCTGAGTTCCTCTCTTGTCCATTTTTGGAATGGTCCCGAGTATCTTACAAGGAGGACTGCCCAGGTTTTTATTCCTTTGATGAGATTTCTGCCGCAGAGTTTGGTTTCGAGAAGCTTTCTCATTCTTCTGAGGTATTTCTTCTTATTTTTTCCTTTATTTCCAGTTATTTGATGGTGTTTGCTTCCAATATTCACCCTCCATCTCTCCGTCCGTCCTTATCATCCATCTCTCCCGATAGGTCCTCCAGACTACATTCAATGTCCACAAAGAGAGCAGCCAACACTAGGACTGTTTGCATTTCACATAGTACTAATACCTTTGAGAAAGGTATGGTTCCAATTGCTCTCCCTCTCACTATGGGTAGTAGGGGAGACTGGGTTCTTCAGCTTTGGTGTAGCAACCAGTCTAGGAGAAGGAAAACTCTGAATTCAAACCTGTTAAACTCTGCCTAAAAATTGACCTTGTGTTGTATCTTGCCCGTGCGTGGGTGTTGGTAAGTACAAATACTGGGGCGACCATATTTAGAGTTTTATTGAAGAACGCCGCATATGAGTTCGTCCTTGCTTCTCCAGCAGTGTCCCGCATGTCTTGTTTGTCTCACTTGGATGGTTTTTCAGATGGGAAGTAAGTGGCCGTACAACTGTTTTCTTGTAGGCTGGATTTGTTCAAAACAGCATTTAGCGTTCTTGTGATGTTCTCATCTAGCCTTTTCTCTATGGTATTTATTTACCCAACCCCTCCGTAAAGGTAGGATGTGATACAAGGTCAATTTCTAGGCGGAGTTTAAGTGTTTATTTCAGAGTTTTCCTTCTCCTAGACTGGTTTCTAAACCAAGGCTAAATAACGCAGTCTGCCCTACTTTTTACCCATAGCTGGAGAGAGAATAATTGGATTCATACCTTTCCAAAGGGTATTAGTGCTATATGAAATGCTATCAGCCTCGTCCCCGGATGAACTCGTGTCACCGTGCCCATTTTCTTCGACGATAACCATTATGTTATTTTTCTCCATGGTGTCATGTAATTACTTTTGATTATAATCTTTTGTATACATTTATAACCGGTTCATTGGTTTAGTGGGTAGAGTGTTCGCCAATGGTCCGGGAGACCTGGGTTCAATCCCAGGTCGCGTCATACCAAAGACTTTAAAAATGGTACTTTATACCTTCTTGCTTAGCACTCAGCAATATAAGGTACGTATCGAGGGTAAAGTGGAACAATCCAGGGAAAGGAGTGGCACCCTCCCCAACACCTCGGTGTAGTAGCTATTGAAAAGGGAGCCTTCTGGTCGCTCTCGACTACTTCCACCAACTTACTTATGCCTTTAAGTAATTATTCTTAATTTATTTATATGCTTTCAAGTATTCTTATATAAAACTAATAATTTCCAAACATCTATTTGACTTACAGAAGAGGCCCTAATAGATTCTACTGCTCAAGGTCAGAGTAGGCCTGGGAGTAATGGTAGTGAAAAAGAGCCTCACCACTGGTTGCAGTTTAGTGTCAAACCCAGAAAAAAACCGTCTGGATCTAAAGAGAGAGACTCCAAGAGTAAACTAGAAACAAAGAGGTTGATTTATAGGCAAACAGATGACAAATAAAAAAGCGAAAATAAACTGAACCATTACGATTAAAGAAAGTAGCGAATTATTTAATGTAACGTGGTGCCATATTAAAAGCCTTTGTCTTGTAAAGATGGCGCCAATCTTTCAAATGTCGCCTTCTAGTCATGACCAAAAATCAATGTGGCGGCTTTTTCAAGATGGCGTTTCGCTTTAGATGATGTGCGGAACAAAGTCCATAGTAATGTTGTTGACAGTAAAATGTCTTCTTCTTCTTCTTCTTCTTCTTCTTCTTCTTCTTCTTCTTGTCTACAGTAAATTTCCCGGTTCGGATGACGAAGCATTTTAGATGTGGATCCTGCTGTTTGATTTCGACAATGGAACCGAAAGCTAACAATGGAAACGTACATTTCAGTCAAAAGACAAAGGAAATCATAGAAGATAATATTTTGGGAACTGAATGAAATCGTGGCCTTGTCAGGTCACTTCCGGTTTGGGTGCGCAAGATTTAAGTATTTTACTTTCAAGAGATGAGAGAGAGAGAAGGAGTAAGAGAGCGAGACGGAAAAAGAATGAGAGAGAGAGAGAGATAAGATTGATAGATTGAGATAGAGAAAGAATGAAAGTGTGAGAGAGAGAGAGAAGGAAAGATGGATATAAAGAGATGATAGAGGAAAAACATAGATGGGGGGGAGAGAGAGAGAGAGAGTGAGAGAGAGTGGGAGAGAGTGGGTGAGTGAGTGAGAATATTGCCAATAAATAAATAAGATAAAATGATGGTATCTTCGTTTCCGAAGAAAATTGATGCTTTTTTCTTAAATTGTTTGGGGTATCCTTATTTGTGGGCGATAAGATGTATAGATTTATAGAAATGAACAGATAGGTCGATACATTGCTATGAACAGATTAAGCTTGCTTGATAGATAGATGTAGTGAGAATTAGGTAGATATTAACAAGATATACTGTGGGATATATGAATAAAACAGATATTAGATATATGAATAGATGGGTACATGTATACATAGATACATATGAACAGACCAAGATATATGATAGGTACGGGAGAGTATGGGGTAGAAGCGTTAAGACATCAAAGAGTTACACCACGAGTCCTCACCGTGTGATGGCTCATGATCTGCCTTGTTTATCAAAACAAAGAAACGGCTTGATATGTACTTAGCTTTATCAACACAGATGAAGACTTGATAATTGTACACACACACACTCACACTCACACACACACACATATATATATATATATATATATACACGTATACATACACACACTTGTACCTCTTCCGCAAATTTAGCTGAAGAAAAGTAAAAAGAAAATGGCGGACAAACAAAATGCAAATAAAAAGAAAACAAAGAAAACACAAAAAGAAAAAAAAAACAATTACATAAAATGAATGCAGATGAAAATAAAGCTTAAATGGTTGGAACTGTTGTTGTTGTTGTTATGAAGATCTGGTTGTTTTTCTAAACAAGCTTCAGTCCGAAACGGCTGGAACGGATGGGAAGCGGGTAGGAGAGGAGGATTGGAAGGCAGAGTTACAGTGAGGAATAGGAAAAGATACAGAAAGGAAGAAGAAGAAGAAGAAGAAGAAGAAGAAGAAGAAGAAGAAGAAGAAGAAGAAGAAGAATGGAAAGGTAAGAAAGCAGAAGGAAAAAAAAAAGACAGATAGAAAAACAAAAATGACAAGTTCAGAAGAAAGAAAGAAAGTAAAACAAAAGTGAAAAGGAAAAAAGAAGTGAAAAGGTGGGAAAGATTGATCAAAATAAAAAGATGAAGAAAGAAAGAAAGAAATGAAAAGGTAGGAAAGAGGAAAGAAAAGTTAAAATGAAAAGAAAGAAAAATAGCATTGAAAGGAAAGATAAGAAAGAAAAAAGAGAAAACAAAATCAAGAGGGGAAGAAGTAGCAGAATAAATAAATAAATAAATAAATAAATAAAAACAGATAAGAATAGAAAACGTGGGTAAATAGAAGTAATAAAGAAATGCCAAAAGGAAAAGATGAAAAGAAAGAAAGACCCAAATAAAAAAGGTGAGGAAAGAAAGAAAGAAGAAGCAGAAGTTGAAGAAAAGACCTCAAAATACAAAAGAAAAGTCCTTGAAAGAAAAAGGAGATCTGCAGGAGAAAAGAGAAGAAAAGGGAGAAATATTTGTCTGGAATGAGTGATTGGGTGTGGTTGATGCTCCCGGTGATTGTGGTGTTCGATGTTGGGAGAACCTAAAACAATAAATAAATGACTAAATTGTTCTACCATTCTTGTTGACATATGTCAAATTGCTAAGTGTCTGTTTTGAGGGGGTCGATCAGTACAGGCAAGTCACGTGGTCCAAACAGGTAAAGCGGTGCATATCGTTTAATAAATGTTTTCTTCTTCTTCTTGAAAAGTTTTGAATTTTACAAAGAATTTGATTCGATGCATTGCTGGGCTCCAACGATTTTTCAGAATTATTTCTCCACTTATTCTTAAAGTGTCCACTTTTTCTTTCTTTCTTTCTTTTCTTTTTGTCTTTTTTCTTGGTTCCCATTCTAACGGCAGTCCATGATTATATTGCTGTTTCTAGGGAGGAGGCAGTGAAAGATTCTAATCAGAGCTTCATTTTTATATCCAGTTTATCAAGAATTTGGACGTCGCGGAAATGACGTTTGACGGGTACTCAGACCGCAGAAGTTACCATTCATTCGAAAACTAAGCTAGAAATTGATTTTATTCTTTTAAGGGCACTTTCGTGCGTATTGCTCTAGCAAAAAGTCGCAACGATGTGTTTTTTCTTTTAGGATTACACTTCCATATTTTTTAAGACGTTCGCATACACGTATGTACGATAAAAAGACATCTGGCTACGTACAGAATCATTCTGTTGTTTTGTAGTAATTTAATAAGCGTTTTGCTCAGATAAGGCACAAGGCCATATGAATGGGGCACTCGATAAGACTCGAACTCACTCGTGAAGATTTGCTAGTCTAACTTGCTAACTATTATACCACTGGAGGTGCTCCATTCAGTTATTTTGTATTCTTTCAATTTAGTTTGCTCAGTCAATATAATGTTTTTTTTCATAATACGTAACTTTTCTTATATTTAATCTTTTGAAGTAGACATAACATTTCTCTTATCGACATCCCTCAAGTGTCCATAAGATTTATCATGGGATTTGATTACTTTTATGATTTCATTATATATATATATATATATATATATAGTAATTTACAAAGTTCTTTGCTTCGATGTGGCACAAAGCCGAATGAATGGGGCACCCAATGACACTCGAACTCACTCGTGTAGGTTTGCTAGTCTAACCTGCGAACCGTTACACCACCATATATATATTAGTATGGCTTTGAATAGAGTTCTTATCTTAAATAGATAATGAGTTCTGAAAATGCTTTTTTTTTCTCGTCAGAGAACACCGTAATGAGAAAGAGGAGTATGGAGAGCTAATCAGTCGTTGTTTGTTCGTTATTTTTTATTTTATTTTAGCCAAGTTTGGTTGAAGTATGGTCATTAAATTTAAATATTAAAAGATTATAGAAATCTTTCTGTTTACAAAGAGCCGGAGGGTATGTAGTGATATAGATCGCTTCTTACACAGATAATTAAAGATTGGTGCTAGCAGTGTCAAGGAGAGAAAACATACTGGTGTTATTAACGCTGGCACATTGGGGATTGGCAAATTAGAGTTGAATTATGGCTGAAGGAGCGTTTGGGTTGTATTAGGATTAAACAATGTGATCTGATGCTTTATTCTGTTCTCAAATATTTGTGTAGTGCGTCCAATAAAACAAACGTCACATTTGAATTGAAATTTGTAAATTAAGAAGTTTTTATGATGAAGAGACACTGTCTTTGAGATTAGACGGAAAATCACATTAGATTTAACAACGGTTGACAAATCTTTTAATTTGTTCTATCAAACGGGTGGAAACATACCTATCCAAGGTAATTCAAAATAGACGGGGCACTTTTCAAGACCAAATTTGGTGTTTGCTGAGTACTATATACATTCGCTTCTGATAATATAAGAAATCTTGTCTTCAAGATATGTATTTTTTTATCCTCTACTGTCTAGCTCTCCATACTCGTATTTTTTGCTTGAATCTCTGACGAGACGTGATCAAAAAAAGGTCCTTTCAGTACTTAGAATCTTTTAAAAATGTACGCTCTATTTAAAGCCATACTAACATTTTGTTCGTACCACAATATATATACATATATATATATAAAGAATTTACGAACACAAACGATCAATCAAAACAAATAATGATCGAAACGCCCTTTCCGCCCACATGTTGCAGCTTAAATACACATTCAATTTTTCCCAAGCTAACCTAATCGAACCCATATACTGCAAAAAATCCTGAAACAAACCGTATAAAACAACGTCCAGTTTTTTTACAAAATATCACCATAACTGGCGAACAACATACTAAATGAAAACAAAATCAAAATAGAGAACGGACTAGAAAAAAGTTCACTCTTTGCCACCATACTTTTGCCTTTCCTTATCACTTTGTCTCTTAGCCCTTCCTCTCCCCAATTACAACCTAGACTCCAAAATATAGACAAATTTCTGCGACATCACATTATAGTCAATATCTTTCTATGAAACAATATATGCAGAAACCTCTTTCACCCAAACCCTTCCTTACTTTTTTATTATTAGCTCCCTAAAATTTATCTCCACTTTCAAAACAAAACGTCTTAAATGAAACCTGATACATCACATCTAAATTTGAGTTAAGTGTTTGATTTATCCAACTTTCTACATATTTCTAGCATACTGTCAGATTCACTGCGAATGTATCTTTTCAATGTATATATACGGTTCTGTTTTTTTTAATTGAGTTTTTACTGGTTCTTACTCTCTGAATTTAACCCCAGTCGGTTGGGTAGTAGAATACGCTCACTGCATCTCTTAAGGGTAAGACGCCTCTAATGAGTTTCCTTGTATATGATGCCAAACTATCTGATAGTGGGGTTACAGTTCTGGAGCTTTGAGAAATATGGAGTATCTCCTCATTGCCTTTACTCCCAGGTCCTCTTCGTTCCGAAATAGTTATACCTTTTTGTGCCCTATCCAGGAGTCAAATAGAACTGCGTAACCATTTAACCATGTGCTAACAAATGATTGATGTTAAACTGAATGGTTAGTATTATATAGCAATACTTGAAACTATGTGTGAGCAAACAAATGAGTAATCTAGGGACAAACAGGGTTAATTAAAAGATGTGGAATCAACAATTTCCATATATTAGTGTGTATCAAATGTTTATTCTTTTGCACTCTTGGAGAAAAAACTGGAGTGGAACTATACGCCTTTGAACAACTCCTAGAAGAAACCTACAAACAGTAGCTATACAGCCACTTAGCTCTCATCTCACGAACTATTGAAAAAAGACAAAAACACGTGAAGCAAGAATGAATTTATGAGGTACCTTCAATAGGTTTCCAGACTTTTTTGTACAAACTCTTAAGAATTCAGTAAGTTATTACTATTCATCTTATGAGATGACTGACCAGCTTTTATAATTTCAGCTTCAAATTAACCGCTGCTGCAGGAATTCGATTACACCCAACTAAAGCCTGATTTTCACAGTTGGTGAATTAAAAAAAATGCAATCTGGACGTGAGGACACTTTAGAATAACGATATGCAATAAAATTCTGTTTTAAACTAGGAAAAAATGCCACTGAGACGTATGGAATGCTTAAGACTGCTTTTGGAGCATCTTGCATGAATCGAGCATCAGTTTTTGAGTGGCAAAAGAGATTCAAGGAAGGCAGGGAGTTTGTGAGGGATGATGAAAGGTGTAGGAGGAGTAAGGAAGTCAATACACCAGAGTTGATTGGCCAATTAATGAATTTCATGGATAAGGATCGTTGTGTGTATATAGAGACAATAAGTACTCAGTTTGATGTCAGTGTGGCAACTGTACACACAATTATTCGCGAGGAACTGAAGATGTGGAAGATTTGCCCGAGGTTTGTCCCCAGGGTGCTCAGAGAAGATCAGAAAGAAAGACGTTGTCATGACAGCAGGGAGATGGTCGAACTGATCAATTCAAATCCCGCAGTTCTTGATGTTCTGGTGACCTGCGATGAAAGCTGGATCTATTGCTATGACCCAGAGACCAAGAGACAGAGTTCCCAGTGGAAGCCTGCTGGCTCTCCCAGACCCAAGAATGACAGACAGAGCAAATCCACCTACAAACTTTTGATGATCTCTCTTTTTTGACAGCACTAGCATGATCTACATGCACTGGGTTCCCACTGGACAGACAGTCAACAAGGAATACTATGTTGAGGTTTTAAGTGAGTTAAGGAAGAGGCCAGCACTCTTCAAATCGGCTCAGTGGCATTCTCACCCGGACAACTCCATCCTTGTCACAGAGTATTTGACGAAGATGGGCATCAAAGCAGTTCCTCACCCTCCCTATTGTCCAGGTCTTGCTCCCTGTAACTTTTGGATATTCCCTAAGCTCAAGGAAAAACGTAGAGGCTGTCGTTATGAGAGAATTGAAGAGATGAAAGAGGCTCTGACGAAGGTCTTTGACACGCTCACACAAGAGGACTTCCCTGGGGCCTTCCAGAAGTTGTTGGAACGGTACAACAAGTGTATTGCAGCCGGAGGAGATTACTGTGAGGGAGACTAGAGTTTCATGTGTTTACTATCAATAAAAGTGCCTTTAAGAAAAGTCTGGAAACTTGTTTAATGAGCCTTATATAAACTATATTCTCCACTGAACTCCAACACATTGACAAATTAGCGTTGGCTGACCAGTTAAAAATTAAATTCATCACTTCTGTACTGACACTGGGTGCAGTCTAGAGGACCCCAAAGTCAGTAAGAGGAGTCCGTGCTGTTGGTACAACTAGATGATGAAACTTCAAAAGATTATGATTTCACTATGATATTAGTATTATAGGGTGCCTCAATATACATGGGACCCATGTGACTGTTAATAACTCTACTACTACTATCAATAATGTTGTGCTTTTTGTGTCAGATTTTAAAATAGGATACAATAACAACTATTAATCCTTGATCACAATTCCTTCGACAAGAGAGAAAAAAATATCTTACGTCACTACTTATTTGGAGACAAAATCATTCAAAACTGTGCAAGCAAAATTTCGCTGGAAATTTAACTTTAACAACTATCCTCAGAAGTACGCAAATTTCAAGCCACATTGTCTGTAAAAAAAACCCCTCATATAGAAGGCAGAAAATCCCAGACATGTCAAGAAAGTTGACTGCAAGATGTCCGGATAATGTTGATGCAGTGAGAGATTCAATCGGAAGGAGTCCGAAAAAGTTCCTCTGAAGATATTCCCAAGAACTTGGTCTTTCACGTGCATCGTCGCAAAGAATCCCAAAGAAAGATCTTCAGCTGGGCCCATACAGAATCCAGATCAAACATAAACTCACGTCAGCTGACATGGAGTTTCTTGTCTCAGTAATAAATCATTATCATATCAATGGGTTGCATCTATTTTGTGACACCCAGTATTTCAATGAAATCAAACGGATCGAAATAAAAAAAGGATCGAGACTAAAGCCTTTTATTTTACTGAGTTGAGTCAAAGGTTTTGCAAAATTTTGGTGACGTGTGGGAGAATTCAGATACTTTTGCTGATATCACGAAGGGGATGACCCACATTGGACAGTGAAATGCTGAGCTCGCCTGATACTCTCCGAGTTCTATTCACCGGTTTTGAGCACGGCCTCGGAATCCACGGCTGCTCGATCATCGAGGTTCTTATAATCCGAACGAAAATTCTTCGACCAACTTTCGTACAAAAAATGTTTTTGGTTACTTCCGTGGTGTTATGGTTCAGTTCGAACTTGTGAAACGTTTGTTCATGAATTAGTCTACTGTTATATCATTAAGGAATGTTTTTTTTATACAAATCATTTTTCATTAATCATTCAGTTTTTCATTAATCATTCATTTTTCATTAATCATTCAGTTTTGTAGGGCTTTGAACTATTTGGGTTAAGAATCCAGGTGCATCGTCATTGGGTGCAGTTTTACGCTCGCGCGTAGAGGATATGACAATCACCATTTGTCATAATAAACCCCCAGACAGTAAAATGGGACTGGAGTGTGAATGACGCCATACCCGGAAAAGATGGTCCTGAGAATTTGAGGATTTTAAAAAGAGAGTTGGATTTTGACCGTTGAAAGATGTAGTTGGGTTTTTCGGGTCACTACCGACAGAGATCTTAAACATCACAAGATGCACCGCGCGTTGGGGTGGGGTCAGCATAGTATGGTTTGCATAGACTTTTAAGAATTATGTCCCTCTCCTCGTGTCGCCATGGACCGAAATCAGGAATTAAATAAACCGTTCGTATCTGAAACGACAATGTTGGCCTGTATTTGTGTTTTGCATATGATTAAGGCTATACAAACTTACGTCATCTGTTCACCTGTGCGGCTTTCAAATCACACTTGTAGTGAAACAATGCACAATGTGTCAGCGCACCAACTACCACTATACTGACAACCACAGCGGGGATCCACCGTGGCTTGAACTGCATTAGTCACGTAATATACATGCCGCAAAGTAACACGTTCCAAAACAGGTAGGGGAAGTCGCTGTAGTGCGATGGTGAACGTACTGCTTACATCGTAGTAAGCGAGTTCATACCCCGGTCACGCTATTACGTTCATTTTTCTAAAACCCTTGGAAGAGGCATGAACCTCCTCATCCCTCCAGCTATAGGTTAAATGATACTTCTACTGTTCTTTTTCAAGGATGACTTTAGTATTAAAAGACTCACGAAGGTTGATATGTACAAAGAAATAAAAAAAAGCTACCAAAATATTACAAAACTTTTGACTCACTCTCGTATAAATTTAAAAGTTGATATTTAAATAAAGATATCAGAGCAGGTTATATAATAACATGTTGAGGTCTAGGCGTCTAGACAACTCAGACCTAATTTGGAAAAAATGAAGCTTGTTTCGTTATTTTTTTAGGTAAATTTGTTGGTTGGTTTGTTTCACGGTATATCGAACCGTATTGGGTTATTTAATGCCGAAATTAATCTTTTTGTTTCTCAAACAATCATTTTCTCGAGTAACCAATCATTATCATTTATGAACAATTATAACGTCAAGTAAGTATCTTTAAAATAAATAATTTGTTCACAGTTTTATGGTTTCAAGTATTCTTATCTAATATCAATAATTAGTTGGTTTCAAGTATTTATTCCTATTCGATAAAGGTCATTTGTTTGCACAGATTAATATGGTTTTAAGTAACTATTACTAATCCTTGGTAAACAATTATAGATTCAAATAACTATTCTTAATGCAAATAATTCATGTTTATGAGACATCAAGTATTCTTATTAAATACAAATAATTTACACTCAACGGTTTCAGTATACCTGTGCAAACTTTTAGCATTAGAAATAATTACTTGAAGCAATAAATATTTACAAAAAATATTATTGTTATTCGGAGAAGTCAAAAAATAATATTGTAATAATAAATAGAGTCGAGAAATAATATTGTTGCTTCTATGTTTTTTGCGCGTACCCCTAGAATTCGACGGATTGTCAAAATTTGTGATGTCATGGATCCCATTTCTCCGAAAGCCATTTTGGTTCTCCCTAAGTATCTTCTCAATTTTGGGTTATATGCGGTTGGGTTAGAGAGCATTGTAGATCTTGGCCGCTATGGATGTAAGGGTTAAACGTCGGTAGTTCTTGGTTATTCTGAGGTCTCCCTTCTTAGGGAAGGGGAGGATGCATCTCTTTGTCCATCTGTCTATTGCGTTTTGGTTATATACGGCATTACAGTGTCGGAGCAGTATGTCGTCGAATACCCAGGTCTTCCATACTTCTATCATCAAGCCCTGCTGCTTTTCTATTTTCAATTTTTCATAGTACTGAATTGAGTTCTTGCGTAAACTATCCTAGTTTGATGTCTAATTGTTTACTAATAATTTTCGTGATTGGTTCATGTGTAACTTTCGGAGGTTTTCCGAGTAAATTCTCGAAATGTTGTTTCCATAGGTGTATTCGTTCTTCTTGGTTAGTAGCTTTTAGTTTAGCTTTCGCAGGGCTCTTCTTTCTGCTCACTTCGTTTACCGTTTGTCATGCTATCCTAGATTCTTCAATCGAGTCTCTAATCTTATTGATCTTATTTTGTATGTATTCTGTTTGTTCTTTTAGGTATATGTTAGCTAATTCATTTTGTGCCATCTTAAGTTTAAGGGTATTGATATTGGTTGGGTTCCTCTTATTGCATTTGGAAGCGGTTTTCACGTATGCACGTTTTTCTCTAACCGCTAATGTCTCCCATGAGATTCTAGATTTAGCCTTTTGTTTAGTTGGTTTGCATTCAACTGCTGCTTCTAAGTGAGCATTGACGAAATTCTCATATTCGTCATTCGGAGTATGTGTTTTTGATATCTCCTGTAGTGCATCATATTTGTTTCTTAGTGTTAATGTATATTCATCTCTAATATCCCTGTTGTAAAGCAGGGACCAGTCATAGTGGTTGTTGTTTGGGCTGCATTCCTTTGTAGGCTTAGTCATATCTTCGCTGTGACAATTTGGTGATCGGAGGACGTATCCTCGGGAGAGGAATATACCTCGCACTTCTCCAAAGCCATTGACTCAATACACAATGGAAAGATGGAGCAAATAGTGCTCACCTTCGGCCTACCCAAAGAAACCGTCGCAGCCATAATGATGCTATATAGAAACACGAAAGTAAAAGTCCACGCTCCGGATGGAGACACAGACTACTTTGACATTGCAGCAGGCGTGCTGCAAGGAGATACATTAACCCCATACCTGTTTATTATCTGCCTAGACTACGTGCTTAGAACGTCTATTGATAAAATGAAAGATAACGGTTTCAAGCTGGTAAAGGAAAAAAGAAGATACCCCGCACAAACAATTACGGATGCGGACTACGCCGATGACATAGCACTTCTGGTAAATACGCCCAAGCCGACACCCTGCTACATAGCCTGGAATGAGCAGCTGCTGGCATAGGCCTCCAAGTCAACGCAGATAAGACGGAATACATGTGCTTTAATCAAAGAGGCGACATCTCCACACTAAATGGTAGTTCTCTGAAACTCATGGACAAGTTCACCTACTCATCAACCGAGACAGACATTGACACGCGACTAGCAAAGGCATGGACTGCTATGGATCGGCTATCGGTCGTGTGGAAGTCAGACCTGACCGATAAAATAAAACGCAGCAGTCGTGTCGATACTGATATATGGATGCACTACATAGACGCTGACAAAACGTATGGAGAGAAAGCTTGACGGCAATTACACAAGAATGCTGCGGGCAATATTGAACAAGTCCTGGAGGCAGCACTCTACAAAGCAGCAGCTGTACGGCCACTGACCACCCATCACGAAAACTATCCAAGTTAGACGAGTGAGACATGCCGGACACTGCTGGAGTAGTGGGAACGAACTCATAAGCGTAGTACCCCTGTGGACTCTTTCACATGGACGAGCAAAGGTAGTACGACCAGCTTGAACCTATATCCAACAGCTCTGTGCTGATACAGGAAGTAGCTTTGAAGACCTGAAGGGTGACGAGAGAGGGTCAGGGAAATCTGTGCTGATGGTGATGATGATGATTATATTTGCTCCGATATTTTTAGTTGATATGAATGCTTAAAAATTATATAACTATGTATTTTTTTGATATTAGATTGGAAAACCTGAAATCATATATCAGTCTGAATATTATTAGTATTAGAGAGGAACATATCAAAGCATGAAATTGTGTATGAATTATTAGTATTTGATTGGAATACTTGAAACAATATAAAAAAAGGAAAGTTGATGATCTTAGTCAATAGCTTTCAATAGCTACTGCACTAAGCTGTAGGGGAGGCCGCTACTCCTTTCGCTGGATTGCTTCACTTTACCATTGATACGTACCTTATATTGTTGAGTGTTAAGCAAGGAGGTATCAAGTACCATTTTTAAAGTCTTTGATATGACGCGACCTGGAATTGAACCCAGGTCTCCCGGACCATTGGCGAACACTCTACCCACTAGATCAATGAGCCGGTTAAACCACGTGTAAATTATTTTTATTGGGTATAGTTACTTAAATTTGGTTGATTGGTTAGTTGTTTTACGGTGTATCAACCCTTTTTCAGGTCATTTAATGCCGAATTAAATTTGAAACAATTCAGTTTAGTATAAGCATAGTTTTTGTTTATGAACAGTTATGTCAAAACAGTTCAGTTTAGCATAAGTACGCAGTTTCAGTGCTAAAAACGGTTGTATTTCTAGTATTTCTGTTTAGCATAAATATGCTGTTCAGTTCTAATTGAACCATAGATAAGGCCCTATCGGGTGCTACCACTCCGAACCAGAGTGAATCTGGGAGTGATGTCAATGAAAGAGAACTCCACATTTCCCAAAGCTCCAGTATTACTGGAACCTTGTTTTGTGTGTCCTATCCAGGACACTCATTGCGGGGAGACGAAGTCTTACTCCTCTGCAGAGAAGCAGTTGGTGTATTGTACACCCCCAGCCGATTGGCCAATAGTTACTTAAAGTGATAACTATTTACCAAGGATTATCATCAATTTCTATAAGCTATATAACTACTTGAAAAGAAAGAAAAAAAGACTGACTTCGGCTTTATAACCCAACGAGTGTCATACCAAACAACCAACCAACCAACCAACCATCAAGAAGTAAAATACTGATATAGAGATAGCAAACAATGTATTCATAACGTCTTTCGTTTAAGTATTAGCATTGCTTATAAAAAGATTGTAAGGTAATCTCTTGGAGGAGATATCTTGATCTCCAAGAAAAGGCTTCGTTTTGTCATACGGCTTTTATTGATACCCAGGCAAGCGTAAAAGAGAGAGAGAGAGAGAGAGAGAGAGAGAGTGAGAGATAGAGAGAGAGAGAGTCATATAACCGTGTCAAAATCTAGCTATACTCGGCTACCAGTCGTACAACCTGGTTTTATCTTCTTTTTTTTATATATTTAGACGTTTAACAGATGTCCAGGTATCTTGAATGAACTTGAAACTGTATTTGATGCTTCTGTGAATTTGGTTTATTAGCTATTGAGAGACACAAAAGAGGTATGTATTTGCTTTAAGAATCTAGTTATAGTATCGGCACATTAAACAGTTTCATTTCTTTCCCCAAAAAATGACTTGTAAATTCACTGACGGTTTAGCATATCTATAATGATTTGACGGCATTCCTCACGTTTATCATGAGTCATTTAACGTGTGTGGGTGAGTAAGAATTTTTCTGTTTAAACAATCATACAAGCGCTGGTGCATAAGAAGGCTCCAACCTGTAAGGCTAATTCGAGAAGCCCTTTTTGAGAAACCTGGAAGCAGCTTGATGATAAATATTGTTTTTCGTTTGTTAAGTTCGTGCCTCGAAGAACTGAAGCTGCCATAAAAATCAGGGGAGAGGCAACAAAATACTGGTGTGTTTTTTTTATTTGTTGGTGATTCCGTAATGTTTTCTACAAAATTTAGTGGTTACAGAATTTTTTCCTCTATCTTATGGTTAGAGTGTTCGCCAATGGTCCAGGAGACCTGGGTTCAATCCCAGGTCGCATCATACCAAAGACTCAAAAAATGGTACTTGATGCCGCCTTGCTTAACACTCAGCAATATAAGGTAGGGATCAAGAGTAAAGTGGAGCAATCCAGGGAAAGGAGTAGAGCCATCCCCTACACCTCGGTATAGTAGCTATCGAAAAGGGAGCCTTCAAGTCACCCTCGACTAAGGTCGCCAACAACTTATAATTTACAAAGCGTTTTGCTTAGATGTGGCACAAGGCCGTAAGAATGGGGCACCCAGTGACCCACGAACATGCTCGTGCAGGTTTTTCTTGTCGAGCTTGCTAACCATTACACCATCTGAGGCGTATTGATCAGTCGGCTGGGGCAATAAAACGCACCAACTGCTTCTCTGCAGGGGGTAAGACCCCACTTTGAGGAGCGTCTCGGATATGACACTAAACAATCTGATGGTGAGGTTCCAGTAATGCCGCAGCTTTGGGGAATGCGAAGTACCCCTTCATTGCTAATGCTCCCAGGGGCAATCTGGCCCGGAGTGGTAGCCCCAGATAATGTCCTATCTATGTGTCAAATAGAACTAAACTGTGTATTATGCAAAACTGAATTGCTTGAAATAGAATTGTTTTTTGACATTTAAACTGTGTACCTATGCTTAACTGAATTTTTAAAAACAGGACTGTTTTGACATTTAACTGTTTATATGTATAAAAATGTATTTGGCATTAATAACCTATTATGGTTGATATGCCATAAAACAAAACAAAACCAAACTGAACTGATTTGCTTATATAACTGTTTTTGATATTTACACTGTGAACTAATGCCAAACTGAATTGGTTGAAATAGAACTGCTTAATTGTGTAAAATAGATTTGGCATCAAATAACCTACAATGGTTGATATGCCATAAAACTAAACTAAATCAGTCTGAAGCGCCCAATTTGAGGTGTTTCATGAAAGTTTGGCTATTAAATAAAAATGTTTTATCTCAGATGTTTGTTTTGTTTATCTATCAAAAAAATATAATTGATAGAAGAGACGTTTTTTTATCACCTTTATTTTCAAATACTCTCTTCGATAAAACAAAGAAAAAAAGGGGGAAGGAGACAATTATATATAGGGCATAAGAAGTAGTTTTATTTGAGGTGTAGGTAGTGGTTGTCGAGGAATTGTTGTGTATGTTGGGAACTTCCTATCTGACTCTTTTTTCTTCTTCCAGTAGACGTAGTGAAGAATTTCTCC
Organism: Sepioteuthis lessoniana; assembly: GCA_963585895.1. NCBI lineage: Eukaryota > Metazoa > Mollusca > Cephalopoda > Myopsida > Loliginidae > Sepioteuthis > Sepioteuthis lessoniana. The sequence continues at coordinate 35,791,643 of OY757939.1, forward strand.
TTGGCGTCAAGAAGCCCTTCTTTATAGTCATGCACCGATTTTGCTTCTTGTCAGAAATCTCCAGGGAAACTGTTACTTTTTAATTTACTCATTTATCTTTTATTTCTTTTTAATCCTTACATATGTTTAGTGTAGTTTCTTTGCATATCAACCTTTGTGGGTTATTCACGGATAAAAGCATCCATGAAGAAGAGGAGCAATGGTACTATTCTATCCATAGTTGGCTGGCTGGGAGGGATAAAAGGATTCATGCTTTTTCTAAGTGTAATAATGCTAATTCTAACTTGTTTACAACGATGTCACGTCACAGTGTGACTGGATCTCGAACTTGTTTACTTCAAAGTCACAGTCCAGCATTTCCTCACGAAGACTTTCGTTCGACAATTATGGAAAAAATCTAATTAAATGCAAATAATTTTTTTTTAACTGAAATTTTGTCTCTTGTATACATTCGTGTAATGAACGAACAATTTTTCATTTAAAAAAAACAAAGGGTCGTTGATTACATGATATATGTTTTTGCCATTACATCAACTTAAAATGTCCCCTATAGACTATTCGTAAATTAAGGCTATTAGTTTTGATAAAGTTTTTAATTATCATAGTCTACTATTCATAACTGACCCATTGACATAATGGTTAGAGTGTTAGCCACTGGTCAGACCAAAGACTCAAAAAATGGTACTTGATGCCTCTGCTAAACACCCAGCATTATGAGGTACAGATCAAGGGTAAATCGGAGCAATTTAGAGAAAGGAGTTGCACTCTCCTCTTCAACTCGGTGTATTAGATATTGAAAAGTGAGTCTTCGAGTCACTATCGACTACTTACTACTATTCATAACATCCGTGGATATCATATGAACAGATATTATAAATAGTGTATAAGGTTGGTTGATTGGTTGGTTTTAAGGCATATCAATCCTTGGGGGTTATTTAATGCCAATTCCTGTCTATAGATATGCATTAAATAAATCTGATTTTAAATGAATAATTTATAGATATCATCTTAAACAAATCAGAGCTCAATTATTTACACACAGTTAAATGGTTACAAGTATTGTTATTTAACACGAACAATTCAATTTAACATCAATCATTTGTTTGCACACAATTAAATGATTAAACAGTTATATTTGACTCATAGTTGGGACCCTAACAGGTGCTACCACTCCAGGTCAGAGTAGACCTAGGAGTCATTGCAATGAAGGAGTACTCCAAATTCCCCAAAGCTTCAGGACTGAAGCCTCACTGTGTGTTTAGTGACTTATTCACTAACACTCATTGCTGGAGAGGTCTTACCCTTCTGCAGAGATGCAGTCGGCGTATTCTGTAGCTTTCCACCCCCGGGAGCTGATTGGGCTGAATAGTGTACAAAGTTACTCAAAAACTTTTCCTCTCCTTTTTCTCTCTCTCACATGCTTCCTTATTTCCTCCCTCTCTTACTTCCTCCTCCTTTCCTCTCCGTCATCTTTCCTTTCATTCCCTTTCCTTCCTCTCTCACATGCTCTCTTCCTTCTTCTCTTCCTTTTCTCCTTCTTTCCAATCTCTCTCCCTTTTCAATCTCTTTCCTTCTCTCTCTATCTCTCTTTCTCTTATTTCTTCATTCTTCTTTTTCTCTCCTCTTCCCTTTCTCGTTTCCTTTTATTTCCTTTCTCCTTCCTTCCTCTTTCTTTTCTCTACTACATGTTCTCTACTCCTTCAGTCTCTTCCTTCCTCCTTCTTTCTTCCTACCTAACCCTCTTTTCTTCCCCTTTTAATATTTAATGTTTGATATCTGTTGTCTCTCGCTCACCTAGAATGACAGAGATTGATCACTTTTCAATCGCGATTAGTTTTAATTCTGATTGAATTTAGGCCAAAATCTTCACAATTGATTTTCTTTTCTCGACAAAACCCATTGATTAAAAGCAAGTTGGTTGTCCAACGCCGATAGAATCAATGGATGCGGTGATGATGGGGGGTGGGTTGAAAAAGAAGACATGGAGATTGGCTTTAATAATGTTCCTGTTCAAAAAAGATAAAATACAGAAACAAATGGAAAATCGCAGATACGTTCCGATAAAAATCTATAAGCAAAGAAGAAGAGAACCGATTTTTCGGAGACGTATTTTTTTTTTCAATTTTATTTCTTTTTCTTTTTATTTGCGTTCTTTTTTTTATGAGATGCGATTTTGAGAGACGTAATCGATATTTCAATAGAATCATCATTAATCAAGTCCTTCGATCACCTCCTACCCTTTCTAGATTTGTAACTGAGTGGTATGGTGTTGAGTTTGCCGTGTACCAAAGTGGCAGCGACGGTGGGGCTAGAAGAGAAAGGTTCGTTGTGGAAGAAAGAATGTGACCAAGACGATAATAATAATGATAATAATGATAAAGGCAACAACGATAACTAGAAAACAGAAATGGGAAGAAAAACAACTGTATGGATATTTCAAGCGACAAACTTGCGAAATCTCACACGCAAGGACCTGGACATGACTAAGAAATGGAAACTTTAAAAGGGAAACTGAAATCTTGTTAATAGTAAATATTGGTTATGTGCAGATAGAGACGAAACGATTAATCATTTAATGCTACAAATTAGCGCAGAAAGAGTATAAGACTAGACACTTCTGGGTGGGTAGGTGATCCAGTGGAAAGTGTGTAAGAAATTGAAATTTGACCATACGAACAAATGGTATATGCACAACCCGGAATCTGTTCCGGAGAATGACACGTATAAAATACTCAGGGATTTTGAGATACAAACGATTAATCTAATCTCAGCCAGAAGACCTGACTTTGGGACAGTTAGCAAAAGATAGAACTTTGCCGTCCTGGTGGACCATAGTGAAAATCAAAGAAAAAGAAAAGAGAGATAAATGCTTCTCAAAACCAAACTCTACTACAGAAATATCATCAAACCTGGGGAGTCGCTCCTGTAAGATACTCTACACCCTTCCTTAACTGGACAAAAGAGGAACTCAAAAATATGAACCACAGAACAAGGAAATTGATGACGGAACAAAAAGCCTTACGTCCGAGAAATGACAGACTTATAGGTGGAAAGAACCCGTCGGCATTGAGAATTGCATAAATACTGCAATTCAGACTCGAGAAATTTAAAAAGAGCACAAGAAAGACTGATTACTGTAGCAATTAACAATGATATCAATAGAAATAACTTAGGGATAAGTAGGAAAGCAACATCAAAAATGGGAAGAAAAAAAACTGTATGGATATTTCAAGTGACAAACTAAGGAACATGCATACAAGATCACCTTGATTTAGCTACAAAGAGAAAACCTGCTGAGAGATAGCCGAATCTTTTTAATAGCGGCATAAATCAAGGTCTTAATAATGCAGGTCATACGGTGACGGAGATGAAACAGTTAATCACACAGAGAGCGAATGCAGCAATTTTGCACGAAAGGAAGGCACAACGTGGTAGAAAAAGTGATCTGTTGAGATTTGAGCAAAAAAGTAAATATCGGCATATTGACAAATTGTATATGCACAAACCAGACTCTGTCCGAAAAAATGAAACCCATAATTTTGTACTTAGAGATACAAATAGACTACCCAACACTGACCAGAAGATCAGGCCTAGAAGACAACCCCCCCCAAAAAAAACCCAAACAAACTTGTCATCAAGTAGATCGTTCCAAAAGTAATGCCTACGATTTATTTCTAGATAAATTAAAACAGATACAGAGAGAACAATAACATCGTTGGATAGGGAAGTTTTGAGCACAGTTACAACCACTGCCTATGCATTTTACCTACAATGGACAGATATCTTGCTCGAGAAGTGAGAAATATGAAGTTACGCTCGTGCCTATAATAAGGAAACTAGGAGCTATGCTTTAGTGGTTTGTTTGAACAATTTGCAAGTTGAGTAATAGTCGAAAGCATTTGGAATTTTGACTCGTCACGCCAGTGAAAACCGTCAAAGACTTTTGACTGAAATTGTTCCAGTTTGCAGCAGAAAACTTAAGTTAAACACAAATGATCATATTCAGTAAGGAAATGGGTGACCACTTAGTAATATTAGCTCGTGCAAGCAAAGCGAGGCCTGAGTGCCGGAATAAGCTAAGTTTAATAAATAATGGTATATCAACCATTGTGGTTTATTAATACTCAATACTATTCTTGTAAAAGAATAGTGATGGTACTATTTATCTAATTTCTTGGGTGATTAGGGGTTCATACCTTTCCTTAGTTCGGAAGTAAATACGGCTGGAGTTCGAACTCGCTTACTAGGATATCGCAGTCCAGTACGTTAACCACTGCTCCCCGGCGATCCCTGTCGATTCATTTCCTGGGAAAACCAAAACAATCAGAGGGAATACAATAACATTGTTGGATGGAGTATGTTTTCAGCAACATACACACTTGTCATGCCAGTCAGCTGGGGCTGTAGAAATACACCGACTTCATCTCTGTAGAGTGTCAGATATGACTTTAAACAATCTGATGGTGAGGCTCCAGCCTTGAAGATTTGGGGAATTGGGAGTACACCTTCATTGCCATTGCTCCCTGGTCCACCGGAGTGGTAGCACTTGATAGGGTCCTATCTATTGGTCTGTTTGACATTTTGATTAAAACAGATGGCATGTTAAATTGAATTATTTGAAATAAAACTTTGATCATTTAATTATCTGTAAACAAATGACTGATATTTAATTGAATTGTTACTGATACGTAGCAAATATTTAACTGCGGACAAAAAAAATCAGATCAGGCTCGTTTTAAAATGTTATCTACAAAATGTGTTTATAAATCATATACAATTGATATATGCTTAAACAGGATTTGGCATTAAATAACCTACAATGGTTGATATGCCATCAGACCAGACCAAACCATTCAGGGTTGATATGCCACTTAGCAAATTACTTTACGAAAGCAAGAGCCAGCACACTCTATCAGAGTGATCACTAATCTAGGATTGTACGAAGTTTAGATCAGGGAAAATTGAAGTTAAGCACCGATTAATCTGTCCAGTTCTGACATGGGTGACCAGTTTGTACCAGCAATCTTTGAGCAAAGCTTACTAATTAACAACTACCAGAGACCTCTGGTGTGAAGATGCAAAACTTAATAAAAATGGCTGTTGTGAATGATAAGAATAATGATACGGAGTTCTAGAATAATGAAAATGAGGACGACACTGATTTTTATTCTTGTTAAAAGAAAAAGAAATTGGACGACAACGAAAAATATCAAGAAGAAAATGGCGACGACCTGCAAAACGAATATGGCGACAGATAAGAAAATAAAACACACACAAAAAAGAAGACCTTGTGACGCCGATGATTATGACGACTGTGCTGAAACCTCCTTTCTCTTATTTCGACCCTCCTTATTCTTTATTGACTCGCTTTCTCTATCTCTCTGTTTATCTTCGAACGCCCACTCGACCCCCCCCCATTCTACGCATGCGTAAAAAGGCGAAGATGATATATTGACGTTTGGGCGTGTAACTGGTGAAAAGCTATTCTTTATAACAATGGAGTACCGACACGCCTCTGTCGACATCCGTTGGCAATGGGGGCGAGAATGAAAAAAAAAGCGAAGAAAATAAAAGAATGAAAGAAGGAATATATAAATAAATAATTAACTGAATAAAAGACAGACGTAATCAGATGCGTTAAATCATCAGTTATCGTTGGTTTGGCGTTGGTAGACATTGCGAAGAAGAAAAAGAAGAGTTAGAGAGGGCAAACAGAAAAGGATAGGAGAGAAAAAGACGAGAAGAAAAATGAGAAAAGATAAAGAGAGCAAAAGCAAAGAGTAGAAAAAGAGGAAAGAGAAAAGAGGAAGGAGAAAAGAGGAAGGAGAAATGTTTGAGAAAGCATACGATGAAATAAGACTTTGGCTGCGAAGAAGAAGAAGAAGAAGAAGAAGATGAAGAAGAAGAAGAAGAAGAAGAAGAAGAAGAAGAAGAAGAAGAAGAAGAAGAAGAAAGACGGTAAAGAAAAAGAGAAGCGGTAAGAAGAAGAGTAAGAAGAACTGTTGGAGAAAGAAGATAATGAGGAAAAAGAAGAAGGAAAGCAGAAAGAAGTAAAGTGAAGAAAAAAGAAATCAGAGTGAAAGAAGAATGGTGAATGAAATGAGTAGGAAAAGATGTAAAAAGAAAGGAGAAAGTGGTGAATGAAAGTGAAAAAGGGGCAGCAGGGAAGAAGAAGAAGAAGAAGAAGAAGATGTCTTATGAAACAATGATAATGAGGAAAAAAGAGAAAGAAAGAACGAAGAAGAGAAGATAAAAGAAGAAGAAAAAAGGTGGAGAAAAAGGAAAAAGCGGGAGAGGCGAAGAGAGAAAAGAATTAGGTAAGAGAAGAGGGAAAGACAAGAAGAAGAAAAGAAAGGGAAAAAAAAGTAAAAGGGCAGTAAAGAATAAAAATTGAAAGAAAAGGAGACGAAGGTGAAGGAAAATGTTTGAAGAAGAAGAAGAAGAAGAAGAAGAAGAAGAAGAAGAAGAAACGAGAGCAAAAAGGAAAAGAAAGAAGAAACGAGAGCAAAAAGGAAAAGAAAGGAGAAACGAGACCAAAAAAAGGAAAAGAAAGAAGACGAGGTGGAGAAGTAAAGATTTATATGAAGAAACGTTCATCATTCAGGAACTCATAGTGTAAGGGTTATCGCTGTAGGAAATAGACACGGCGAATCGAGTTCAAATCTTGGACGAGGCAATTTGCATTTTCACATGGTATTAATTACTTTCGGAAAAGCTTGAATCCAACTATCCTTCCTCCAAATATGGATAAATATTAGGGCAGACTGGGCTCTTTTATCTTGATGTGGCAACCGGTCTAGGAGAAAGAAAACACTGAATTCAAACCTGTAAATCTCCGCTTAAAAATTGATTTTGTGTCACATCCTGCGAAGGGGTTGTGTAAATATGTAGAAATAGTGTTTTATAGCTCAAAACTTACTCTATCCAGGTGTTATAGTATTCCGTTTATCTGTGGAAATGAATAGTAGGCATTACTTTTGGACTGACTCGGTTACCAGTGCAACATGCAAGATCTTGTTTGTTTGAGAAAATGCATAGTCAAGAGTAGTGACTTAATTGGAGAACTAGTGTTTTATATCTGAAAACTTGCTCTATTCAACAGTGCTATTGTGTTCATTATATCTGTTGTAGTTACTGAGGAAATGAAAAATATCATAAATACAAAGTAAATGGTCGCGATTGTTAGGTGGAAAATGTTTTGTAGCAGAAAACTTGCTCTATATCCAGATCTTTTTTCGACACATGTGCGGGGAAAGAAGTAATTTTAGTTCTCAGCGGAATATTGAAAGCAGATTGGACAATGTTTAGGATTTTAAAAACATACAGTTGGTTATATAAGCTGGATTTTACATCACTGAGAGTAATGATGAGAATGCAGAAAGGGCAATAAAGTGGCCGGAAAGGATTGCGAAGTTTGAAAACCGAGAGAGGAAGAAAGAAATAGAATGAAAGACAAAAGAAAGAAAAAAAGAAGAAAGAAAGAAAGAAAGAAGAAAGCGAAGTAGAGGGTTTAGAAAGAAAGGAAGAAAAAGTAGAATGAAAAAAAAGATGAAGAGAGAGACGTTAAGAAAGAAAGAAAGAAAGAAAGAAAGAGAGAAAGAACGAAATAAGAAGTATTTTTTATGACATTTTGGGATTGCTTTTGGATTTGGTTCGGTTTCTCTATTTAATTGAGTTATTTAATGTCAAAGCCATCCTTCTAGGATATCCGTAGCAGTATTATTTAAGCCATAGCTGGGGGGATAAAGGGTTCATGGCTTTCCAAATAGTATTAATCCGACAATAAACGTAATAACGTGCCTGGAGCTTGAACTCGCTTGTAGAAGGACAGTAGTGGTACTATTTAATTTATATATGGAGTAATAAGGAAATTCATACCTTTCCCGAGGGTTTTGGTCCGAAAGTGAACGCCAAAGCGCGATTGGAGTTCGAACTCACTTGCTACGATGTCGATGTCCAACACGTTAGCCACTACGGCTCAGGGAGCCCCTCCGAGAAAGCATTCTGATGTCAGATTTCAAAATGGTGATGTCAAATTTTAATTGGAAGGCCGCACTCGAGAATTTAGAAGACTGCATGTGGTTTTAAGGCTGCAGGTTCCCCCATCCTGACTAGAGCAGTTGACGTGCAAAGAAAATACCGCCACCGTGAGTTAGGTAAGTTCTGACAACTAGAAATCTATAAATAATAAATGACAAAGCCCAAAGTTTTTAGAGACGTTTGCTAATGTTGGATGAGACTAACTTTGAACTTTTTAGAAACAACGGTAAGAAGTATGTATTTGGAAGAACTAAAGAAAACCAGATAATACCATTTCTAGAGGGAAGCATTGTGGTGGCATCTTTGTTCTGTGGCGGTAAAATTTCTGAGATTTCTGAAGAAAAAGTCACGAGAAAAACATTTGAACAATCAACTATTTCCTTGCCTTCATCATATAAATATATATATATATATATATATATATAAATTGGCGACCGTAGTCGAAGGTAACTCGAAGGCTCTCTTTTCGATAGCTACTACACCAAAGTGCAGAGGAGGGCGCTACTCCTTTCCCTGGATTTCTCTACTTTACCCTTGATCCTTACCTTATAATGCTGAATGTTAAGCAAGGTAGCATCAAGTACCATTTTTGAGTCTATGGTATAACTCGACCTGGGATTGAACCCAGGTCTTCCGGGCCTTTGGCGAACACTAACCATTATGCCAATATATATATATATAAGGATTTGTGATATAAGGATATATATATCATCTTTATGTTCAGTTTTTTAAAAAGGGTAGTTGAAGTCTTATTATAAATCCTTAAAACTAATGATGAGGATGTAGTGAGTGAAAGCAGGTGTCAGAAATAGTTTTAAAATGCAGAGAAAGTGAAGAACAAGAACAAGAATAAGAAGAACAAGAAAAATTAGAGTTCTCCAAAAAAAAAAAAAAAAAAAAGAGAGAAGAAGAAGAAGAAGAAGAAGAAGAAGAAGAAGAAGAAACCAACTTGTTAAATTTCCATTCTCTTATTCCTTCGGTTGATATAAGATAAGATCCTTTATGAGATTCTAAAGGATTCTCCACAAATCCGTCATTTTTTATGGAAAAGATTTTTTTAAAATGTCTACGTAAATATTACATCATCAAGTTTAATCTTTGTATCACGATATTGAAGTCCACTCGGTCCATTAGCCTAGCAGTTAGAGTGTTCGCTAAAGGCCTGGGAGACCGGGGTTCAATCAAAGGACGAGTCTTACCAAAGACTCGAAAATGGTTCTTGATGCCTCCTTGGTTAACAATAAGCATTACAAGGTATGGATCAGGGGTAAAGTGGAGAAGACCAGGGAAAGGAGTTGCGCTCTTCCCTACACCTCGGTGTACTAGTTATAGAAAAAGGAACCTTCGGGTCACTCTCGACTAAAGGGAGACAACTTTACTATGGTTCTGTCGGTGTTCAAATTTTCGTGGAAATGAAAAATGACCCATTACTTTCGGAGCAATCTTCGTAAGATTTCTCGGATATTAAGTAATAGATTATGATTGGAACAGTTTCATTAACTTAAGGGATTAGGTGGATAATCTCCCATGTGACAGTCGGGGGAGATAATAATATTTGTCAATAGTGGAGCTCATTGGCAATAATGACACGGGCAAGTGGGGAAAACAAAATGGCGGAGGAGCAAAAGTGTGACGTGACCAAAGGGAGCAAAGTCAAAAGGGCAAACCAAGAGTTACAGGAAGGGTTACACAAAGTTGAGAAAGAGAGGGAAAGAGGAGCAGGAGAAGGAGAGAAAGGAAGTGGGAAAAGGAGTAAGGGGAAAGTATGGTGTTTACGGTGAGGATTTCTTTTTTGGGTGTAAGAGCAAGAAAAAGAAGAAAAAAAAAAGAATATTCTCCTAAAAAGGCAAGAAGAAGAAATACAATTCTCCGAAGAAAAAGAAGAAGGAAATGAAGAAAAAATAGACTTCACCTAAAAAGGCAAGGCGAAGAAGAAGAGAAGAAAAAATAGACTTCACCCAAAAAGACAAGGCGAAGAAGAAGAGAAGAAAAAATAGACTTCACCTAAAAAGCGAAGGCGAAGAAGAAGAGAAGAAGAAATAGACTTCACATGAAAAGACAAGGCGAAGAAGAAGAGAAGAAGAAATAGACTTCACCTAAAAAGGGAAGGCGAAGAAGAAGAGAAGAAAAAATAGACTTCACCTAAAAAGGCAAGGCGAAGAAGAAGAGAAGAAGAAATAGACTTCACCTAAAACGGCAAGAAGAAGAAGAATTCTCATAAAAAGGGAAGAAGAATTTAAAAAAGGCATGAAGAAAAAGAAATAAAGTTCTATCAAAAGCGAGAAGAAGAAGAATTAAAAAAAAAGGCAAGAAGAAGAAGATTTCTCTTAAAAAGAGAAGAAGAAGAATTGAAAAAGGAAAGAAGAAGAAGAATTCAAAAAAAGCAAGAAGAAGATACTGAATTCTCCTAAAAAGGCAAGAAGAAGAACAAGAAAAAAAATTGCACCTGAAATATTTGGAATAGAAGATGGAAAAATGCGGCAGGGCAGGAATAAAGAATATAGAAAAATCAAAAGAGAATTGAAACGACAAAAAAAAGAGTGTGGAAAAAAATCAGGACAAAAAGAAGAACGAGAGGAAAAATAAAAAGAACAAGAATAAAAAAAAAGCTGTGGAATATGGATGAAAATTGTGGGAAAAAAGAAAAGATGAGGAAAGAAGAAGAGGAAGGAAGAAGATGGAACAGGAACGAGAAAGAAAAGAGATCAAAAGATAGAGGGGAAATTTTATAAGATAACTCCAGATAGAATAAATCGAATAAGACAAAAGAAAAAAAAAATAAATGAATAAAAATAAGGAGGATTAAGAAAGAGTTCATGAAAGAAAGCAACCAGGAAGATGTTTTGAACTTACAAAAAAGATTTTAAAGGGAGATATCACCACCTGGACACATAAAAGAAAAAGAATAAAAAAAGAAAAAAACAAAGAAAAAGAAAGAATCGACATAAAAGAAAAAGAAGACAAAAATGAAATAAAAGAAAACGAAGAAATAGAACAATATAAAAAACTAAAGGAAAAACCGAGGTAAAAGAAGAAAAAGAAAAAAAACTGACATAAAGAAAAAGAAAAGAACTTGACGTAAAAGTAAAGGAAGAAAATGAAAAAAAAAAAATACCGTAAAAGAAAAAGAAAAAAAGAAGAAAAAAAGAAAAGACGTTGTTTTATACATTTATTAATAGTAATAAGAAAAAATTGACATAAAAGAAAAAAGAAAAGAAAAATTGGCTTAAAAGAAAAAGAAAAGAAAAAAAATTGACGTAGAAGAAAAAGAAAAAAATAATATAAAAGAAAAAGAAAAAACTGACATAAAAGAAAAAAAAAGAAAAGGATTTGATATAAAATGAAGGAAAAAAAATCGGTTAAAAAATAAGAGAAAGAAAAGAAAAAAGAAAGGAAATAGTAGAAAATTAAAAAAATTGACCAACAAGTAAAAGTAAAATAAAAAAAAGCAAAAGAAAAAAACTGACCTAAAAGAAAAAAGAAAAAATGAAGTTGAAGAATAAAGAAGAAGAATAAAAAAGAAGAAAACCTCGTTTTATGTATTTATTAAGAATGATTGCTCTAACGAAGCACACGATGTCTACGTCAAAAACATTATCGACCGTAAATAATGAAGACAGGAGAAAGAAAATACAACTTGAATCACAAAATTAATTATTTATTTATTTATTTATTTATTTATTTATTTATTTCAATACGGTGTTTGTCCGAGAAGTATCCAGCTAATTTGAATATCCTGACAATTCATTTTTCACGTCTTTTTTTTTTTTTTACAAATCATCGCAATTCTTATCCCACAACATCTGTCATCCCTATCCGTTACCGAACAGATTGTATTTCCTTTGACTTTCTGGCGTTTCTCGTTAACATTTTTTTCTCCTGACGAAACATTAAACAGTGATTATACAGCCCTGATGATGGTTGCATAGACCGATTCATAAGCAATTTCGTACAAAGAATACATCATTTGAAGAAGAAGAGAAAACGGAAAATAGAGAGAGAGAGAGAGGGGGAAGAAGAGAAAGAAAAAAGAAAAAGTAAAAGAACAAGCAATAAGAGAAAAAAAAAGGAGAAATAGAAAAAAAGAGAGAAGTGAAAGAAAAAGCAAAAAGAGAAGAAGAAAAAGAAGAAAAAAAAAAGAAAGAAAAAAGAAAAGAAAAGAAAAGAAGAGGCAATTGTTTGAGAGTTTAGTCGACACACTTTTGAATTTTGATTGCTGGTCTATAAAAGACAAAATAAAAACCACAACAACCCTCTCAAAAAATTGAAAGAAAAGTCGAATCGATTGTCTTCATTTCCTGAAATATGACCAAAAATTTCTCGGCTTGTCTCTAAACAAATTTACGAACAGCATATACTACAGATAAACCCGCAAAAACCCCTTCCTTCCATCCCTTGGCATCAATCCTAGCCCCATGAAAAAGCAATGGCGAAAGATATTTGTCGATTCCAGAACCTAAAAGTAAGATTTGGCGCGGGGAAAAGTGACGCAAAATAAAGAAGACATTTTCAATGAACATAAGATCAGAGAACAGATGTGTTTGATAGTAAGATCAGAGGTAAACTGAATCCACTTGAGCTGGCGGCTTGGGACTGACTTGAATTAATTGTACAGAACTTTCTTGGATCTCGTTGAACTGAAAACTATGATGATTAAATAAACAATTTACTGAGAGCGTATAAAAGAATTTGATGTTTTATATCTTTAAAATGATCTTGTAAAAGCAGTGTCAAAGAATCGGCGTAGATTTCCCTACCTAAAACTACTGTTGGTTTCAGAGGAAGACGACACAATACAGAGATCAAAATTTGATGACTGATCGCAATTTACGAGGAGGAACAGTGTATTTGTGTCGTTATCTTGAATATGAGTGGAGGAGCACTGTAAAGAGTGCAACTCCCAGGTCCACTCTGGGCGTAACAGGTATCGTCAGAGGAAATAGCGACCCGAGTTCAAATGTTGGATGTGGTTGTTTGTATTTTATGTTCCAATACTCATAGGAAATATATGAATCCAATTGTTTGTTCTCCTTCAAGTTATAGGGCAGATTCAGCTCTTTAATCTTGGTAGGGCTGTGACGGAAATTCAGGATTTCTTTTTTATCATTAAAAGTTTTCTGACTACTGTCTTCATCTTTATTTCTACAACGTTTCCGCCGATATGTCTTCTCCAGGCTTCTTGAGGTGTTTGTCGAACACGGGAACCGTCACGGAACTTCGAACTACGTCCTTTATTGAATCCACGGGGGTCGCCTTTTCTGATTCCGTTTGCAATAATCGGGTACAAGTGTTTCCTCGATATGGAGTTATTTCAAAATGTTTTCTTCAATATGGGGTTATTCCAGATTTCCTTAATATGAGATTGTTCCATAATATTGTCCTTAAATTGCTTAGAAAAGAAATTATGCCTTTAATTTAAATCATTTAATGTATTTTGCTTTGGTTTGGTTTGGTTTTATGGCATATCAACCTTTGTGCGTTATTTAATGCCAAATCCTCCTTACACGTATATATTACAAAGATGATTTGTAAATGCGTTGTTTGTCAGTAACATTTTTAGATGAGCCTGAGAGCATTTTATTTGCACACAGTCAAATGGTTCCAAGGATTTCTATGTAATACCAATGATTCAATTTAAGCACACAGTGAAAAAATTTCAAGTATTGCTATTCATCATTAATAATACTATTCAACATTATTCATTTTCACACATTTAAATGGTACCAAGTATTGCTATGTATCCCTAATAATCCAATTAATCAGCAGTCATTTGTTTACACACAGTTAAATGATCAAACAGTTCTATTTCAAATAACGCAATTTAGTATAAGTCATTTATTAGCACACAGTTTGAATTTTAAAGTTCTATTTGACCTATAGATAGGACCCTACCAGATGCTACCACTCCTGTTCAGAAATGACCTGGGAGTAATGAGAACATGTATTCCACGTTCCCTAAATCTCCAAGACTAGAGCCTCGCAATCATGTGCGGAACACTCGTTGAAGAGATGCAATCAATGTATTCGACAACCCCAGTTACTGGGATAATCTATTTTGTTTCAGGTTTATTTTATAAAGTCAGAATATTCACCAATTAGATAAAACATGTTTAGTGTATCATCTGTTTTTAGTTATTTACTGCTAAATGAAACAAAAACCCTAAGTGAACCTCGTCTGTAAGCGCTAATTCCATAATCTTTCTCCTGGGTTAGTACAGCAACTAGTTGCACTGAAAAAAATCAATAAAGACAGAAAATATAACCTTACAACCTCGGCTGAGGTTGAGGCTGTAGAATACGTCAATAATGTCTCTGTTAAGGGGTAAGAATTCCCCCTCCCAACAACTGTCCAGGATATGAAACTAAAATATCTGATGGTAAGGCTGCACTTCTGAAGCTTTGGGGGAATTTGAAGTATCTCTTCATTGCCATTACTCACCGGTCCACTCTGACCCGGAGTGGTAGAACCTATTAGACCGCCTCCTATGGGTCAAATAGAAATATTTTATCATTTCCTATAATTGAAACCATTTAACTGCGTGCAAACAAATGACTGATGTTAAATTGAATTATAAGTATTACGTAGCAATAGTTGGAAGCATTTAACTGCGATCAAATGACTGAATAGTGATGCGTAAAATTCCTATTGATAACAAAAACATTTTAAACCATTTAATTGAGTGCAAATGAGGGCTGGTTCGTTTTAAAATAATGTTACCGACAAACTATTTCATTTTCAATTTATATATATATATATATATATATGATGCAGAAGAAAAATTCAAAATAATTTTTCAAAATATTTTTTTGTCTGATTAGTCCAATTTTTGAAAATACGTATCAAATCTAAATTTTTGTGATGAGCTCTAGTACTTTTTCATTTAAATTCAGCCCAATATGAGCGAGCCATAAAAGAATCTATGATTTGCTTAACGCCGAAACCAAGCTAAAGTTTCTTTGTAAATAAAGCAAAACATTTTTTAATAGCAAAAGGGCTTTTTAATGAAAAAGGTGTGAGTAGGATTGAACAAAAAACGAGAAAGTTTTTTTTTTAACTTCTCTCGCTACGGCAAAAAATAAGGACCCCCACTACGACCATGAAAAAGCGCACTAATGAATTGAAAGTCCATGAGAAGACTGCGAGGAAAGTAATTAAACAAGATTCAAGCCCAGACCTTAACCCCACTTGACTACGCTACATGGGGCGTGTTAGAAAACAAAACAAATTTAACTTCCCATCCAAATATTGGTTCACTTAAGACTCCTATTGAGGAGGAATGGAAAAGCGTATTGATACAATAAAAGAAAAGTAGCGGCCATATTGAGTAAATTTATTGTCCTTATTTTCTAAAATTAAAATTAATGTTGTTTTATAATAGAGTCTTTTATTGTAATACTAGAATATTCCTAATTTTGCTTCTGCACCTTGTATATAAGAAGGATTTGCTAATAAAAAAGCTACAAGAGTTGATATACCATAAAAACCAACCAACCAACCTTATAAAAATAACAATTACTTGAATGGAGAATTGAAGATTTGTTTTCATGAAGTAAGTATTTAAATTTTGACGGTGAATATATTTTATTTTTTGAGAAAAACTTAGGACAGTGATTCAATTTGTGTTAAGGCTAACATTGCCTTTTTGCGAGAAAGTCCAGGTTGGCAACAATACTATCACAGCCAAAAATAACTATGAAAGTCATGAACAAAATGATTGCTATTGAAAAGAAAAGAAATAAAAGTGATTATTAAAAATATTGGTCGAAAAAGAATAACAAAACGGTCTTTTATTTTCAATGTTTTTTTACACTATGAATATATATAAATATATATGTGTAAAACAGCTCAACTCAATTTCGAACACAGTGTGCGAATTTCATACACCGTACCATTAACGACAAGACCATCCTCAACTTCATATATCCGTTACTCAAGATAAAAACAAAGAAATGTGTGCATCAATAATTCTTACTTTCGTCGCCATCTTGTAAGGCGGTTATATCCGGTCGAATCAATGTCCGCCATTTTACAGCGATTGTTGTTCCTTACATTTGATTTTTGCAATTGTTAAGGAAATGGCCGCTTCATTTAATTTGAATGTTCCTCTTACAAAACCAAGTTGGCAGAGTTGATTTGAGTGTACAATGTTTCTTAAGAAAACTGAGTAACTCTGAATAGTGTGAGACAAAACGAAGAAAAAGAAGGATAGACGTCGAGAAAGGCAAAAAAAATGAGAAGAAGAAGGCAAAAAAAATACTCAGTGTTGAAAACAAGAAAAGGTAGAAAGAAGAATGAAATGGAAGAAAAATGCTGAAAGGAAAAGAAACAATAAAAAATACATAAGAAGAAGGAAGAATAGGCAACATATCGCAATAAAATTGGCAGAAGATTTTTTTAAATGGAAGAAAGCAGACGAAAGAGAAAATTTAAAAGAGAAAAAGAAAAAAAGAAAAAAAAGAAAAAAAGATCTGAAAAAGCAAAAAGAAACAGAACAATTTTTTTAAAGACCTGACAAAGAATGAATGGCGTAAAGATGAAGATAAAAATAATGAAGAAAAAAAAGAAAAAATAAATGAAAACAGAAGGCAAAAATTTTAAAACAAAAAAAAGAATGAAAGGTAAAGAAAGAAAAATGAAAAAGAAAGAAAAACGAATAACGAAAACGAAGATAGAAAGAAAAAGGAGTGAGATGACATTTTCAACAAATGATTTGATGGTTTCAAGTATTCCTATCTAACAGGAATAATTCTATTATTAATCATTTGTTTGCACACAGTTAAATGGGTTCAAGTATGGCTATTTAACATTAGTGATTCTATTTATCAAGTATTCCTATCGGATATGAATCCTTTGCACACCTCTGCATGGTTTCAAATAACTGAAAATAATTATCGTTCGTAAATGATTGAACATTTCTCTTCGATTCATACATAGGACTCTAACAGGTACAACCACTTCGGCAGCTCAGTCAGCTGGGGTTGTAGAATACGCCTACTGCATCTTTGCAGAGGGGTAAGACACTCCCATTGAGCGTTCTGGTATGACACTAAAATATGTGATGGTGAGGCTCTAATCCTGGAGGTGGAATACTTCTTTGTTGCCATTACTCCCAGCCCCACTCTGACCCGTAGTGAAAGTATTTATTAGGTTCATATCAATGGATAATATAGAACTTGTAATCATTTATTATGCTTGAAATCGTTTATGTTAATAAATTATATAAAAATGAATTATTAGTATTGCATAGCAATACTTGAATCCATTTAACTATGTACAAACAAATGAGATCTTGTTCGTTTGAAAAATAAACTTACCCATAAACTGTTAACTTAAAGATCATATATCCTGAATGTTTAAATAGGATTTGATATCAAATAACCATGAAGGGTTGATATGCCAATAAACGAAATGAACTATTCAATTTCTATCTATCTATCTATCCATCAATCTATCTATCTCTTCTCACAGCACAGACCCACGCACACACACACTCTGCAGAGGCGTAAGACTCCCCCAACAAGTATCCTGGATATGACATAAAACAATCTGATGATGATGATGATGAGGTTCCAGTAATGCTGGAGGTTGGAGAAATGCAGAGTACCCCTTCATTGCCATTGCTCCCAGGTCCACTCAGGCCCAGAGTAGTAGCATCTGATAGGGTCCAATCTATGGGTCGAATAGAACTGAGCTGTTTACGTATACTTAACTGAATTGTTTGAAATAGAACTCTTTTTGACATTGAAACTGTGTACTTACGCTAAACTAAATCGTTTTAAATGGGACGGTTTTGGTATTTAACTGTGCGTAAACAAAAAAGCTGTATTGATACTAAGCTTGTTTGAAACTTATGAAAATGACTTAATTCGGTGTTAAATGACCCAAAAGTGTTCATATGCCAACCAACCAACCAACCAGCACACACTTCATTGCTATAACTCTTAGTTATATATATATATATATATACGAGGATCATTAAATAAGTTTCCAGACTTTTTTCGTATGGGCACTTTTATTGATAGTACACATATGAAACTCTAGTCCCCTCCCAAGTAATCTCCTCCGGCTGCAATACACTTGTGCTGTTCCAACAACTTCTAGAAGGATCCATGGAAGTCCTCTTGTGTGAGCATGTCAATGAACTTCGTTACACCCTCTTTCATCTCCTCAATTGTCTCATAACGACAGCCTCTGAGCTGAAGGAATAACCAAAAGTCTAGACTATAGGGAGGGTGAGGAACTGTCTTGATGCCCATCTTGGTCAAATAGTCTGTGACAAGGATGGAGTTGTGGATTGGTGCATTGTCCTGCTGGAAATGCCACTGACCCGATTTGAAGAGTGCTGACCTCTTCCCTAGGAATCTCTTGCTGAACTCCCTTAAAACCTCAACATAGTAACCCTAACCCTAATCCTTTGGCCAATCAAGTCTGGTGTATTGACTCCCTTACTCCTCCCACACCTCTCATTATCTCTCACAGACTCCCTGGCTTCCTTAAATCTCTTATGCCACTCAAAAACCGATGCTCGATTCATGCAAGATGGTCGAAAAGCAGTCTAAAGCATTCCATACGTTTCTGTGGCATTTTTCCAAGTTTAAAACAGAATTTTATTGCATGTCGTTCTTCTAAAGTGTCCTCACATCCAGATTACATTTTGCAATTCACCAGCTGTGACAATCAGGCTTTAGTATGGTGTATTCGAATTCCTGCTGTAGCTGTTCATTTAAACCTGAAATCATAAAAATTTGTCAGTCATCTAAGATGTATAGCAATAACAGTGAATTTTCAAGAGTCCACAACAATTTTAAATGCCTATACAAAAAAGTCTGGAAACTTATTAATGGCCCCACTACTGGTCCAGGTCTGAGGGAATCTGAGAGTTATATCAATGAAGGGCTACTCCACATTTCCCAAAGCTCCAGGAATAGAGCCTTATCATCAGATGTATTAATGTAATGTCTAGGATAATCGTCGGGGCGAGGTCTTACCCCTTTGCAAAGACCCAGTTGGCGTTTTCTACAGCCCTTGCCGAGTGAACGGAGAATTTAAAAAAGACATTGAAGATAGAAATTAATATAGGAGGTAATAAAAAAAAATCGCTGAAGTGACAGTAACGAAATTGTTTGGCATCAAACCCAACAAAACTGGATGGAAAAGAAGTCAAGACAAGATACCTTTCAGTCACATCTTAATTGTTTTCACCTGCCTATACAGTTCTTTCATAACTGCAGAATAATCCGACAATATATATATATATATATATATATGAAATTTAGCGAGAAAGAAGCTTAATCTTCTCAAATAAAAAGAACCTTAGTACAAGAGAAGGAAGAAAAGGTAAAGAAGGTTTTATTTCACGCTTGGCCGACGGGCCATTAAATAAAGAATCTGTTTGTAAACACACACACACACACAACCAAATACAAAACATGAAGAAAAAAAAAAACGACAAATAATGCTTGTGCGCATGCGTTGGCAAAGTTCTTTCTTTCTTTTTGGCGGGAATGAATGGTAGCTATCATTCACTTCGTTGGCCTTGTTATCTGCTTTCCAGCGTCGATTGCCATTGAGTGGTAGTAGATAGACAATAATGATTGCTCTTGATTTGAATCGGAAAAGTCAAGGCAACAAAGGCAGATGTCAGGTAGCACACACACACACACACACACACACACACACACACATACACACACACACACATGAAATAGAGCATATACATAGGCATACATATGTATTAAAGACAGAAAGAAGAATTCAGGTATAAAACAAGAAAAAACAGAAAAAAGGTAGAAACTAACGAAAAAAAAAAAAAGAATATGATACAGATAAATTGATGCGAAAAGTTTGAGATGGATAAATACGACGAGAAGAGAAGCGGATAGATAGATAGATAGATGGATAGATAGACTGAGACATATGAATTCACAGATAAAGAGACAGATTAATACATACATAAATATGAACAGGTTGAGATAGATAAATAAATATGATTTCGTTTAATTTCTTTGTTTAATAGCATGTAAAATTTCGAGGGTTATCCAATGTAAAATCTACCCTTCTATTGTAAAGATATGGACAGGCTTAAATAGAAATATGTGAGTAGGCTTAGATAGATACATAGATGTGAATAGATCGATATTGAAAGATATTTGTCTAATATTGTTATATTTACAACGTTTCGGCCTTCTTCATGTGTTTCTTGTCCAAATCGGGAGCCCGCACAGAACTTCGAACCGAACCCTTTATTTTTTCCACTGAAGTATATTGTTCTAATTTCTTTAACCATAACAGGAGGTACAAGTGTTAAGCTATGGTAAGTAATGTTATTTTTACCTCAAGTCAGGATTGAACCTGAAACCTCTAGTAGATTTCACAAACCAAACCGTTATGCAACATGTCGAGCTGGACAATTCACAATGAATATTTCGGACTTAAGAATCTTATGTTTATATCAACACTTTGAATTGGTCAAATGGTTAGAGTGTTCGCCAATGGCCCTGGAGACCGGGATTCAATATCAGGTTGAGTCTTAAAAAAAGACTAAAAAATGGTACTTGATACCTCCTTGCTTAACACTCAGCATTATAAGGTAACGTATCAGTGTTTTGCTATAGTAAGTATTTCTGGTTATTTTTACCTGAAGTCAGGATTTAACCAGCAACCTCTAAATGATTTCACTTGGAAGTTCTTTAATCAAACGCATATATCTGTGACGCCATGTTTCCTACTGGATGCATCGGCCGATGAAGATAATTGTGCGACTATTCTGATTAAAAATGAAAGATATGAATTGACCAAACCAAGCAAAAAGAAAATTTTTTAGGAAAAAAGTTCTTTGGCATACTAACACACCAATTAATAAGGTATAACAAATATACCGACAACCTTCCCCGGTTACAAGCTGGTGACACCGAAGCTATCCAAAGTCAACTCAATCACGGATGGAACACAACCGGAAAAATCATCACTGCCCTATCAGATCGACAAAACCAAATCAGGGTTGATGGATCAGGAAGGATCACACTTAGGAATTGCCATTTCCTCAAAAAATGCAAACTCAAGCCTGCACCAACCCTAATACCAAGTACAACACCAGGACCAATAACTCCCTCAAGCGATACTCCACTCTGGCACCCCTATCCCCCTACATCTTCCGGTAATGACACACACACAGAGCAATTGAACACCACAAACAAACCACATATACATTACCACGCCTTCGATCGTTGAGAATTCCTCGAGCTCTATCCAGGTTATTACCACACCACAAACCTGGCCTAAGAGAAGGGTATAGCCCACATACAACCCACCCTATTCGTGGGGGTGAGGGGAGGTGAGGGGAGATATGAAAGTCACTGCTCTAACATGCAGAATAAACAAGAATAATACTTACCGGCTCAGCGGCCCCAGCTGGCATCCGGCTGGCAGACAAAAAGGAGAACGGGCGATAACTCAATACCGAACCCGTAACACCTGGGTATTTATCATAAGTCCCACCAACGTACAAATCTGGTACAAGGCCGTTTTTAAGGTGGTTCCAGTCGCAGGGCCAAAAATACCTTCGGCCCCGTTCCTCTTATTAGGCGCGCCTCAGGCGCCGGACAATAAACCTTACTCCCGAAGGAGGTAAAAGCCTGGGGGATGGCCCCCTGAGGCCGGAGAAAATCTCCAGTCAACAAGCCAACACCCGGTCAGATCCGTGCCCCAGCAAGCACAGCTGACCAAAGTGTGACCTATCGGCTGGAAAACCAGCCCACCACTGTTAAGTAATGAGGCCCAGGTGAACACGTAACACCTGAAACATGACTGAAGGAAACCGGTGTATATATACACTTATATGCTAACTCACCAGCAACTAATCACTGTCCAAGGAATGGACTTGGCCACCTTCGAATGATGGAACGTGCCAATGTCCATATGATCTCACTCCAACGCGTAATTCATTACTACGCATGTGAGAACTGACTAATTGCTACTGAGACTTCGATAGAATTTCAACAATTATAAGTTTGTTTAATAAGTTATTGCTTTGTTTTCATTAATGTTTTTAACCTTTAAAAAAACATTTGACTCACTTTTAAGCTAAGATACGGAATTGTGTCGAACAATCCGTCATTTTTTACCCACAACAATGAGCTGGGGCTGTAGAATACGCCGTTTGCAAGCCTGCAGAGGGGTTAGACTGTCCCGAACAAGTGTCCTGGATATGGCACTAAACTATCTGATGGTCAGGCTCTAGTCCATAGATGGGACCCTAACAGGTACTCCTACATCAGGTCAGAGTGTTTAATCATTTACAACACTAGAAACCATTTAACCGTGTTCCAACCAATGGTTGATTTTAAATCGAATTATTCGTATCAGATAGCAAGCAGTACTTGAAACGGTTTAACTGTTGAAAATAGAACAATTTGTTATATAGCAATATTTGAAGCCATTTAACCATGTGCAAATAAATGATTTACATTAAATTATTATATTATTAGTATTTAATAGCAATACTTGAAACCTCTTAACTATGTGCAAACAAATGATTCACATTGAATTGAATTATTAGTATTTGATAGCAGTACTTGAAATCATTTGACTGTGTCAAATAGAACGATTAGTATATATGGCAAAACTTGAAGTCATTTAATTGTGCGCAAATGGAATTAATAATGTTACATAGCAATAATTGAAGCAATTTAACCGTATGCATACAAATGATTTACATTTGATTGAATTAATAGTATTTCATCGCGAAACTTAAGACTGTTTAACGGTGTTAAGTAGAACAATTTGTGTTATATAACTGTGTGCCAACAAATGAGCCTTGGCTCGTTTAAAAATAATGTTACCTACTAACAATTTGTTTACAAATCATATATATATTTGATTAAATGATAAAGACCCATTTTGTCAATATAATTTTATTAGGATCCTTTGAAGTTTCCTGACAAGTTTTTTGATTTTAGGTTGGAGTTGGCATATGAATTTACCGAAATTGTCTAGAGGGCTTTCGGACCTTTCATAGGCCATCATCTGGGGTTGTTTGTAAGTGTAAACTATTTAAAAAAAAAGTTTTTAAGCACTTAATCTCTCTCTCTCTCTCTCTCTATATATATATATATATATATATATATATTATGGATTAGGTACCCTGATGAGCCGCTTAGGCGAAATTGTAGTAGGTTAGTTCCTGACTCACGAAATAATTTTTGTCACTATTTTGCTCTACTTAGTACTGAGTACTTTTTTGCACTTGTAGCTTAGCAGCAATTACGGTGTTTTTTTTCTTTTGACCAATCAATTGCGTATCTGTTGATTTTTTTTCAGTTGGTGTGACAAGGTTGGCCTTTTCTTTTCTTTTTTTCCAATATATATATATATTTTTTCCCCTAGACAGTGATTCGTTGTATATTTTTATCTTCGAATTACTTGCGGTTTTTTCCTCCTAGCCGTAAGTGCTATTATTCAATAAGTTTTTTAATTATATATATATATATGTGTGTGTGAGAGAGAGAGAGAGAAGAAAAGGTAAAACGGAAGATATATTTTCAAACAAAGATATATATATATATACCTAGAAAAAGTAATACGGAAAAAAGTTATATGCTTGATGGTTTTTTTATTTGCCAACGCGTTTGGACTTCAATCTTTTCTTTTTTTTTAATGCAAAAATATTTTATCAAAATTATTTCAGTGTGAGAAATAATTATGATTGATGAATTTTGTTTCAGTTGGAAGTCTTCATCCGGGTCTGTAGATGTTGCTATGTGAAAAAATAGAGTCTCACTGGTTGATATGTTCAAGTTGCGTCATGTCATGCGATGAAATTATTTTTGAAAATTAAATGGCGTTTTGTGGTTTGAGAAACGGATTTGTGACGTTTGGTGGCTTTAAATGTTTAGAGAAAGGGGAGCTAATCTTTAGTGTGGATTTTGAAGTCATTTAGTATTATTTTTCTACAAGTCCTGATGATGACTTCCAATTGAATCAAAATTTATCTATCATAATTATTTCTCATACTAAAATAATTTTGATGAAATATTTTTTGCATTCAGAAAAGAAAAGATTGAAGTCGAAATGCGTTGGAAAATAAATAAACCATCAAACATACATCTTTTTTTCGTTTTACTTTTTCTAGGTATATATATATATATATACATGATATTGAACATTATAGACATTTTTTTGTCTACATATTTTTTGATAATCTTTTCGAGTTGCCGAATCGATCTATGATATTTGGTGGGAATTAGTCGATAAAACTTCTATGAGAAAAAGTGTTCATGTAACTTGTATTTTTACTAACGACTGTGAAGGTGACTTTTCGTGGCGTAATGGTAAAGTCACTGGATTCGCGGTAAGTGAGATCGAACTCCAGTTGCGCTATTTAACAACAACAAAAAAACAAACCCGGACCAAACCATTGAATGTCACAGCCGTCTGTGTACAAAAATTCTTTACAATATACCAACTTGGAAATATTGAAACTCTGTCTAAAATGCATAAATATATATGAATTGCATTTAATTTTAACCGGCTCATTGGCTTAGAGGGTCAAGTGTTCGCCAATGGTCCGGGAGACCGGGGTTCAATCCCTGGTCGCGTCATACCAAAGACTTTAAAAATGGTATTTGATACCTCCTTGCTTAACACTCAGTAATATAAGGTACGGATCAAGGGTAAAATGGAGCAATCCAGGGGAAGAAGTAACACCCTCCTCTACACCTAGGTGTAGTAGCTATTGAAAAGGGAGCCATCTGGTCGCCCTCGACTACGGTCTTAGAATGTTTGGTTAAAAGTAATACGATTTATGTCATATATCCATAGATAGATTAAAATATACATTTATATATGAATATTTGGTTGAATTGTAATAAATAGTTTTTACATATTCATTTAAAACTTCTAATTTTTTAAACGCAACTGGAAATTAGCTGGTTAAAGGAGGCCTTCATCAGTCATCATTATTTCAGTAGTGAAAGGGTGCACACCAAAATTTAATCCATGATCTCCCGCTTCTAAAATGGAGAAACTGAACATGCATGTTCGACCTGTAATATTTTGTGTACGATTTTTCGGACTTTTGTCCTCATCTTTATTGTTATTAGTTGTAACACAACATTTCGGCCACTGCTCAGGCCTTCCTCAGAAGTCCTTTGTTTATCCGGGTATGGAGGATATAATGGCCTAAACGTTGTGTTACAACTAACAATCATAAAGACGAGGACAACAATCCGAAAAATCATACATAAAATATTGCACATCAATCTTCATCTCAAAAATTCGACCTGAAGTTTATGAATAAGAGAAACGCTTTAGAAACAGCTATAAAAATTGTAATATTTAAGGTGTCATTACTGACCACCGAATCCGAACCTGGTTTTGAAAGTTCCGTTCTGGCAATACGTAATTGAGAAATGAACCCAGATCAGGACGCTTATCAGAGCTCGATCAAGATGCTTCAACATTGGATTGGTGGAATGCAATCCACGCAAAATTACTCGGGAATTGATACTTGACCTCTACACATCCCAATTCACAATTTGTCGTCACTTGAAAAAAATACGAAAAGTGGGCATAAAAATCTTCTAAAAGGTTTCACACTTATCAATAGGAGAAACGTTGTATTTCTCCGAGATAACGCGAGGTTACATTCAGCAAAACACACGAAGGAAATAATATTGGATTGAGGCTGGTCTGTTCAACCCCATCCACGATATTCACCAGACCTTACAACAACTGATTTTAATCTTTTTGGTTTTCTATAAAATGTTCTGAATGACAAAAGAATTTTCTCAAGAAGATCAGGTGAAATTATGGAAAACTTCTTGGGTTCGAAACGAGCTGATTTTTTTTTTTTTAGAGGAATCAACAAGCTACTTGAGGAACGGGAAGATGTAATTCAAAATAATGGTGAATATACTATTGATTGAAATTTATTCATTGATAAATTATTCGTTGATGAATTATATTTTACTAAAATGAAAATTATTTATTACTCAATCCATTTTCACTGTATTATACAGACAGGAGAATGATTAAATGCTTGTTTGATTTTAACGGCATGTTAACCCATTAAGGTTCATTTTATGCTTAGTGGTTAGGATAATGTATTCATTGTTCATTGATATTAATGTTTTTTGTTTACTAGTCATATAGTATCAAGTATTCCTATCTAATACAAACAATTTTCACACAAATATATGGTTTGAAATATTTTTATCTAATACTAATAATTACATGGTTTCAAGAAGCTAATAATCATCACCATTGTTAAGTCAGGCTGATAAAATGGAGTCTTTAGATTCTCTCTCTCTCTCTCCCTCTCTCTCTCTCTCTCTCTGTTACTTTGTATCTATCGTTCATCTCTCTTGGTAGGTCCTCTAGATTGCATCCGATGTCCACACATACATGATGCGAGTCTTTGCAGGTCGGTTAGCCCTTGTGTATCCATAGGAAAATGTTGCTTATTTCTCCCGCAATTTCCTGCATGTCTTGTTCGTTTAAATAGATGGCTTGTGAGATGCGAGGTAAGTGGCCGTACAGCTGTTGTTTTGTAGGGTGCTGCTTCAAGGATTTGTTCAAAGCATCACGTAGCGTTTTTGTGCACTTC
The DNA here is from genome assembly GCA_963585895.1 of Sepioteuthis lessoniana. Classification (NCBI taxonomy): domain Eukaryota; kingdom Metazoa; phylum Mollusca; class Cephalopoda; order Myopsida; family Loliginidae; genus Sepioteuthis; species Sepioteuthis lessoniana. The sequence goes on from OY757939.1 coordinate 35,818,288, forward strand.
CCACCTAACCTTTTCTCTAAGCATTTCAAAAGAGTCCAGGTTTATTACATAGAAAAATATGCCGATACCAACCCATGTGGTTTAAACACAGATTTCCAGCCAACAAACCCAACTGTTGAAATAGATTCATGACTAGAATTGGTGGATATATAAATGGGTCAGAGAGAAATCTGAGGTTTATGCGAGATCGATTAAATGTAGCATGACGAGTTCGTATTGCATTGGCATTCCATACTCAATATTCAGCATTGTACGAGAGTGACGAGATTGTAAATGTCGGTCAAAATTACCGCCCCCCTCACGGAACATTATAAAAGTAGCGACGAGGAATCCTTTCGAATAATATACAAAGGTGGTGACCATACAGTAGTACCTATACGGCCACAACTTGGAAGAAATATCGTTTTATTTAATCAGAAAGAGATTTGTACGTGATGGATAATCTGTTAATAGCACTCCACACCTTCCCTATAACTATGTTGACATTTCTTTCAGTAGATGAGATGCTGTTGCCATGGTATATGAAGTGGTCTACTAATTTTAGAGGTTTGTCATTCTATGTCGAGGTGGTTCCATCTTCTTAAAAAAAGAACAGTGTTCATGAGTTTTTAACTAATTATAATCTTTTTCAAACCAAAGTAACTAGTAATTCTTCTTAGTAGCAATACTTAGCAATTATACGGCTGCAATTATTCCAACTAAATGCATATAATTCTTAAACAGATCAATTTGATCCACAGTTGAGAACCTATCAGGTGCTAGCACACCGGATTAAAGTGAAACTGGGAGTAATGACAATGAAGGAGTGCTCGAGCTTCAGAACTAGAGCCTCACTATCAGATGCAATTTAGTATCATACTCAGGACACCCTTTTGGAGAGAGGCTACTCCTCCTATGCGAGGATTACAGATTATTCCAAACTTCGATAACAGAGAAGTAGTATAAAAAAATGGTAGCAAGAAAAAGTACGTGATTAAAAAACTAAGAAGAAGAATCCTTTTTAAAAGTCAAAATAAAAAAAAGAAAGGGTTAGGGAGAAAAATATAAAAGAAGGCAAAGAAAAAAGAGTAAATGATAAAGAGAAGAGAATGTTTTAGAAAAAGAAAGAAAAAAGTAAAAAGAAAGAGAAGTGAATGTTTTAGAAAAAAAAAAAGAAAAAAGTAAGAAGAAAGAGAAGTGAATGCTTTTGAAAAAGAAAGAAAAGAAAAAGTAAGAAGAAAGAGAAGTGAATGTTTGAGAAAAAAAAAAGAAAAGAAAAAGTAAGAAGAAAGAGAAGTGAATGCTTTTGAAAAAGAAAGAAAAGAAAAAAGTAAGAAGAAAGAGAAGTGAATGCTTTTGAAAAAGAAAGAAAAAAGTAAGAAGAAAGAGAAGGGAATGTTTTAGAAAAAAGAAAGAAAAAAGTAAGAAGAAAGAGAAGGGAATGTTTTAGAAAAAAGAAAGAAAAAAGTAAGAAAAAAGAGAAGGGAATGTTTTAGAAAAAAGAAAGAAAAAAGTAAGAAGAAAGAGAAGTGAATGCTTTTGAAAAAAAAAGAAAAGAAAAAGTAAGAAGAAAGAGAAGTGAATGCTTTAGTAAAAAAAAAGAAAAAAGTAAGAAGAAAGAGAAGTGAATGCTTTTGAAAAAGAAAGAAAAGAAAAAGTAAGAAGAAAGAGAAGTGAATGTTTTTGAAAAAGAAAGAAAAGAAAAAGTAAGAAGAAAGAGAAGTGAATGTTTTAGAAAAAAGAAAGAAAAAGCAAGAAGAAAGAGAAGTGAATGCTTTTGAAAAAAAAGAAAAGAAAAAGTAAGAAGAAAGAGAAGTGAATGCTTTTGAAAAAGAAAGAAAAAAGTAAGAAGAAAGAGAAGTGAATGTTTTAAAAAAAAAAAGAAAAGAAAAAGTAAGAAGAAAGACAAGTGAATGTTTTAGAAAAAAAAAAATAACAGAAAAAGTAAAAATAAAGAAAAGTGAATGTTTTAGAAAAAAAAAGAAAAGAAAACGTGAGAAGAAAGAGAAGTGAAAGTTATAGAAAAAAAAAAGAAAAGAAAAAAGTAAGAAAAAAGAGAAGTGAATGTTTTAAAAAAAGAAAGAAAAGAAAAAGTAAGAAAAAAGAGAAGTGAATGTTTTAGAAAAAAAAGAAAAAAATAAGAAGAAAGAGAAGTGAATGTTTTTGAAAAAGAAAGAAAAGAAAAAGTAAGAAGAAAGAGAAGTGAATGTTTTAGAAAAAAGAAAGAAAAAGCAAGAAGAAAGAGAAGTGAATGCTTTTGAAAAAAAAGAAAAGAAAAAGTAAGAAGAAAGAGAAGTGAATGCTTTTGAAAAAGAAAGAAAAAAGTAAGAAGAAAGAGAAGTGAATGTTTAAAAAAAAAAAAGAAAAGAAAAAGTAAGAAGAAAGACAAGTGAATGTTTTAGAAAAAAAAAATAACAGAAAAAGTAAAAATAAAGAAAAGTGAATGTTTTAGAAAAAAAAAGAAAAGAAAACGTGAGAAGAAAGAGAAGTGAAAGTTATAGAAAAAAAAAAGAAAAGAAAAAAGTAAGAAAAAAGAGAAGTGAATGTTTTAAAAAAAGAAAGAAAAGAAAAAGTAAGAAAAAAGAGAAGTGAATGTTTTAGAAAAAAAAGAAAAAAATAAGAAGAAAGAGAAGTGAATGTTTTTGAAAAAGAAAGAAAAGAAAAAGTAAGAAGAAAGAGAAGTGAATGTTTTAGAAAAAAAAAAAGAAAAGAAAAAGTAAGAAGAAAGAGAAGTGAATGCTTTTGAAAAAGAAAGAAAAAAGTAAGAAGAAAGAGAAGGGAATGTTTTAGAAAAAAGAAAGAAAAAAGTAAGAAAAAAGAGAAGGGAATGTTTTAGAAAAAAGAAAGAAAAAAGTAAGAAGAAAGAGAAGGGAATGTTTTAGAAAAAAAAAGAAAAGAAAAAGTAAGAAGAAAGAGAAGTGAATGCTTTAGTAAAAAAAAAGAAAAAAGTAAGAAGAAAGAGAAGTGAATGCTTTTGAAAAAGAAAGAAAAGAAAAAGTAAGAAGAAAGAGAAGTGAATGTTTTTGAAAAAGAAAGAAAAGAAAAAGTAAGAAGAAAGAGAAGTGAATGTTTTAGAAAAAAGAAAGAAAAAGTAAGAAGAAAGAGAAGTGAATGCTTTTGAAAAAGAAAGAAAAGAAAAAGTAAGAAGAAGGAGTGAATGCTTTTGAAAAAGAAAGAAAAAAGTAAGAAGAAAGAGAAGAGAATGTTTTAGAAAAAAAAGAAAAGAAAAAGTAAGAAGAAAGAGAAGTGAATGTTTTAGAAAAAAAAAAGAAAGTAAGAAAAAAGAGAAGGGAAAGTTTTAGAAAAAAAAAGAAAAAAGTAAGAAGAAAGAGAAGTGAATGCTTTTGAAAAAGAAAGAAAAGAAAAAGTAAGAAGAAAGAGAAGTGAATGTTTTAGAAAAAAAAAGAAAAAAGTAAGAAGAAAGAGAAGTGAATGTTTAAAAAAAAAAAGAAAAAAGTAAGAAGAAAGAGAAGTGAATGTTTTTGAAAAGGAAAGAAAAAAGTAAGAAGAAAGAGAAGTGAATGCTTTTGAAAAAGAAAGAAAAGAAAAAGTAAGAAGAAAGAGAAGTGAATGTTTTAGAAAAAAGAAAGAAAAAAGTAAGAAGAAAGAGAAGTGAATGCTTTTGAAAAAGAAAGAAAAGAAAAAGTAAGAAGAAAGAGAAGTGAATGTTTTTGAAAACGAAAGAAAAAAAAAGTAAGAAGAAAGAGAAGTGAATGTTTTGGAAAAAAGAAAGAAAAAGTAAGAAGAAAGAGAAGTGAATGCTTTTGAAAAAGAAGGAAAAGAAAAAGTAAGAAGAAGGAGTGAATGCTTTTGAAAAAGAAAGAAAAAAGTAAGAAGAAAGAGAAGAGAATGTTTTAGAAAAAAAAAGAAAAGAAAAAGTAAGAAGAAAGAGAAGTGAATGTTTTAGAAAAAAAAAAGAAAGTAAGAAAAAAGAGAAGGGAAAGTTTTAGAAAAAAAAAGAAAAAAGTAAGAAGAAAGAGAAGTGAATGCTTTTGAAAAAGAAAGAAAAGAAAAAGTAAGAAGAAAGAGAAGTGAATGTTTTAGAAAAAAAAAGAAAAAAGTAAGAAGAAAGAGAAGTGAATGTTTAAAAAAAAAAAGAAAAAAGTAAGAAGAAAGAGAAGTGAATGTTTTTGAAAAAAAAAAAAAAGTAAGAAGAAAGAGAAGTGAATGTTTTTGAAAAAGAAAGAAAAGAAAAAGTAAGAAGAAAGAAAAGTGAATGTTTTAGAAAAAAGAAAGAAAAAGTAAGAAGAAAGAGAAGTGAATGTTTTAGAAAAAAGAAAGAATCAAGTAAGAAGAAAGAGAAGTGAATGTTTTAGAAAAAAGAAAGAAAAAAGTACGAAGAAAGAGAAGTGAAAAAGAAAGAAAAGAAAAAGTAAGAAGAAAGAGAAGTGAATGCTTTAGAAAAAAAAAAGAAAAAGTAAGAAGAAAGACAAGTGAATCCTTTTGAAAAAGAAAGAAAAAAGTAAGAAGAAAGAGAAGTGAATGTTTTAGGAAAAAGAAAGAAAAAAGCAAGAAGAAAGAGAAGTGAATGTTTTAGAAAAAAGAAAGAAAAAAGTAAGAAGAAAGAGAAGTGAATGCTTTAGAAAAAAGAAAGATAAAAGTAAGAAAAAAGAGAAGGGAATGTTTCAGGAAAAAAAAAGAAAAGGTACGAAGAAAGAGAAGTGAATGCTTTAGAAAACAGAAAGAAAAAAGAACGAACCAAGAAAAGAAAGAGAACAAAGAAACGGACATTACTTTGAAGAAAAAAGAAAGAAATGAAAAAAAAATAAATGGAAGGATTTATAAAATACAAAAATATAAAAGTAAAAAGAATAAAAATGTTGGGTGTAAGAAAAGGAGAAGAAAGAAAGAAAGAAAGAAAGAAAGAAAGAAAGAAAGAAAGAAAGAAAGAAGACACTAATTGGATAAGGAAGTGAAAGAAGGAAGGAAGGAATATGAATTCGAAACAATACAAGTGAAAAGAAGGAAGTAGAAAAAGAAAAAGGAATAAAAAGTTGATACAGTGGTAGAAAGAAAGAAAGAACATACAATGCTTAGGGAAAAGGTAGAAAAAGAACTTTAAAGAGACGAGAATGATATAAAAAAAAGATAAAAATAAACAAAAACAAAATAAGGAAGTAAAAATAAAAGAAAGAAGGAAGGAAAGAAGGACAGAGAGAAAAAAAAGAAAGAAGTGAGGAAAAAGAGAAAACTTCCGAAAGAAAAGAAAAAAATAGAATGAAGAAAACGAAAGAGAAGAAAAAGGAGGAAATAATTTAGAAATAATAGAAAAAAAAAGAAAAAAAAAACAAAGAATAAATTTTTGAGTCAAAAAGAAAAACGAAAGAAAAGAATATTCTAAGTAGAAAAAAAAACAAAAACCAAAAAAAAAAAAAACAAAAGCAAAAAAGAAACCAAAAGTAAAAGAAAGAAAGTCTGTTTTCAAATCAAGGAAAAGAAGACGTTTAAAGTTTCTTAAGATAGGACCCTTTTAATCAGCTAATCTGCTGATTGTGTTGCAGTTCTTTGATTAAGTTTAACCACACCTGGTTCAATTTCATTGTTTCTCCTTTATATTCTACCCTTCTTCTAACCTATCCCCAACCTACATCCCCAACCTGCCAAGATTTTAATCTTACCCCCCGCCCAATCGCTTTTAAACTCCTCAACTCAGCCCAACTGACAGACTTTTATTGGACATACGACAACCACACTTTCTGGGTTCATGTAATTATGTTCTAGGCGTGCCTAGACAACGCCGACTTTTTAGAGCGGGAATTTCAACAACGATATTTAAGATAAATGAAAAATTTAAAGTTCTTCTTGTTTTGTTTTTTTTTCGCGATGAAAAACAGTCAAAAAATCTGTGTTAAAAAAAGAAGGAAAAAGTCAACTTTTATCTGTCTCTATATATAATATTATACTATATATATCGCTTCCCTAAAAAGGGGGACCTCGGATTAGCCAAAAACTACCGAGGCATAACACTTACATCCATAGCTGCCAAAATCTACAATGCCCTACTACGAAACCGAATAGAACCCAAAATCGACAACATACTTAGAAAAAACCAAAATGGCTTCCGAAGAAATAGATCCACGACCTCACAAATATTAACCATCCGCAGAATCCTTGAAGGTGTACGGGCAAAGAACCTACAAGCGACATTAATATTTGTCGACTTTACCAAGGCTTTCGACTCCATTCACAGAGGAAAGATGGAACAAATCCTACTAGCGAACGGCATACCTAAAGAAACCGTAGCGGCAATAACGATTCTCTATAGAAACACTAAAGTAAAAGTACGATCACCAGATGGAGACACAGAATACTTCGACATAGTAGCAGGAGTACTACAAGGAGACACGCTGGCTCCGTATCTCTTTATCATTTGTCTAGACTACGTACTTAGAACATCGATTGACAAAATCAAAGAGAATGGCTTCGAACTGACGAAGAAAAGAAGCAGAAGATACCCCGCAACAACAATTACCGACGCCGACTACGCCGATGACATAGCGATACTGGCAAATACACCTGACCAAGCCGAAACACTTCTGCATAGTTTGGAACGAGCAGCAGCAAGCATAGGCCTCCATGTTAATGCACACAAAACGGAATATATGTGCTATAACCAAACGGGGGACATCTCCACTCTAGAAGGAACCCCTCTTAAACTAGTAGACAAATTCACGTACCTAGGAAGCAGCGTCGAATCAACCGAGAAGGACATCGAAACGAGGTTAACGAAAGCATGGACAGCTATCAATAGGATATCGACTATATGGAAATCAGACCTAACCGATAAAATGAAACGCAGTTTCTTCCAGGCAGCGGTCACATCGATACTGCTATATGGATGCACTACATGGACGCTAACAAAACGGCTGGAGAAGAAACTAGATGGCAATTACACAAGAATGCTGCGTGCAATCCTCAACAAGTCCTGGCAGCAACACCCCACAAGACACCAACTGTACGGCCACCTGCCCCCTATCACGAAAACTATTCAAGTTAGGCGAACCAGACATGCAGGACATTGCTGGAGAAGCAGAGATGAACTCATAAGAGATGTACTCTTATGGATCCCCACACACGGCCGCGCAAAAGCAGGACGACCAGCACGAACGTACATTCAGCAGCTATGTGAGGATACAGGTTGTTGTCCTGAAGACCTGCCTAGGGCGATGAACGATAGGGAGGAGTGGCGAGAGAGGGTCAGGGATATCCGTGCTGCCAGCACGATATGATGATGATGATGATATATATCGCCAATAGTCTGGGAGACTTGGATTCATTCCCAGGTCGCGTCATACCAAAGACCTTAAAAATAGTACTTGATACCTCCTTGCTTAATACTCAGCAATATAAGGTACGTAACAAGGATAAAGTGGAGCAATCGAGGGAAAGGAGTAGAGCCCTCCCCTACACCTTGGTGTTGTAGCTATTGAAAAAGGAACCTTCTGATCGTCAACTTTACTTTACCCTATATATATATATATAGAGTCATCATAAGTCTTCAGTGTAACTAGACACGCAGGATGCTTCAAGCTGAGATCGAAACACGCCTAACTTTATGCTAGACCTAATATCTCACCGCTCAGCCATTTCAGCTTGGGAATTATAACGCATTTTGTATTAGCTTTCGTTTGTTTACCTTTGGCGCTAGCGGATACCGGAGTGCTCAATTCGTTAGAACAGCTTGGCATTACACGGGTGGCAGCCGTTAATTCCTTCGCCAGAGTGCTCATCCCTCGAGAGGGGAGCGAATATATTGGTATCCACGGACAGACTGTTTCGTTGTATCACAACTCTTCAGTTCACTTTCGGGCAAATACCCTTGGGAAAGGTATGAACCTCCTTATACTCCCAGCTATGGGTTAAATAGTACCACTACTGTTCTTCTCGGAGAATAGCTTTGGCGTTAAATGTTGGATTTATCTGGTCAGAGAAACAACAAAAAGCTTTTGATAGATTAAAAGTAATCATGGCAGAGAAACCAGTGGTGAAATTTTTTGATCCGGAAAAGGACGTTACGTTAACCGCAGATGCAAGCGAACATTCCTCTCCTCTTCTCTACAACTCTGAGTAGTAGCTATTTAAAAGGGTCCGTCGAGTTGCCCTCGATAACGGTAGACTAAGTTATATATATATATATATATATATACACGCACATATATACACAACTAAACTAATTGTTTTTAACGCACTTTTTTGTTCATAATTCATCGTACTCATTTGTGTTATTTCAAGTATTCCAATCTAATAATAATAATCTATGCTCAAATGAGTAGCGTGTTCGCCAATGAACCGGGAGACCTGGGTTCAATCCCATGTCGAGTCATACCAAAGACTCAAAAAATGGTACTTGATGCCGCCTTGCTAAACACTCAGCATTATAAGGTAAGGATCAAGGGTAAAGTGGCGCAATACAGGGAATGGAGAAGCGCCCTTCCCTACACCTCGGTGTAGTAACTACTGTAAAGAGAGCCTTCGAGTCATCTTCGACTACGGTCGTTAACGTTACTTTACTTACCGTTGTAGGAAACAGACTTACGAGGATCATTAAATAAGTTTCCAGACTTTTTTCGTATGGGTACTTTTATTGATAGTGCACGCAAGAAAGTCTAGTCCCCTTCGAAGTAATCTCCTCCGTCTGCAATACACTTGTTTTACCGTTCAAACAACTTCTGGAAGGCCCCATGGAAGTCGTCTTGTATGAGCGTGTCAATGACCTTCGTCACGGCCTCTTTCATCTCCTCATTTGTCTCATAACGACAACCTGTGGGCTTAGGAAATAAGCAAAAGTCACAGGGCGCAAGGTTGGGACTATAGGGAGGGTGAGGTGTCTTGATGCTCATCTTGGTCAAATAGTCTGTGACAAGGATAGAGTTGTAGACTGGTGTATTGTCCTGGTGGAAATGTCACTGACCCGATTTGAAGAGTGCTGGCCTCTTCGCTAGGAATCTCTTGCTGTAAGTAACCCTAACCCTAATCCTTTGGCCAAACAACTGTGGTGTATTGACTTCCTTACTCCTCCCACACCTCTCATCACCCCTCACAGACTCCCTGCCTTCCTTGAATCTCTTATGCCACTCAAAAACTGATGCTCGATTCATGCAAGATGGTCGAAAAGCAGTCTGAAGCATTCCATACATTTCAGTGGCATTTTTCCAACTTTAAAACCGAATTTTATTGCATATAGTTCTTCTAAAGTGTCCTCACATCCAGATTGAATTTTTGCAATTCACCAGTTGTGACAATCAGGCTTTAGTAGGGTGTATTCCAATTGCTACTGTAGCTGTTCATTCAAACCTGAAATCATAAAAATTGGTCAGTCATCTCATAATATGTATAGCGATGACAATGTGGATTTCCAAGAGTCTACGACACATTTTAAATGCCTGTACAAAATGTCTGGAAACTTATTGAATGCACCACGTATCAATCCGCATTCAAACCTGGACGAGGCTGTTTGTATTTCATATATCCCGAATACCATTGAGAAAGACATGAATCAAATTATTCTCCCTCGATGTATGAGTAAATAGTGGGGTAGACGGTCTAGAAGAAGGAAAACTTTGGTTTCAAAGCCGTTGAACTTCGCTTAAAATTGACCTTTTGTCGTATCCTGTTGTTACAGAGGGTTTGGTAAATATAAATAGGGTTTTAAGTATTCATATCTAATATCAATAGGTTACAGTTATATGGTTTCAAGTAACTAGTAATTCACTAAGATTTCTGCTTAGATGTATCACAAGGTCGTATGAATGAGGTACCCGACGAGACTCGAACAGATTCGTGAAGGTTTGCTTGTCTTACTTGCGAAACATTACACCATTATCGCTTTCTTAAGAAATAATTTACCTACAGTTAAACGATTTCAAGTATTCATGTTGTATATCGATTTGGTGATCAAAATAATAACAGTACAGATACAAACGAAACACTTTCTTATAAAAATGTATCTCTCATTTTATTTTCGAAAGAGGCCCATCGTTTGTTGTTGATTGAGAGATAGATGGAAAGACATATACTCCGAGAGAGGACTTCTTCTTCCCATATATTCTTCCGGGAGCCAGAGGGTGCCAACGGTTGCACCCCCTTACAAGCTCGTCAGAGACGAACTGATCGGCTGCGTGTCCCACGTTCGACTGCGATTCTCTCCACTCTGTCTAAATCTGACCGCGTGGTTCTCATCACGTGGTCTCCTTCCGGTTACACATCTGTTCTACCTGAGTGCCCTGACGCGCTATCATCTTCCTGTTAACTAATCAAAATGTGACAGCTTGCCAAAGCACACGGGGTCACTAGGAACGAACCGAAAATCCTGGTCAAATGTTATATAACATTCCTATCTAACATGAATGATTTTGTTTGATAATAATCCTTAGTTTGCTCATACTTATTTGGTTTCCTGTATTCCTGTCCAACACGATATTTAGCAGATTTATCTAATTCATGAATAGGGCCCTAATAGTACAAACATTTCGGACGAAAGTGGACCTGAGAGTAATAGCAATGAACAGGTACTTTATACTCTCCAGATATCCAGAACTGGAACCTCATCATCGTATTCAGATTAGTGTCATAGATTAGCGGGCTGCCTGGCATTCGTCCCGGGTGAGGTATCAAGGTCAGTGATAGATTCGAGGCCGAATGACTTCTGAGTTCGGCCGCGCCACGTTCGGGTGGGCAAAGAATCATTGACTTGCACAGTATAGCGCTAGACCTTCAGGTCAAGTTCAACCTATGAGCAAGCATATATGCCGGACTCACATTGCCCTTAATGAGTTCAAGTTCAGCCGGGTTATCTGGCTCACATTGCACCCAGTAAGCTTATGGCAAACATAGTCCAGCAGAGCATGAAACTCGGCTCGTGCCCGACCTCCCTTAAAACTCTCTCCATAAAAAAGACCTAATGTCAAACCCAGTCTGGTGGGAGGCAGCGATAAATATACAAACCTCAGACAAGCCAGAGAAGGAAGCGATTTTAGTACATTCTGACTGGTTGTGTGCGTATTTCTTAACTCGTCTATTATTTACGAAGAATCATTGATAATTCTGACACAAGGCAGTAATAATTGAGCTCAGAACAGTAAGCAACAATCTCTGAGCTCACTTTTATATAAGCCAAGTAATCTCCCTTCATGGGAAAACTCGAATGCGTTGTGGCGGCTATCATATATCTAAACTTAGTCAAGTCTGGCATAAGGCCAGTGCTGTGGGTATTTAGGTTAACGATTTAGCTCACAGCAGTTGCATGAAGTAAAACTAGCCTGATAAATATTGCTCCGTAGGATAAATTTCCGAATTATGCGTGTTCTCTTTTCTCTATCTTTTCTCCAAAACACTTTATTTTCAATTTTATTCATCGCCATTGCTTGGATTGAATTTGCACTTCGAATTAAAAGAGTAAATACGAGGAAAATTTATATCAAATCGAAAGGTATATATTCAACAGATATTAAATGACAGCCAGAACTGACTTAAAATGGCTGCCGGCGTTCTCCTTCGAGCCAACGAACAATTCATGCTGCGCAATGTTTTCATGAGTGTTGCAAGATAGTGCGTTTGTTCGTTGTTACGAACAACCAGTGTATTTAATTCAAATTTGTAATATAATTGGTTTTATGTACCACCGAGACATGCTAAGAAAGCAGACGTTTCCGGTAAGCCCAACGAGATCGTCTTTTGCTTTTATACTCTGACTTATATGTTTAGTTACTTTAAAGCATGCTTTACTGAGACAGGAGGTCTGTTGGAGCATTGGTATTGCTGTAAACAAAATGATCGGAACGAGTTGATAGATAGATAGATAGATTGAAACAGACAGTGATAAATAGATAGATATGCACGAACTGAGATAGATAGATAGATACATAGATAGATAGATATTATTAGTCTGGAATATAAAGATATATAAGAATAGATAGATAGATAGATAGATATGATTAGATTGGAATATAAAGATATGTAAGGATAGATAGATAGATAGATAGATAGATAGATAGATATGATTAGACTGGAATATATATATATATGATTAGACTGGAATATATATATATGTATATATAATTAGACTGGAATATACATATATATATATATATATATATATATATATATATATAGATATAAATAGATAGATATGCTATACGGTTTTGTTTTTTGTTTTTTTAAAATTCGGCTTGTGTGTTATGCATAGAGAAAAATGGAACATAACGAAAGAGTGTTAAATATCTGCCACAGATTTTGAGTGAATTGATTCTCTAACAGAAGACCAATTCCAACTGAGTTGAGATAACGCAAGAAAATTTCTTTTCTTTCACTTGAAAATGGAGGCAAAGAACGATTTAATGCCTTTCGTCGTTGTCTTCTTTCTTTCTTTCCTTCTACTTCATTTTTTTCTTTATTATAATACGATGTATAATATGATAAGTTTGTCTCCGCTTATGATTACTAACTTGTTCACCAGGTCAAGGGAAATCAATTTGTTAACTTAATATTAAGATAAACTAATTTTAACAATCTATTTAACAGTTTTATTCATCGCAGGTCATAATAACAACGCCAGAAGAATCATTTATATTTAAATACAAGCGTGAAATATTTGCCAAAATGGAAGAGAAAGAAAACGGGAAAAAACAATTTGAGAGCGTGTTTATATATTTATTTTTCCTCTGTTACGAGCATCAGCTAATGATTTGGAGAAGAAAATTTAAATTTTCGCAACCCCACCTAAAAAAAAAACTACCTATGGGATTGTAATGGCAACGTATATGGGAAAATCAATCGTTATGAAACTTTAAAAAGCAGGAAACGTTATTTAAGTAAATAGATAGGTTCGGTTGGTTGGTCGGTTGGAGCATGTCAACCCTTGTTAGGTTACTTAATAATGAAGTCAATCTTTTTCGTCAAAATATACAGTTTCAAGTATCTAATAATTATCATATCAATTCATTTAGCTTCAAGCAAAAGATTGGTTGGGTTAATTTCTTCTTATTTATTGACATATCAATTTTCGAGGGTTATTTGATGCCACAGCCATCCTTATAGAAGTACAGCAGTGATACTATTTGCCTAAATTTCTGAGATGAAGCTTGATGACTTTTATCCTTTATTGCAATCTTCTTCAAGTGTCCTCTGAAAAAAGCCGAAGAATGCATCGGCTGAAACGTCGTAGATATAACAACAAAGACAAAGATAGCAGTGACACTTTTTAACCCATTGCAAGGAGGACAAGGGAGTTTATAATTTTCCCTAGATTATCAATCAGAATGTGAACATAATAGCGCGACTGCAGCTCGAACTTGCTTACTGAGAGGCCGTATTCCCGCTTTTTGCTGGAGGGCACATCGGGTAGTGTAATGGTTTGCAAGCTAGACTAGCAAACCTTCATGCGTGAGTTCGGTTCTCATGGGGTGCCTCATTCATACGGCTTTATGCCACATCTAAGCAAAAAGCTTTGTAAATTACTATTCCGTCACGGTGAACTCCCCACTCAAATAAAAGAAAAACTAATGAAATTGTGCCGTTGACCTATGAATTAATCAAAGGATTTGAAATTATTATTTTTCTTTGTGAAGTGAAATATTTTTACTTTTGTTTGCCTGGTTGTTTGGGTTTTATGGCATATCAACCTTTGTTAGTTATTTCATGCTAAATCCATTTTTATACAAATAAACAGTTCTATTTCAAACAATTCAGTTTAGCATGAGTACACAGTTTAATTGTCAAAAACATTTCTATTTCAAGTTATTCAGTTTAGTCAGACTGTTCTAATTCAACCAATTCAGTTTAGTATAAGTATAGGTTTTATTTACACACAGTTAAATGTCAAAACAGTTGTATATCAAACTATTCAGTTTAGCGTAATTACAGTTTCAATGTCAAAAATATTTCCGTATCAAACATTTTATTTTAGCTTAACTACGCTGCTTAAATGTAAGTAGACAGTTTAATAGTCAAAAATATTTCTATTTCAAGCTATTCAGTTTAGTCAAACAGTTCTATTTCAAACAATTCAGTTTAGAATAAATACGTAGTTTCAATGTCAAAAGCAATTCTATTTCGAACAATTCAGTTAAGCATATGTACACAGTTTAGTTCTATTTGACCCATAGACAGGGCCCTATCAGGTGCTACCACAGCGCGCCAGAGTGGACTTGGGAGCAATGGCAATAAAAGGGTGCTTCTCATTACTCAAAGCTCCAGCATTACTGGAACCTCACCATCAGATTGTTTAGTGTCATATCCAGAATAATCGTTGGGGGGCTCTTACCCATCTGCAGAGATGCAATCGGTGTATTCTATAGCCCCTCCCCCAGCCGACTGGGCAAATATTTTTAGTGAAAATTCATGAGGAAATAGTTCATTGAAATTAATGAATGTTGTTTTTTAATTGTTCTATTTATCTATATGAAACTGAGTTCGAGGTGTTCGTGGTGTAGCGATTACGTCATATAAAATGGGCAGGGCAACCAGCGTTCAAATCCTGGACGAAACCGTTTCATTTATTGTATATCGTACTGGCATAATGAAGGAATGGTGACCATGACACTTTTATATATAACTCTCTCTTTTATTTCTCTCGTAAGGGTCGATATTTTTTTAGTTAGTGAGAGAGAGACACAGACAGACAGATAGACAGACAAAGGATGATACACAGGCTGGTTGAAGACTGCTATATTGACCTTTTCTTAACCCACGTTGTGCTTCCATATTCAGGGCATTACGTCTTTACTTTCTAGACGAGAAGTTCTCCCCCAGAGCCGTGCCGGTCACTCACCGTGACTGACCGTCGGGGGCACCTGTGTATATATACTTCTCCAACCTCCACACGTTCCTGTTGTCAACGTATGTGACCTGCTTCCGGCTATCAACACCCGCGAGCTGCTTACATCTACGCATCACTGTTTTCCTGTTTACATAGCGGGAACATCTTGTCCCAGAAATCCCTGATTGATGGCTTTGTCAAGGATCAATGTGCAACAAATTTTACATTAGGTTTAAACCCTTCGAAGAGGTATAAATTCAACTATTCTCCCTTCAGGTAAGTATAAATAGTAGGGCAGACTGGCATCTTTTGATCTATTTTGACAACCAGTCTAGGAGAAGAACTTATTGAACTCCGCTTAAAAATTAACCTTGTGTCACATCCTGCTCACGAAAAAGGGATGGGTAAATACACATATCAAATTGAGTGGTGGCACATCACGTGGTGCAAAGGTCAGCAAGAGTTTGTGAGTTCGATTCTGACTGGCGACTCCATGCTTCTGGTTTTGTCCCAAAGCTCAGTTAAGCTTAGTTACTAACAATATGATTGATTGATTGATTTTAACGGCATGTCAACCTGTCAAGCGTTATTTTATGCCTAGAGGTTAGAGAATTACGTTCATTTGTGTTGTTATTTCGTTCATTTTTTTTTGACACACGGTCCTATCTATCTATTTGACCCATACATGTGTCCTAACTGGTACTACTGTGGCAATGCATAATACAATACAATACATAACCCCGGGGCATGCATTTCAGGCTTCACAATCGTCTGACTTTTTTTTTTGAGTTGGCTTTCTCAGCAAGTTGGGTTGAAATGCATGTCCGGAGCGATTCCACAAAGAAAGAAACAAGGCGAAAATACAAAAGGGTTGAATAAATGTTTTTGGACAGGAGAAATAGTGTAATCTTTCGCAACGAAATCCCTTAACTAAAAAATTTCTCAGTCTATCAACATGTCTCTCTATCTTTGGTCCCCCCTCATTTTATCTGTCCCTGTATTTTTCTCAGCAAATCTGCCTCGTCACCAACTAACTTCTTGTGTTTTCTTTGACTGGTGTGACCCTTTCAACTTCTGGCCTGTTCGAGTCTTTTCTTTGACTGTCTCTCTCTCTAAATATATATAAATGAATAATATTCGTGATTTAAAATTTTCCGAGGCACATACAATTGAAAAGCCAGACTTATAGGATTTGAACTTCGTCGAAAACAAGGAATGATTCTAAATCTTTCTCGATAAACAGAACTGAACATGAATTCTACACAATATTTCTAATAAGTCAAATGACGTAATTTAAAATGATAAACGCTGATTCATTAATCAAACGGCCAACTTTTTCTTGCTATCCAAATTTTCCCTAGGTTTTTATATTTTACACTCTTTATACATCAATCGTTGATTTAACATCACTAATATCATCCCTCATAGGCCTGATGATAGTTCATTAGAACCGAAACGCTATATTGTCAACTTTGCTTCTCAATGAATCTCTCCGACTTGGATTACCTTGTTATCAGTCTTATATATATATTAGTCATCCACAGACAGTTTTGTTATATCACAACTCTTCAGTGTAGCTAGACACGCAAAATGGCTCAAGCCGGAATCGAAACCTGAAAGATTTTATGTCTATCAGATATCTTACTCCTGATCTGTTGTCATCTCAGCGTAAGCGAAGGAATTTTTTTAGGTATATATTCACAAATGCTTATCGGCTACCGGAGTGCTCAAATCATTAGCCGAGCTTTGCATTTTACCCAGATGGTGCAGTCGGAAATTCTTCACTTGTGTGATCAATCCACTGGTTGGAGTATATATATATATATGATATGTAAACGAATAATTAGGAGGTAACAATTTTTCCATATGCCAGGGCTCATCTGTTTGCACATTGTTCAATGGTTTCCAGTTTTGGAAACGCTAATAGTCCTATTTGCAAATGGTTAATTCGTTTCAAGTATTGCTATCTAATACTAATAATTCTATTTGCCACACTTAAATGATTTCAAACATAGCAAATGGGACCCAACAAGTCCTACCACTCTGAGTCGGAGTGAACCTAGAAGTAATGGCAATAAATGGGTAAATCCACACTCCCCAAAGACCCAGTACTAGAGGCTCACTATCAGATGCATTTTGGTGTGGCACTCGTTGGAGAGGGACCCAATACCTTTGCAGAGATGCATTCGACATATTTTACAGTCTTGCAACGTTACAACACAGCCTTGTATTTATCCTGGTGTATTTTTTTCTTGACGCCCTTCACAAAAGAAATAAACGTTCCAACGTCAACAAAATTAACTTTGAAACTACTTCTAATGTACTTAGATATCTCAAGCTACTATTACCATATATAGATAAAAAAAAATTACACCAGTACAGACAAAACGCTCCGTTGTACTTTTTCAATATATCCCCCTACCCGTTGATAGCTCGAGAGAGCCACGAAAGTACTTGGGAACGAGTTAAATACGGAAAATTTGTTAGCCAATTCCAAGCCGATTTTAAAACAATACGGTGATTTGAAAGGGTCGAAACAAAAATTTGTAGACATAGGATATCTATAATATTTAATTAAATATGCCTCAACATAGAAATGCTGGAGGGAGAATAATTGAATTCATACCTTTCCCCAAGTGTATTAACGCTATGTCAAATGCCAATAGTCTCGTCTCGGGTCGCCGTGTCTATTTCCTTCGATGATATCCATTACATCTCGAACGCCTTATAAGGTATGCATTACTCAAACGCCTTCCTCACGGGCAATGCAATGGAATAGGAAAAAAAGAAACAGCTTAAATTTTTCATTCATTTTTATCCGAGAATCCCTCGATCCTTTTTTCCCGCTTCGACAGGAATGGAGGAAGCGTCGTGGTGGCCAACTAAAACCATAGCTCAGGACAATGAAGCAAGATGTAGAATTGATCTTCGGCGTATGTTTGTATGAAGTTCGCTATTGCAACTGCGAGTGGCTGGCGCTCAATCTCGTCAACTGCTTCGGACCATCGTGCTCGGTCGGCTTTCATTCATGATGTGGTAAATCTGCTGAACTTTGCCTGCCCAACCGACACGGGGTGAATACCATCACACACGTTGTCCAGTTGGCTGGCGAGATAGAATACACCAATTGCTTCTCTGCAGAGGGGTAAAAGCCCCCCACCCCCGACAAGTGTCCTGGATATGACACTAAACAATCTGATTCTTAGGCTCCGGTAATGCTGGAGTTTTGGGGAATGCGGAGTACCCCTTCATTGCCATCGCTCCCAGGTCCACTCTGTCCCGGAGTGGTAGCACCTGATAGTGTCCTATCTATGGGTCAAATAGAACTAAAGTGCGTACTTATGCTAAACTGAATTATTTTAAATAGAACTGTTTTTGACATTTAAACTGTATACTTATACTAAACTGAACTGTTTGAACTAGAATTGTTTTAAATAGAACTAAACTGTGTACTTATGCTAAACTGAATTGTTTGAAATAGAACTGTTTTGATATTTAACTGTTTATGAACAAAAACAATACTTAAACTAAACTGAATTGTTTGAAAATTAATTCGCTTTTAGATGACTCGAAAACGGTTGATACACGGTAAAACCAACCAATCGTCACACACACATTTAGTAATGAAAAGAATTAATACCACTACTTATAATATAATTGAATATTAGTAGATTCTATGCAGTTGAAGTAACGTATTTATTAACACAAAAGCGATAAGTCACATATTTCAAATCCAAGAGAATTTTATTTTATATGAAAGGTTCTGGTTAGTGATTCAACATTTGTTAGTATGATCTAACTTTAGTTTGTCTAGTCGGCTAGGGCTGTAGAATACACCAACTGCACCTCAGCAGAGGAGTAAGACCCCCACCAACGAGTGTCCTGGATATGACACTAAACAATCTGATGGTGAGGTTCCAGTAATGCTCGGGCTTTGGGGAATGCGGAGCACCCCTTCATTGACATTGCTCCTAAGTCCACTCTGGCCCGGAGTGGTAGCACCTGATAGGGTCCCATCTATGGGTTAAATAGAACTAACGGCATACTTATGCTCAACTGAATTGTTTGATTAAACTGAATAGCTTGAAATAGAAATGTTTTTGACAATTAAACCGTACTTACATTTAGACAGCGTGCTTATGCTAAACTGAATTATTTGAAATGGAACTGTTTTTTGACATTGTACTTACACTAAACTGCTTTGTTTAATATAGAACTATTTTGATATTTAACTGTGTAAACAAAATCTGTACTTGTACTAAACTGAATTAGCTGAATTAGAACTGTTTGACTAAACTGAATAGCTTGAAATAGAAATATTTTTCACGGTTAAACTGTACTTACATTTAAACTGCGTACTTATGCTAAACTGAATTGTTTGAAATAAAACTGATTATTTACATAAAAATGGATTTGGCGTTAAATACCCAACAACGGTTGATATACCATAAAACCCAACCAACCAACAACATCAACTTTTAGTCACTTCCACAATTTTTGCTATTTTACTGATGATGGAGAACAGAGAAGAATTTTTACATTTCTTAAAGACAAATTGGAACACAAATAGCATCATTTATGATTTAAACTCGGCTCGTTAATTCCATTTTCCATGCGGATACCCATCACTCTAAGCACTCCTCCTATAGAACAGCTTGGCAAGTGAAACCATTCTAAGAGTGATTGATTGATTTTAATGGCATGTCAACCCATCTTGGGTTATCTTATAGCAACAGGTTTGGAAATTGCATTCATATTTACAATTTTTGTGTGGTTGTTTCCTGAGAGTTATTTTTGCACGCAGTCTTTTCGAGTAAGAATAATTTTTAAACAGATCTATTTGACTCATAGATATGACCCTAACAGCTACTACCACTCTGGTCCGAGTAAACCTGGGAGTAATTGCAACAAAGAAGTACCCCAATCTCAAGATCTCCAGAACTGGAGCCTCACCATCAGACGCAGTTTAGTTTCCTGCCCAGGACACCCTCTCTTCTGGGGGATACAATCAGCATATTCTAGACTTCGCCGACTGGGCTATTCTACAAGTATGGTATCGGATGGGGAAAGAGTCGGAAGGTAGTTTGTTGTTTGCTTTTCTTTCCAATCTTTTTTTTTTATGGATATATAAGTATATAAGGCTCACAAAGTGTGATAGTTACCGTCGGAAGAAATGGAGACGGAGACGCAAGTTCAAATCTTGGTCGAGGCTGTGTTGCGTACCACAACCATAATTCAATAATATCAATGACAACTGTAATACACGCAAATACAAAACACAATAGGTGAACTCCTTTCTCCAGGTACGAAACGTTTATTAATTTCTGACTTCGGTTCTTCGACACGAGGAGAGAGACACAATTCTTAAGTCTTTCGTATTATACTATGCTAACAACACCCAAACGCTCGGCGCATCTCGAGGTCCAATCTCAATTTCTTAACCTCATGATCGGATCCCAACTGTCTGCCTCAATGGCAGAGAACTCCCAACTGTCTGTCTACATGATCCACAGTCAACTCCCAATTGATTCGTTTTCAAAATCTTCAAATTCTTTGCACCATCGCCTCCGGGCATGACGTCATTCACACTCCAGTCTCATTTCCTATCTGGGGTTTATTATGACAATTGTGATTATCATATCCTTTGCGCACGAGCGTAAAACTGTACCCAATATCTGTGTACCTGAACTAAGAGCCGAATAGTTTAAAGCCTAACCAAAATGAATGATAAAATATAATTAATGAAAAATGATTAAAATAAAAAAAAAAATCATTCCTTAATTATATAACAACTGTTTGCATTTCACATAGCTCTGATATCCTTGGGAAAGACATGGATCCAACTATTCTCTCCCCAACTATAGATAAACAGGGCAGACTGCTCACTTTAACCTTGGTATGGCAACAGGTCTAAGAGAGAGAGAAAACTCTTAATTTAAACCAGTGGTAGACCTAGAGAGGGATGGGTTCCGCCTGGTTATTCTTGTTTAAGATAGCTTAAATGAATAACGCCACAATGATTAAACCAGGTTACAGGATATGTCTCGTGAAAATGAGCGCGCGCGTACGCCTGTGATGCATTGATTTTCGTCATTGGAAAAGGATACGGCGAAACGAGTTCAAATCCTGGCCTAAGTTGTTTTTATTGCTCTTATAGCTTGATTCCTTTAGAAAAGGTATTTATCCAACTGTTCTTCCTCCAGCTATGAGTAAATAGTAGACCTGATTGGGCACTTTAACCTTGGTATGGCAACCGGTCTATGAGAAGGACAATTCTGAATTCAAACTTGTTAACACCACTAAAATCTTGACCTTGTATCACACTCTGCTCGAATGGGGAGGTTCGATAAATGCATTAGTATCCTGTCTTTTATTTGCCTGAAACACAGAAAAAATGTATTTTCGTACCAATATATTGAGAAGAGAATACTTGCTGTCACTTGACCTTTAGTCAACACATACTTCTAGTGCGTAAACTTTATTAGTGCTAGTATAAAACGAAGTTCAGGGTGTACTAGCCATTTCAGAAAATCAGTATTCGTATTCTTGTATAGGTTTCACTGTGGCCAGCGTTGTTTTAGCAGCTGCTGGATTATCAGCCATTTTTTTTATAGTCCAACAAGGCAAGGTCATCCAATGTGCCCCAGTTCCTGTCAGGGGCTGTTCATCAATCACACGTTGTCGTTTTTAAATCCTGTGACTAAAGGCTAACTTTATTTATGCTTTGATATTCAGGACGATATTTGTATGCGGACTGTGACAATCATGTGTGTGTTAGGCTCACTGTCTCGTGTCAAGAGCATTGCGAGCAGCCGTCATGAAATAAAGATATCACTTCTTCACAGAGTTTTTATATGCCCAGCCACTGTGATGCGCCCTGCCAACTGCTGATTAAACTTTTCTCTTTTCCTCTCACTTGCTCGACGTTGTCCCTTCCTGTTAAATCAATGTTATCTTCGTATTTTTTCTTTCTTTTTTCAGAAAGGAGCCAACGCTATTTTTGTTCCTCTTTTCTTTCTTTCTCTCAAGGTTTGAAAAGGAAACTTTTGTTGCTTTATTATTTTACTCTCCGCGGTCGTTCACTGGAGACTGAATGATAGTAAGTCTCCTTAGGTCACCAGTATTCTAGCCAATCTCAAAAATGCTGTAGTTTGGATGGTCTCAATTCGTCCTCTGATCACGAACTTTTCCCGCATCCTTTATAAGGTTTGCCGACTGTGTTCCTCGTGTACCAACAACAATTGGCATCACCGTCGTTCTCATGTTCCACAGCGTTTCTTTTGTTCTCTGGCATGATCGAAGCATTTGGTTATATTTTCGCTTTCTTTATTTCTATAGCCCGCTGGAATGGTAAAGTCCACTAAGTAACTATTTCTTTTTTTTTTTTTCTTTCTTTTTTTAATTATCTCTAGTTCTGGTCATCTACCCACGATTAAGTGGTCTATTTGTATGTCAAAATCTCGAAGAAGTTTATGTTGTCTCGTTCTTCCGAACAGATTCTGGTTTGTGCACACACCATTTGGTAGTATCGTCAATTATCATTATTGTTATTATTATTATTATTATTTGCGAATTTTTTTCTCACCAGTGTTACCTAATAGTCTTTCACTAGAGTCTGATATTATTATTATTATTATTATTATTCATTCCTTGAGAGTTTTCCACAACAGCATTTGCTGATGGTCTTTCACTGGAGTCTGAGTGACAACGAGTCTCCTCAAGTCTCCAGGACTCATCTCAGTATTCTGTATTTGTATTTCATATAGGCTCGGACTGCCAGATATCTTGTTAATGTATTTTTCTGTATTATTATTATCATTACTACAACGAATTGGTTTTAAAAAAGTCGAGTGACAGCAAGTCTCCTCAGGTCTCTAGGACTCTTCTCGGTATTCTAGCCTTTCTCAGCAGTGCTGTGGTCTGGACAGTTTCATTTCTTCCTCGGATTTTCTAAAATAAAAGAAAGCGAAATAATACTTTGTTTTGGTTTAGTTTCTTTGTTTAATCGCATATCAACCTTCGTTGATTATTCAATATCAAATCTATCCTTGTAGAACAGGAGTAGTACTGTTATATATATAATAAATAAATAAATGTTAGATATATATATTTAATTCATGGAATTGTTTTGAAAAAAAAACCCGATGAAACTCAGGGGTCGCAATCTAAATTCCATGAATTAGATATACGAATATATATTTATTTATTATTATATGATAGCTCTATCCTAGATATTAAGCACTCTCCATATTATATTGCACTTGGTTCGACACAAACCCACAAAGTGATTTAGTAACAATCAACACTGTTATAATATATATATATATATTTGGTCGAAGGAAATGGGTACCGTGACCAGAGTTCAAATTCTGGACAAGGCTGTTTGTATTTCACATAACCCTAATATCGTTGGGAAAGGTTTGAATCTAACTATTCTCCTTCCAACTAAGGAGAAAGACTAAGTTCTTTTTATCTAGGTATGGCAACCATTTAAGGAGTAGGAAAGATCTGAATTCAAACCTGTTAAACTCTGCTTAAAAAATGACCTCGCGTCTACTCCTGATCAGGAGGAGGGATTGGCACACACACATACACACACACACACACACACACACACATATATATATATATATATATATATATATATATAAACTGAATTTGGCATTAAATAACCCACAAGGGTTGATAGGCTATAAAGGACCACCAAACCAAACAGACCTAAGCAGAGATTACTTGTTGCAGCTGGTAGTATATAAACCAATGTTATCTGACGCATTTCTCTAAATGAGCTAATCTAGGTGGTCACTATTGCCTAGATGGATTAATTTTAACGGCATGTCAGTCCGTCTCGGGTTATTTTATACCAAGAGGTAAGGAAATAACACACATTGTACATTTACATATATATTTTTGTGTGATTCTTTTAGTTCTTTTTTAACACACTTATATAGTATCAAGTATTCCTATCTAATACAAATAACTTATACTCATTTATATTGTTTCAAGTATTCCTATCAAATATAAATAGCTTGCAAACGGGTCTATATGTCCCATAGGTCCGATTCTAACAGGTACTATCACTCTGGGTTAGAGTGTTGAAGGAAGAAATCACAACACTTGGTTATAAAAATATAACTCACACTTTATTCTCGAAAGGGGTTGAAGCTTCCGTGGTGTGTGAGAGAGACAGACGGAGACAGGGAGGTGAAGACAGACTGCTATACTGACCCATAACTTCTTCTCTTGACCATACTACGCTGTATTTTCTTTAAAGCCCTACTTAGCACTTCTGCTTCTCGGCCGAGCAGTACTCAACCCGAGGCCCGTACTGAGCCGCTTGGCCACTGCAAGCTGGTACTGACAGACTGCCACTATCTTACGTGGGTATCTACATATATCATTATGTAACACCAACACATTTCCGATCGACGACATGACTGCTTCCTGTTCAGAGAAATCTCTGATTGATGTCTCGGTCAAGGGTCAATATACAACAAGATTGAATCTGGGAATAATGCCAATGAAGGGGTGCTTCACATTCTTCTGATCTCCTGAATCGGAGCCTCATCACTTTGTTGTCATGCCTATGACACCCTTTTTTTTGGGATGAATGGATCTTATTTCTCTGCAGTGAACGTATTCTTAGTTCCGACGACAGCGGAAGACTGGCACTTCGAGTATTGCCTCGAAGGCCCCAAACTATACGGTCCCAACGATCTTCTATATCAGGTGATTACGTTATGCGAATAATAGTTCTAATAGATCAGAAATGAATGTTTACTGATTAAGAAGGTTTAAAGACTGTGTTAGTTTTTTTGTTTTTTTGCTCACCGTTTGAAAGGCTGACATCTCCTTCAGCCGTGAAACCATGAATCTGGTGTTAAAAAAGCGTTCTTTCGATAGTGGTCACTGATAAAAGAAATAAAGATTGAGCAAGAGAAAGGAGACAACTTCAGGAAGAGATCAATGTCGATAAACGGGAGTTTCTCCCGTTTATTGAGGGGAAAAATCCCCAGCTGTTCAGAGTCGTGGGTGGGACTGATTTTTTCCCAGTATGTAGAAAAAATGTGTTGACGGAAATCGACCTAGAAACTTTGAAATTTATCTATTTTTAAGATTTCCGTTTATTACTCAAAACACCCTCACCCCAGAAAAACACAAAACAAAAAACAAACAAAAATCCTTCTACTATTTAGAAGTGGACCGGTCTATTGGCCTAATGAGTAAAATGTTCGCCAATAATCCAGGAGACCAAAGTTCAATCCAAGGTCGAGTCATACCAAAAACTCAAAAAATGGTACTTGATGCCACCTTGCTTAACACTCAGCACTATAAGGTAAAGATCAAGAGTAAAATGGAGCAACCCAAGGAATGGAGTAGCGCCCTCCCCTAAACCTCGGTGTAGTAGCTATTGAAAAGAGAGTCTTCGGGTCACCCTTGGCTAAGATCGCCAACTTTACTTACTATTTAGACGTATAGTATCAAGAGTACTAGGATATATATCATACCAAATGTACTAGGATATATATAATATCAAAATTACTAATAAAATAGTACTAGGATATGTAATAGGACTTTCTCACTGTACAGATTTAATTTCATTCGGAAAGAAGAATGTGAACATTGATAGAATTTTCTAAAAATTCCGATATATTTGGGAAAGGCATGAACTTCCTTCTCCAGCTATGGTTTATATGTTTGGTTTGGTTTTATGGCATATCAACAATTGGAGGTAATTTAATACCACATTTTTATACATATAAACAGTTCTTATTCCAACAATCCAGTTGTCTGTAAAGATGGAAAACTAAATTGTTTGAAATAGAACTGTTTTTTGACATTAAAACTGTACTCATGTTAAACTGAATAGTTTGAAATAAAACTGTTTATATGTATAAAAATGGATTAGGCATTAATAACCTACAATGGTTGATGTGCCATAAGATCAAACCAAACCTTAATCACGGCGTTTGAATTTATTCTTAATTTAAACACCCTGATGAAGGTTTAATATTTTCATATTAAGAAAACGGAATGTTTAACGTTAGCAAATCATTCAAACTAGGAATAAAATCATCCACTCAAGAATGTTTCTTTATGTTTGAACATTTTCATACTGTCGGATTTACTTCCATTTTCATTATATATATATATATATATATATATATATATATAGACGTTTGTGTATGTTTCCCTTCCTCTTTATTTAAACATACATATTTATATTAGTGGTGTATGCTTTCAATGGAAAATATTGCTAATATTAAGGCCGCTCTCGGAACTGTAGATCCGGATAGAAAATAACGTTTCTCTTGCAGACAAGACATATTTTTGGATACCTTTCTAGACTCGGAAAATGAATACAGTTAAAAGCTTCTGTAATTATTTTGTCATATAGGAACATAAGCCTCTCTGAATTATATCTGGCCTTTCTATGCTATTTATTAATAAACCAAGTAAGGTTTTTTTTCTAGTTTAATGCTCTCTAGTGCACATTCACTAACCACTACTCTTATACCGGATAAACCTCCGTACACAGCACTTCTCAAAGGCGTCCATATTGACCCCTGGGAGTGAAGTGAAATTTGGGTAGGATGAGTAAAGGGTATGACACATAGCGTACTACACGCTAAGCCTGTTCATGGCATGACAGAGAGCTTTAACTGGAGGCCAATTGAAAATGTTTGATTTTCAGAAATTTTGGAAGAAAATTAAACTAAGTATTTTCGAAAATACTTAAAATAATATTTGGACCCATACCTAGGATAAAAGAATGTGCTGAAAGTTGAATAAATGAAAATATGTATTTTTATTGTGAATATTGATAAGTATTAAACAGAACAATGAAGTGATGATTTTTGGGAAAAGATGATCCACACAAGCTTGAAATAGAAACATTCACACTATTGAACATTTTACTAAATCTACCCTAGGGATTGAATAAAGAGTGTGGTTCAAATTTTTATTCAAGTTACCGGGTTCAACAAGTAGTAATTGAAGAAGGCAAAGCGGGGGTAGGGGAGCATAAACCAAAATGTGTACATGACAATCGATTATCTCAGAAATATAGACAAATAAAACAAAATCATTCTAGGTAAGTTTCAAAACCTTCAAAGCTGATTCTTTGTCTGTGTGTGTAATGCTTACTAAAAATTTTTAAAAACTATATTTGCAGAAATATGACCATGCTTTCCTTCCATTTTGAAAAAATGAAATTCAGAAAAAAGCATAAAATTTTCCTTAATGATTTATAACACATCTTTTATTGTATAAAAAAGGATGAAACAAAATCAGTTAAAATATTTTCATCCCAAAATGCTACAATTAAACACACAAAGTCTTTTTTGTTGTTGATTAGACTTCCTTTCAAATTTGTATAATTCATCTGATCTAATTCTTAAAAAGCACTCATTTTATCATCAATTTGATTTCAAACAGTTCTTGAGTTTTTTTTATATCCTTTTAAACAGCAGAGGGTGTTCGTATTTGACTCTTGTGAACACCTGGCTATACAGGTAGTTGATATTTGGAGCGAATTTTTCCATTTGAAGGCTTATGTAGTTGACAATTTGTTTGTAACATTCAGATTGCCATTTGAAACTGATTCTCCCTCTCTCTCGTTTTTGTCTTAGAAAACAATAAACTTTTTTTATTCACCTCACACACAGTTCTCTCTTGTTAGCTTCTGTAATTTGTTTTGCAAGCAAAGATACAATTGCTGAAAACTAAGTGATATCTGAAATGATCGATTTAGAATAATTATTTATTTTACTGCTTCAATTTAGGGTTAAATTTTCAAGCGAAATTAATCACACTCTCAATCCCAACTTGAAATTTTAGAATGCTCCCTTAAACCTGAGAATCCACTTTTTAAATTAATCTTTTTTTGTGATTTGGTTTTGATGTATGTTATTTACAAAAGTTTGCAAAATGTTATATAATCTTTTAATCAGTTTTCGAATTGATTAAGAGTTTAAATTTTTGGCACCTGTTAAGATAAGATCAGCAATTGCCATGTTCTCTCGGCCAGTTAAAAGCGGTGGTTTTTGCTCGGTGCCTTAGATGCCCCAAAACAGAATGCTAAGAAGTGAGTAGTTTGGCTATTTTTGAGACAATGCCTTGTGTTGAGATAAACCACCGCAGTGCACTTTGATTTCGGCCTTCTTTTGTCAGAAATTAGTTTTGTGCTCAACTTGGGTGAATAAATTGATACCAAACACGAACCTGGAAAAATGACTGAGCAGCATTTTGTTCAAATTAAAGTAGTAAATTTGGCGACTGTAGTCGAGGGTGACCAGAAGGCTCCCTTTTCAATAGCTACTACACAGAGGTGTAGGGGGGTGGCTACTCCTTTCCCTGGATTACTCCACTTTACCCTCAATACGTACCTTATACTGTAAGGAGGTATCAAGTACTATTTTTAAAGTCTTTGGTATGACGTGACCTGGGATTGAACTCAGGTCTCCCGGGCCATCGGCGAACATTCTACCCACTAGGCCAATGAGCCGGTTAAACTTTTTCAAATTAAATATATTAAATTTTATTATGTGACATTAAATTTATGTAAAAACATTCTTCAATGGGTTTTCATTAATTTCGTAATAAGAATAAAACATTTGTGTCTGTTTCACGCTTTAATGGAAAATTAAAAAAAATAGACGTGCTTAATGAAAAACAATAATATTATAGAAAAATGTGCTAAATGAAAAACAACAATATTATAGAAAAATACTAAAGCAACTTAGTGAAATGACAATGATACTTTTTTAAAATAAATTTTGAAGTATTAAAACAAGCGAAGAAAAACGCCTTCAAAAACGACGTACGTCTGTTAAAAACTGGACCATAATTATTTAGCAAAATTATTTTCAATGCTTTCTGTTTTCTTTAATTTTAATTATTAAACTTTACGAAACAAATATAAAGGCCGTAAGAAAGAGAATTCCTTTTTAAAGGGTAACTGTTTGCTCTCTTCTTTTCTTTTTAAAGAACATTGAATAAATTCATAATAGAAACATTTCAAGTTAGTGACTATTAAGCTAACTTTTTGAAAGGTTTTTAAAAACTTGAGAAGACTCTGGAAAAATGATTGATTAATTTCGTCCACTCTAACAGCTTTTTTGACATTATCAGAAATGAATACTGAATGAAAATGTTTAGAATTCAGTCATAATCATATATAATTAAATCTATCAAAAGCATTAATTCTTTTCATTCATCTTGTAGTACAAAATATCACAGTGGCTTCTATTTTAAGTTTAATATTAAATTTACACTAAAAATAGTTGTGTTAGTATAGAATATATTCACAGGCCAACAGTAACAAATAAATAAATTAATACTTCGTTTAATTCTAACAATTTGTTAATCAACACGTGAAACAATTAATAACAATATACAGTCCTCCCTGTGTATAAAGTTGAGTTTAAAGGACTTAGCAGCGCGCTGAAGAAGAAGATATTTGGTATTTTAGGGTTGTCTTTCTGTGAGCCTTTAACGTTCCCGCCTCACGGTACGTCATGTGGAATCTGCCTGACTGGATTTTGGATTTTTGCACCAAGACTTCTGGGCTCATCACGTGATTAGTATATCCAATCACAGCGAGCCTCTCCCTCACTCACTCCACACACAGGAATTACGATTTTACTGACCCAACAGAGTTATTTTTAATGGTAAAAATAGTTGAAATAGATAAAATAGTTAAAATATTCTTAATAGTAAATATAGTTAAAATAGTTAAACTTACACTAACCTAAAATAGTTTAATGTTTAAAATAAAAACACAAATTTCTCATAAAAAATCAAATTTTATCAAAGAATAATTCTCATGAATAACAACCTAAAACAATCAAAATAAAATTGGGACCATTAACCAAAGATGGCAATTTTATTTCAATTTTTCTTAAATAAATTTCGTAGTAAAAGAAAAGGGTGTATTGCCCAGTCGGCTGGGGCTGTAGAATACACCGACTGCATCTCTGCAGAGGAGTAAGACCCCCCAACAACGAGTGTCCTGGTTATGACACTAAAAATCTGAAGGTAAGGTTCCAGTAATGCTGGAGTATTCGGGAATGTGGAATACCCCTTCATTGCCATCGCTCCCAGGTCCACTCTGCCTCGGAGAGGTAGCACCTGATAGGGGGTCTCTTCTATAGGTCAAACAAAATTAAACTGCTTACTTATGCTAAACTGAAATGTTTGAAATGGAACTGTTTTTGACGCTGAAACTGTTCTTACGCTAAACTAAATTGTTTGAAATAGAACTGTTTTGACATTTAACTAGGTGCAGAAAAAAATCTACATTTATTCTAAACAAAATTGTTTGAAATCGAACTGTTTGACTAAACTGAATAGTTTATAGGATTTACACTCCTGTATATTAAAATGGCCGTGATGACACTTGTTCTCGAAACAAAGATGGCGGACGTCGGTAAACTAATCAGTCTCGGGAACCTATTGGTCAGGAACGTCACATGGTTAGTGCTCACAACTACGTCTGCAACTTTGATTATGTCCCGCGATTTTGGAGCCGACTGCATGACAAGAATTGTCAATATATACTCTCGTCTTTCAAGAACTCATTCTTTTCCATTTTGACTCACAGAGACAACACGCTCTCTTACACTGTGACTTACAGAGACAATTCACTCTTTCCATTTTGACTTCCAGAGACAACACACACTCTCTCTCTCTTACATTTGACTTCCAGCAATCAACCCCACGAAATGTATACTCTCTGCAACTATTTTCTTCCTTGTTCTAC
Source organism: Sepioteuthis lessoniana (assembly GCA_963585895.1). Taxonomy (NCBI): domain Eukaryota; kingdom Metazoa; phylum Mollusca; class Cephalopoda; order Myopsida; family Loliginidae; genus Sepioteuthis; species Sepioteuthis lessoniana. Next base: position 35,848,785 of record OY757939.1, read on the forward strand.
CTTTACGTTAAGACTTGCTCCAGCCTTGAAAACAACCACAGAAATTTCGTCAAACCACCAAAAGAAACTAACAACCAACATGGGAGAAGACACGTTCCTCCTGACATACATAATTAAAATTCTGTAGAAATACTCTGTCAACGTGCATTTTATAATCTACATGACACTTATTATTTAGTCTTTTTTTCCTAGTATTTGTGTTAGTTACACAACACACACATACACACTGAGAGAAATATTTAATAGACAGTAGTAGAACATTCGTAATGTTTTGAAATATTTCATTTAATGTACTTGTTGATATATAAATTTAATTTTGTTTCTACTGCTTTGTTTTGAATGTTCTTTCGTACGCGTCGTTTCACATCTTTACTTCATTTGCCTTTTCAAATATAAAACAACATTAGATTGTGGGGGACCAAACATAGACACCAAACCCAGCACCCACTACAAGTTTGAAATAGAAATGTTTTTGACAATTAAACTGTATACTTATGCTAAACTGATTTGTTTGAAATAGAACTGATAATTTGTATCAAAATGGATTTGGCATTAAATAAGCTACAAAGGTTGATATGCTATAAAAAAAAACCCCAACCAACCAACCAACCAACCAAAAGTGTGCAAAAATATCTTTGGAAAATCTGAACCACATGAAAGAAGCGAAGCATGTAGCTTTTTTTTTTTCGAAGAACCTTAATGAATATTATTTTTATAATGTTTAAAAGCCTAAATTTCATAGTAACAGTGAGAACAATATTCCTACATACCATTTTCGCATTGTGAATTACAGAACCAAAAGTTTGTATTTAAAATCTACATAAGAAATTTTATAACAACTAAAAAACAAACGAAAAAAAAAAATACTTATTTCAAGTGAATAAAGTAAATGATATTCCAAATGCTTTGAAATATTTGGTTGAATTTCTTAATGGGACAAACTAACTCAAACCCAAATAAAAACTTGATTGCTACATTACAGAATTCAGCTTCCAGTTCTGTCCTTTCTGTTCAGCATGACATTGCCTCTAATAAAGGATGTTGCAATATGACTCAAAACTACATCGAATTATGAGTTTTTGATAAGAATGCTCGAAAAAGTATATGTTTATTATTAGCTTAAGTTAGGTTATTTGATTTAATGGTATATCAACCCTTGAAGGTTATTCAAGCCAAATCCTACACACACGCATATGTATTTTGGGGCAGTATTTCTTCGTTAATACATATTTGATTTAACAATATAGCCATTTTTTGTCTACATATTTTTGTATTTATTCTTTCAAGTTGCCGTATCGATGTTTTCATATCTGGCCAGAATTGGTTATTAAACTACCCATTATTAATTGGTTCGCTTGTTCTTGTGCCATTATCAGGAAACGTGTGTATATAACCTTTGCGCGTACATTACAACTTTGTAAGAATTAAGTGTTTATTGTTTATACTAGTGTATTGTTGTTGCTTTCGTTTTGAAATTTAATTCTATACATAGCAGCAGCAACAGCAGCTAAAGATATTTGGGTACATTAGCAATGAATTCAGAATTAATTCTATTGAGTTTAGGATGTTTGTTTCTAATGTGTAGAGCTTCGAGAATCTGTAGTCTTTGTTTATCATTTTGTTACTCTTATGTTGTGTTATCGGTAAGAATTTTTCGAAATTCTGTCGTAGGACAGAAATATTTTTTCTAGATGTTGGGCTATTGAATTGGTGTTAGAAAAATGCATGGCGAGTCGCCTCGATAGAGAATTTGAAGTTAAACCAATATATATATATATATATATATATATATATATATATATATATATATTATTTGTTAGTGAATAGCTTGAACGTAACGTTATTTAAAACCGGTTAGAGCTCATTTGTTTACTCAGTTAAATGGTTTCAAGTATTATTATTCAACACTAATAATTTTATTTATCTAATATTCTATCAAATACGAAACATTTGCATACAACCGTATGGTTTCAAATAACAATTAAGGATAACCCCTTACAAAAGATTGAACAGTTCTATTTGACCCCCACCTTAGATAGGACCCTAAAAAGTAATACCATTCCGAATCAGAGTGGACCTGGAAGTAATGGCAAAGAAGGGGTACTATACATTCGCCAAACTCCAAAAGCAGATGTATATTATTGTCATACCCAGGACTAAATGGTTTCAAGTATTGCTATGTAACACTGATAATTCTGTTTAAAATTATTCAATCGTTTGTTTACAGTGAAATGGTTTCAAGTATTGTTATGTAATAAAACTATTAGTTTAATTTAACACCCATCATGTGTTTGCACACAGTTGAATGGGTTCAAGTCTAATAAATATTTAAACAGTTCTTTTTGACTCATAGATGGGACATTAACAGATTCTACTATTCCGAATCAGAGTGGCGCTGAAAGTAATGGCAATGAAGGGGTACTCCATATTCCCAAAAGTTCCAGAACTGGAGCTTCACTATCGGATGGTTTGTTGTCATATTCTGGACACTTTTTGAGGTCGGGATATCTTACCTCTCTGTAGAAACACACTCGGCGTATTCTATAACTCCAGTCGATAACTTGAGAGATTTGAACAAGAGAGAGGAACTTTTACAAATTCAAAGGACTCATTTTTTTTTTATTTCTCCAGTCCCTCTGCCAGGATGTGACACAAGGTCAATTTTTAAGCAGAGTACAGCTGGTTTGAAGTCAGAGTTTTCCTTTTCCTAGACTGGTTGCTTTATCATAGCTAGAAAACCCAGTCTACCGCATTGAATTGTATTATCTACGAATAATACAATGAATATTTCCATATGTTGACAACAAAGTTTAAGCTTTTAGTGAATAACATTAAAAATTGAAGTTAAATATACCACTTAAAAGATATGAAAATTTTTATTAAACTTTTTATGACCATTTTGAATAGGCAAACATTTCATACTTCGTTGAGCGGTTAGTGGCCCGGGAGACCTGGGTTCAATCCCAGGTAGCGTCATACCAAAGACTTTTTGAAATGGTACTTGATACCTTCTTGCTTAACACTCAGCAATATAAGGTATGTATCGAGGGTAAAGTGGAGCAATCCAGGGAAAGGAGTAACGCCCTCCTCTACACCTCTGTGTAGTAGCTATTGAAAAGGGAGCCTTCGGGTTCCCTCGACTACGGTCGCCAACTTACTACAGTTCAAAATAATTTAAAACATTGATTGGTTTGTTGGGTGGTTGGTTTTACGGCATATCAACCCTCGATGCGTTACTTAATGCGAAAGTCATTTTTAGATAGAAATATAGTAAAAGTAATTTTCTTGAGTAATGTTATTGAGTGTAGGCATAAAATTGAATTTCAAATGCTCTTCTCAAAAATACGAAAATATTTTTAAAAAACTACACATAACAATACACATTGTTCATGTTTTATGTAGAGAGAGAGAGTCAGAGTCAGAGAGACAGAGAGGCGTGGAAGAGAGAAAAGCAGAGAGTGTAGCGGGAGAGAGAGAGAGAGAGAGAGAGAGAGAGAGCGAAGGAGTGGAAGAAAGAGAGAGAGTATGAAGAAGAAGGAGAGAGAGAGAGAGAGAGAGAGAGAGAGAGAGAGGAGGCCCGTGGGAGTTTGAGAGAAAATGTTAATAAATTTTTTTCATGAAGATGAAATATGTGGGGCAAATTTTTATTTTTATTTTTATCTTTTATTTATTTATTTTTTTCCGTTAACCCGATGAAGAGGAAAATAACTTTATTAGAATTCTTCTTTGTGAAGAAGAGATGTGCCATTTTTTCTTTTCCTTCTTTTTTTTCGGTTATTGTCGTCTGTCTTTTTCAAATATTTTTTCCCCCAAATATCGACCCCCACTACCCTGTCTCCTTCTTCCTTGTCGGTCGATAATAAGATTTTTTCTCCCCTTTCATCTTGCTTTAACACCGATAATAGCATCAATATAGTAACATTATCAACAGCATTGTTTTCACTGTTGTCACCATGACAACGATATATAAACCTTTGAGAAAGCGCCAACAGAAAATTCATATCAACACAACAAAGATGGGGATGCCAGATTGAATGATTTCTAAAAAGTGGTAATTGGGTGGATGTTTGTTATAACCTAATAACAAATAATATTGAAGACTGCATAGCCACTTCATTTCTTTGGTTTGAGTTGGTCTATTTGTTTAACGGCATCTCATCTCTTTATGGGTTATTCAAGACTGAAATTTGATTCACTTGGTTTTGTTTATTTGTTTAACGGCATATCAGTTGTCTATGGGTTATTTAATGCCTGAATTAGATTCTTTTGACATGGCTTCTTTTGGTTGGATTTATTGGTTTAACGGCATATCAGTTTTCTATGGGTTATTTAATGCCTGAATTAGATTCTTTTGAATTGGCTTCTTTTGGTTGGGTTTATTTGTTTAAGGACATATCAACATCAAATGGGTTATTCAATGCCAAAATTTGATTAATTTTGATTCAATTTGGTTTATTTAACGGCACATCAACTCCCTAAGAGATAATTAATGATGAAATTTGATTTATTTTGTTTGGTTGTTTATCTTTATAATGGCATATTAACTTCCTATGGGATATTTAATGCCAAAATTTGATTCATTTGGGCTAGTTTGGCTTGGAAGAGTTGATTTGTTTAACGGTACTTCAACTCCCTATAGCTGATTTCATGCCAAATTTCGATTAATTTCTAAATGTTTGATTGTAATCATAACTCTCCGAATTTTCACCGTTCCATTGCAATTTTAACCGGATCTTTTTGGCCTTCACATGGAACTTTAAAAAAAATTACCACCCCGAGTCAGAGTGGACCTGGGAATAATGAAAATGAGTTCCTCTATATTGTGTTTTTAAATAAAATGTACTGCAAGATATTATTCTCAACTTGGCATTTATGGAAGGCTTTATTTACTTTTTATTAGTTTGTTTATTTACACTTTAACTGAGCCATTCGTCTAATAAGTAGACTATTCACCAATGGCCCGAGAGACCGGGGTTTGATCCCAGCTTGAGTCATACCAAAGACTAAAAAAATGGTCCTTGATGCCGCCTTGCTAAACACTCAGCATTATCAGATAAGGATCAAGGGTAAAGTGAAGCAAACCAGGGAATGGAGTAGCGCACTCCCCTACACCTCGGTGTGGTAGCTATTGAAAAAGGAGCCTTCAGGTCCCTCTAGACTAAGGTCGCCAACTTTACTTTTTACTTATATATATATATATATATATATATACACGTTCATAAGTTGACCGAGTGTAGTTGAGGGTGGCCCAAAGGGTTCTTTTTCAATAGTTACCATACCGGGGTGTAGGTGCTCCACTTTACTCTTGATCCGTATCTTAAAATGATGAGTGTTAAGGAAGAGAGCTTCAAGTACCATTTTGGGAGTCTTTGGTATTACTAGACGTGGGATTGAAAACCTCTCTCCCTGGCCATTGGCGAAAACTCGAACCATTATGCATATATATATCACCGGCTCAAAAGATATTTGATGACCCAGTCGGCTAGGGCTGCAGAATACACCGACTGCATATCTGCATAGGGGTTGGACTTCCCCAACGAGTGTCCAAGAAATGACACTAAACAATCTGATGATGAGGCTCCAGTAATGCTGTAGCTTTGCGGAATGTGGAGCACCCTTCCTTTACCACCTCTCCTAGGTCCACTCAGGAGAGGTCCACCTCTCCTAGGTCCACCTCTCCTAGGTCCACTCCGGAGAGGTCCACCTCTCCTAGGTCCACTCCGGAAAGGTCCACCTCTCCTCGGTCCACGTCTCCTAGGTCCACTCCGGAGAGGTCCACGTCTCCTAGGTCCACCTCTCCTAGGTCTACTCCGGAGAGGTCCACCTCTCCTAGGTCCACTCCGGAAAGGTCCACCTCTCCTAGGTCCACTCCGGAGAGGTCCTACTCTCCTCGGTCCACTCCGGAGAGGTCCACTCCGGAGACGTCCACCTCTCCTAGGTCCACCTCTCCTAGGTCCACTCCGGAGAGGTCCACCCCGGAGACGTCCACCTCTCCTAGGTCCACCTCTCCTAGGTCCACTCCGGAGAGGTCCACTCCGGAGACGTCCACCTCTCCTAGGTCCACCTCTCCTCGGTCCACTCCGGAGAGGTCCACTCCGGAGACGTCCACCTCTCATAGGTCAACTCCGGAGAGGTCCACCTCTCCTAGGTCCACCTCTCCTAGGTCCACTCCGGAGAGGTAGCACCTGATAGGGTCAAATTTATGGGTCAAATAGAACTATTTGACATTCAAACTGATTACTCATGATAAACTGGATTATTTGAAATGGAACTGTATTCGTATTAGACAGAAATGAGTGAAACCATTTTAGTGTGTGAAAAAATTAACTGGAACTCGTTTTAAAATATTAATCTTATATTTAATATATATATATAAAGAAGATTTGGCATAAAATAACCTACAATGGTTGACATACCATAAAACCAAACAATAACCCGAGAAAGTTGATATGCCATTAAAATTACAAACAAACGAAGAGTTTCAAGTACTATTACGAAGAAAGAAAATTTTATCATTTAAGGGCTTTTATTGATGTATAAATCAAATGGTTGGTTGATTTTACAGTATATCAACTCTTGCTGGGATATTTTAAGCTAAAGACATTCTCACATTTAGGATTTCCAGTTATATACGGTGCTAAATATATTTTTAGAAACATTTCATAAATATAAGATTGAAATGTTCAATTGAACATTTCAATCTTATATTTATCTAATGCATATATAAATATTTAATCATTGACATAATCTCCGTCGCTTCCTAGAATGTCATTCCAAACATATAGATGTACAAGCTTATAGATAGCACGCTTGTAAAATCCTCGAGGTTCTGATGTCAAATAAGAGACTAACTCGTGTTCAACGTTTTCTCTTGATGTCATACCTAAGACCATCCAAATAATTCTGTAATTCCCTAAACAAGTGATAATCAGAAGGAGCAAAGTCAGGAAAATATGGACAATGAAGTAATTTATTCCAATGAACTGTGCGAGTGTTGAGTTGGACGAGTCCACGCTCAATATAAAGTGGAAAGTTACCACGTTCGTGATAGGCAGTATTGAGCCAGTTTGGCGGCACAAAATTGGTGACCGTGTTGTTCTGGCCACCACAGTTCGGCTCGTGTGTATGTCTGGTTCGTTGGTCAAGGCCGAGGCTAACATACTCCCCAAGCCTTCGGGAGCCGTTCCCACTGGCTTTAATACTTCTCGGAGGGGCTAGGTTTACTGCCTGGCGCCGGAGCATTTTTAGGAACGCCAGGCTTGTCTGGACTACAGCCATGCGTCCGGACCCACCTTTTAAAGGTCTCGTGCAGCCCTGGCGTGTTTGGTGGGGCGCTCGATAAATACCAAGCCTGCTTGGCAAAGTTGGGAGTTGTGCAAATAAAGAGTGTACTGCGATTTACTACAGTGTATTGTTATTCTTTCCTGCACCTCGAAAAACACGTTACAACAGTGAAGATGGCGTATATATTGTCATCCACAGACAGACTGTTTCTTTGTATCACAACTCATCAGTGTGGCTAGACACGCAGGATGCTTCAAGTGGGATCGATATATATATATATATATATATATATATATATATATATATATATATATATTGCCAATAAATACATAAACTCTAGTTGTTTTTCCACCAAAGTAAATTTTCTTTAAACTAAGGTTTTAAAATTTTTAGTAGAGCATTACATAAAATAGCTAATATTAGGTATTATTTACGACCACACTTCACACTGATGAAACTCTGTGACTTAGAATGTAGTTTCAACAACTAGAACCTATATGCAACAGCTCTGTGCTGGTATAGGATGTGGCCTGGAAGCCCCCACTCCGGGAAGCGATGGATGATAAAGACAGGTAGCGAGAGAGGGTGAAGGAGATCCGTGTTGGCAGCGTGACATGATGATGATGATGATATATATATTCCAAAATATAGGAAAATTAGATGCCATAACTATATATATTCCTGTGTAAAGTGCTTTTTATATAAGCAAGAATGTTCCGTCATTTGTGGTATATGTGCATTTTAAACCCAGGTGTCATCTATTTAACGAATTCTCGGCCATAACAATATTGGAGTTACCTGCCCTTATTTTGAACGTGACAAACATATAGTTTAAATCCAAAGGAAATTACGAGTCAATTTGAATTCGTTTTTCTACAAAAGGCCGCCTAAATTAACCTCTTTCCACATGGGATCTTCCATTTGAAGTTAACTGCCTTCATTTATTAACAAAATTAAGATTCCCAGAGGCAGAAAGTCTGTTAAGTGAAGCGAAGCGATTTTCTCTGAAATAAGAAAGACAATCAAGACAGTAAAACTACTTGACAAATTCAACTGAAATCTGGCACGCAGACACCACGAAAAGGATTAGAGCATCAGTACATTTTGCCCAAAATATAAGTACCTCTACAAGGACTACTAATTAGGAGCAGTGTAGTATATGTGCAATCAGATCGTGCCTCTACTGCTGCTTCTGTTACTCAATAGATGGGTGAAATTTATTTTTGACCGGTTGTATAGCTAATTTAGATGAGTTATAATCCGTTAAACGGATTGATTGGATAATTTCAGACATGTGACCAAAACTGTTTTGACTTTTAGTAAATAGTTGGCACAGTTAATTAGTCAGTGAGGACTGTTCGAAGAAAACATTTGATTTCCACCCTGTTTGTTTCTCACAGTAAAGACTACAGCGAGTAAAATTGGATGTGTCGTAAGAAATAAAATGTTCATATAAAAATGGTCACCGCATTGTTTGTTATCCCAGCAAAGAAGAACTAAGACAGTTTGGGTTTCGGATCGAATAAGAACAGACAAACAGACAGACAGACAGACAGAGGAATGCGATAGGAGATGACTTCAACAAAGATGGCGGTCAGAAGAACGCAGAGCAGGATGAAAGAAAAGGTGAAACGATTAGACACTAATATATTAGCGTAAAGACAATCGTTTGGATTGTTATGATGGCATATCGACCATTATAAGTCATGTAATGCTAAATCCTTTTCATACAAACATTAAATATATGATTTCTAAACACATTTTGAAAGTAACATATTTAAACTCATTTTTTTTTTGCTCACAGTTAAATGGTTTCACTTAATTTCAAACAATTCAGTTAAGTATAAGAAAAGATTTTTGTTTACACACAGTTCGTCATTGGTTTAAATACAGTTTCTTTTTGTTCACACAGAAATGATTAAACAGTTCAATTTAAAATATTTCAATTTAACTTAAGTACAGTTTTGTTTACACACAGTTAAATGTAAAAACAGTTCTATTTAAAACAATTCAGTTTAGCGTAATTACACAGTTTAGTCCCATTTGACTCATAGATAGGACCCTATCATATGCTATCACTCCGGGACAGAGAGAACCTGGGAGCGATGCTAATGAAGGGGTAATCTGCATTCACCAAGTAATATATATATATATATATATATTACATGGTTGTGCTTCATGCATTTGGCACGCGTCCGACAACCATGATATATATATATATATATATATATATATATATATATGTGTGTGTGTGTGTGTGTGTGTGTGTAAATGCTATATCATTGATATTGAGCACTATTTAACAATACTGCAACATTTGGTCCTCATTTGACTCACCAAGTGAGCTAGTAATAACCATAAACTTATTATATATATATATATATATATATATATATATATATATATCCGCACGACCAGTATGTAACATAAGGTCAATTTTGAACGGAGCTTTACAGATTTGAATACAGAGTTTTCCTTCTTCTAAATTGGTTGCCAAAGTAAGATTAAAGAGTTCGGTTTTCACAACCATTTGTGCATGGCTGACCAATGAAAAGGTTAATATAACACAGTAAAAGCTTGCCCCAGGAAAGGGCATTTGAGAGCTTTCCTTCTCTTTGACTGGTTGCCATAATCTTTACCCAACCCATAGCTGTTGGGGAGGAGAATAGTTGAATTCATACCTTTTACCAATGATTTGAGCACTGTTACATCTTACCAGGAAACTCAACTCCCCTGTCTCCACAACTTCAGCCAGGTTTTTTCTTACAACGCTTGTTATTTCTTGGGCAGGTTTCTGTTGATCGTTTGAATCATCTGTTAACAATAATTTGGTTCGTTCAATATTTGGTTTCATGGCATGTCAACCCTTGTTGGGTTATTCCTGACAAAAGTTATTTTTTAAAGCGGTGATATGATTTCAAATATCTTTCCCGCTTAATAATAATAATAATTGTAAACAATTATTATTTACTCATCAGAGTTTTTCACTGGAGTCTGGGTGACAGCAAGTCTCCTCAAGTCTCCAGGACTCTTCTCAGTATTCTGGCCGCTCTGTAGTTTGGATGGTCTTCACTCGTCTGCCAAATTCCAAGTCCTCCAGTCCCTTTAGTAATCATTTAGTTGCTGTTCCAAACGCACCAATTACAATTGGTATAATTGTCACCTGCATGTTCCATAGTTTTTTCAATTCCCTAGCAAGGTCGAGGTACTTATCCTTCTTTTCACATTCTTTCAGTTTATTCTGTGGTCAGCCGGGACAGCAAAGTCGACAATTTTGCAAGTTCTCTTCTTTTTGTTGATTATTATTAGATCTGGTCTTCTGGTCAAGATTAGGTGATCTATGTGAATGTCAAAGTCCCATAGGAGATTATGTGTGTCATTTTCTAGGACAGGTGCTGGGTTGTGCATATACCATTTGTTTGTATGGTTAAATTTAAATTTCTTGCACATCTCCCAGTGGATGACCTTGCCGACCCACTCGTGTCGAGTCTTATATTCCTTCTGCGCTAATTTGCTGCATTCACTTATTATGTGATTGATGGTTTCATCTCTGTCACCGCATAGCCTACATTTGCTATTTATTTATCTATTCTCGCTTTGATATGATTAGTTCTTATGGCTTTGTTTTGTGCTGCTATTAGGAGAGATTCTGTTTCTCTCTTAAAGTTTCCTTTTCTTAGCCATGTCCAGGTTTTGTCGTATGAGATGTTGTTTATTAGTCGTTTAAAACGTCCATAGAGTGGCTTTCCTTCCCATTTTTGTTTCGTAGTTATTGTCATTCTGTTGTCCATCGTGTTATATCATTATTATTTCACTCCTTGCGAGTTCTTTACACCAGCGTTAGCTTGTGATATTTCACTGAAGTTAGGGTGACAGTAATTCTCCTCAAGTATCCAGGACTCTTCTCAGTATTCTTATCGATCTTAATGTAGGAGTCTGGAAGGCCTCAATTCATCCTCTGATTTCCAACACTTCCAGTCCTCTTTCCTATCCTTGAGGACTGTTCCAAGTGCCTCGTTATAACCGTTAGCCTCATGTTCCTCAGCTTTCTCTGTTCTCTGGCAAGATCTAAATATTTGTCTCTTTTTTTTTTTTTTCGTTTTCTTTGATTTTAATTCCGTGGTCCACCAGGCCAGCAAAATCCACAATACGGCAAATTCTCTCTTTTTTTAAAGATTAATTTTCACCAAGTCTGATCCTGTGACCTGGATCAGGTGATCGGTTTGTATCTAGAAATGCCAGAGAATTTTATTAATGTTATCATTGTGATTATTATTGATTTAACAATAATAAGTCCAAGTAACTATTCTTAATACAAGTTATTTGCATACAGATATATAGTTTCAATTATTCATATCTAATGCTGATAATTTGTACTCAGCAGTTTTCTGGCATAGTGGTTAACGTGTTGGACTGTGATATCTTAGTAAGCGAGTGCGATCTCCAGTAGCACCATAACACTTACTTGGGAAATACGTGAACCCCCTTAATCGCCCTTGCTATAGATTAAATACGGCCACTAATGTTCTTCTACAAGGATGACTTTGGGATGAAATAACTCCCGAAAGTTGAGATGCCATTAAACAGAGACCTAACCAAACTCAACTCAGTCGGCTGGGGCTGTAGATTATACACCGTCTGCATCTCTGCAGAGGGTTAAGACACCCCCATAAGGAGTGTCCTGATTATGACACTAAACCATTTGATGATCACGATCCAGTCCTGAAGCTTTGAGGAATTGAGAGTTGCCCTTCATTGCCATTACTCCCAACTTCTGAGTGGTAGTAAATTTTAGGGTCTCATTTAGGAATCAAAAAGATCTGTTTAACCATTGAATAATGTGCAAACAAATTACTGATGTTGAATAGAATTGTTAGTTTTACAGTACTTGAAACTATTTAAGTGTGTGCAAATAATTGGTCAATATCAAATAGAATTATCAGTGAAAAAACTAGTCAACACGATATTTTGGTGAAACAAAACACGTTTTTTTTAGCTAATTTTATTGAGCTGATACCAGAAATGACCTTAGTTTTTCATTATTTGCTACAGTTTTTGCTGTACTGTAATGGATCATTTTCGGAAAAAGATCAATTTGCGATCAACCAAGATCGCAAAATTTAGTTCGTAAAGGCCGTAAAAACCTGCCAATTTTAAGGTAGGCCGAGCAATTTATAAACTATTTTTATAAGAAAAAAGCGTTTTTGAGTAAACAAAAAAAAAAAACAAACAAACAAAATTAAAATAGAGGTACTGAATTTTTTGAATTCATCACCAAAATTCAAATGAACAGATAAACTTTATCTGTAATACACTTTGGTAAACTTGATTATTAAGGTGAAAAAAATGAAGCCCTAAAATCTTCTGTTTGATATTCATAAATTTATCCCATCACTTTTGTTCCTTCACAACGGAAGGATACCAAGCAAGAGCTTTGGTTTTCACAGTTAGAAAGAAACTCCAACAAAAGACATCCCAATTGAATGCACTTATTCCATTGTACATGATGAACATTATGAAAGTGGTTTCACCATTACATCTGCCCTTTCCGGAAGAAAAAAAATCATCTTCCCTTCCTTGTATATCAAATTGGGATTAATGATACAGTATGTAAAATCACTCGACAAAGGAAGTAAATGTTTTGACTATATATGTAAATCGTTTCCGGGACTTAGAATCGAAAAACTCAAAGCTGGAGTGTTTGATATCAGGAAACTCATTAAGAGTGATGAATTTGTTAATTCAATTAATGACTTGGAATTACGCACTTGGGCATCCTTTGTTGACATGGTAAAAACTTAGGCAATCGCCAGGATGAAAACTACAAGGAGTTAATGGAAAAGCTGTTGAAATGTCTGCAAGACATAGGTGCTAAAATTAATATTAAGGTTCATTTTTTACATAGCCATCTAGATAAATTTCCGGGTAATTGCGGTGATGTGAGTGATGAGTAAGGAGAAGGATTCCATCAGAATATCAAAACAATGGAAGAGCGCTATCAGGGACGATGGGATAAACGAATGATGGCTGAAATCTGCTAGAGTATCAAAAGAGACTTAAATAACATTGAACATGACAGACAATCAAGAAAGAGAAAATTCTTACTATAGTTCTTATGTTAACGAAGGTTTTATTTCTGCTGTTAGTTTATTAAACGATTTGATGAAAATACTTGTTGGTCTTGGTATATTCAATCGTGCTATTTAAAAAAAACTTAGCGTCTGATTGTTATTGCAAAAATAGTATTTCTCAATACGCAGGCCAATATTCGTTGAATTGAAAGCTTTCTATGATTTTCATTTGAGAAATATTGCCATCAGTCAATATCATGTATATTGAAAAGAAATGAAAAAATGCCTTTTTCTAAAAATGAGGCATTTTTACACCACAAAAACAGTAACCAACCATTATAATGTAAGCCCATTTTCAAATTCAACGAACTCAAATTTGCTAAAATAGATGTTTTGAGCCTCGACACCATTTCAAAAATTTTTTTTGGGTGACCCGTGTAGAACTATGCGCCAAAAATGAACTCTGGCTTATTTAAATGTCACCTAAAAACTATTCGTTTACAAATCCTATATATTTAGCATATACATGCATAAATAGAATTTGGCATTAAATAATCTTGTAGGGGTTGATATGTTATAAAACCAAACCAACCAGCCAACCAACTAAACATTTATCTGAATGCAAACAAATGATTCATACTAAATAGAATAATTCATGTTAGATAAGAATACGTGAAAATGTTATAGAAACTACTCGTTTACAAATCATATATTCATTATATATGTGTATACACAGGATTCGGCATTAGATGACCTACAATAGTTGATATGCCATAAAACCCGAACAACCAACAAACAGTTTAACTGTGTGCTAACAAATAAGCTTCTTTAAAAGCGCTATCTACAAACTCTTCGTTTACAAGACCTGGATTCATTCCCAGGCTGAGTTATACCAAAGACTCAAAAAATGGTACTTGCTGCTATCTTGCTTAACACTCAGCCTGAGAAGGTAAAGATCAAGGGTATAGTGGAGCAATCCAGGCAATGGAGTAGCGCCCTAGCCTACTCCTTGGTGTAGTAGCTATCGAAAAGGGATCCTTCGGGTCACCCTCGACTACGGTCGCCAACTTTACTTTATATATATATATATTATATATATATAACACTAGTATGGTTCCAATTATTCTTATACAATAGTAAGGTTTTACAATCAATTTAGCAGGAAAACATTTCATATGTAATTGCAGTATCAACATTTGTACATGTATATATTTACCCAACCCCTCCGCACGGGCATGATGCAACACAAAGTCAATTTTAAGCGGAGTTTAACAAGTTTGAATTCAGACTTTTTCTTCTTTTATTATTTACCCACATCCCGTGATGTAAAGGTTATCGTCGTAAGAAATGGACCGAGCGACACGAGATCAAATCCTGGACGATGTTGATTGCATTTCACATCGCACTAATACTCTTGAGAAAAGTATGAATCCAATTATTCTCCCTCCAGCCATGGGTAAATAGGGAAGACTGGGTTCTTTAGCCTCGGTAGGGCAACCAGTCAAGAAGGAAGACTCTAAATTCAAACCTGTTAAACTCCGCATAAAAACTGACCTTATGCTATACCTGACCGTTCGAGGGGTTGGTAAATACGTACTATTTACCCACAGCGGGAGAGAGAATAGTTGGATTCACACCTTTCCGAAGTGTATTTGCACGATGTGGAATGTATATAGTCTCGACCACGATTAGAACTCGATTCACCGTGTCCATTTCCTACGATGATATCATTTACACCACGAATATTTCCTAAATGTTATACACAGTCATTTCAAACATCATGTCAAACTGATCTTGGCCCAATCGGCTGGTGCTGCAGAATACACCGACGGCATCTCTGCGGGGGGTAAGACTCCCACAACGAATGTCCTGAATTAGACTAAGAAATTTGATGGTGAGGTTTCAGTAATGCTTGAGCTTTGGGGAATGCGGAGTATGGATCAAATAGAACTAAACAGAGTATTTATGCTAAACTGAATTATTTGAAATAGAATTGTTTTTGACATTTAGACTGTGTACTTATGTTAAACTGAATTGTTTGAAGTAAAACTGTTTATATGTATAAAAATGGATTTGGCATTAAATAATCTACAATGGTTGATATGCCATAAAACCAAACCAAAACAAACTGATCTATTTGACTTACGGGTGCCGCCCTAAAAAGTACTATTAAACCAGAACAGAGTAGACGTATTAACGAATGGGTAAGCCCCCAGAGCTCCAGAACTTCGGATTCTGTTTATTGTCATACATTGGACACGTTACTATCAGGTTTTTGCCAAGGAAAAATCTGCCATTGAAATGCTGTACATTAAATTTTGAGGACAAAAACCTCAAGAGAATACTGAGGGTATTTTCAAAGAGAGAAAGGCTTCATTGCCCGAGGAAGGCCACATTCCTGTTAATGGCTTAGATGGCTTAGATGAACAGACTGAGATGCATAAATACACACACCATCACCATCAGCAACAGAAACTATAACAATATACGAAGGTAGGCTGAAAAGTTACCGAGCTGACCAAGATACTCTCATGGAACGAGATCAAATGAGGTTTATTTTTCGACATAGACCTCACTGCCGTCACTCACTTCTTACCTGTGCTTGAATCACTGAAAGTAGAAAAGAGAGAGAGAGAGAGAGAGAGAGAGAACTGAAAAGAATCCTTGCCTGGGAGACTAGGTAAGTTCGCATAGAGCCGTGACTAACGGGCTAGAATGCAACATCGAAGTAAGCGAGTTCGAACTTCAGTCACTCTCTTACGTTCTCTTTCGGATTAATACTCTTAGGAGAAGTATGA
>OY757939.1:35869937-35894124 GCA_963585895.1 Sepioteuthis lessoniana
GCTCTGGTTCATTAAAAAGTAATGTTTTCTTTGAAATATTCGTTTACAAATCATATACATTTAATATGTGTAAATGAATCGGATTTTGCATTGAATAACCAACAAGGGTTGATATGCCATAAAACACAACCAAGCAGGAAATAGAACTATAAGTATTAGTAATACTTGAAACCATTTAACTGTGTGCAAACAAATAAAATTTTAAAATTGTTACCTACAAACTATTCATTTGCAAATCACACACACACACACTCACACACACACACACACACACACACACATATATATATATATATATATATATATATATATATGTATTGTATACACAGGCAGCAAGTCGTTATCTAAACATGTTCGCTTAAAGACTACAGATTGTTGCCTTATGAAATCTTCCAGTGAAGACGTTCGAGCCTTCCTGTTATTTTTCTTACGTCTGGGTCAAGAAGATGAGGAAAGTACTCTATACTAGCCCAAGCACTGGTCATTCTTGGGGGTTGTGTTAGGTTGTTTATTGCTGTGAGTTTTAATTATAATTTTCTTTTTTATCGACAGGTTTGGCAGAACAGAATGAGCTAACTCTATCAATAAAAAAAAACACTCTAAATAAATATAAATAAAACTCATAGCAAAAAACAACCAAACACAACCCCTGAGGATGACCAACGAAATGGTTGAAAGTACTCGGGCTAGTATGGGCCACTTTCTTTACCATCTTGACCCAGAAATAAAGAAAATTACAAGAAGAATCGAACATCTTCACTTGCAGATTTTGCAAAGGAAACAATCCGTGGCCTTTACCAAACATGTTTATATATATATATATATATATATATAAGTAAGTAAAAGTTGGCGACCATAGTCGAGGGTGACCCGAAGGCTCCCTTTTCGATAGCCGTTACAACAAGGTGTAGGGGAGGGTGCTACTCCTTTCCCAGGATTGACCGACTTTACCCTTGATCCGTACCTTATAACGCTGAGTGTTAAGCAAGGAGGCATCAAGTACCATATTTTGAGTCTTTGGTATGACTCAACCTGAGATTGCACGCCGGTCCCCCGGACCATTTGCGAACACTCTAATCATTGGGCTAAATTAACTTCGTATGGCACAAGGTCACCGTACTGAAGCACCTAGAGAAAGGATAAACTCTCTAAAACAACGGAACCGTCTCCGACACAATTTTGATAACTATTGTTCAGTGGGATGCCCCTCTATTTCTTTCTTATGTGAGAGAATTTCGTGAAGTATTTACTGAATTCTATCGAATGAAAACGAGTTAAGTCCCTTATTGCAAACAAGGCGCGAATCCGTGCTGAGAAACCTACCTGTTAGCTGTTTATACATCTTAATGTTTGCTTAGTAACTTGTAGAATAAAAAAAACTAACAGAGAATACCATTTGAATAAATGTTTTGTTCGAAATCACCAGGGTCATCTGACAAATCCCCTTGTTCTATTCTTAAGTGCGTTATTGACAACTGAATACTTCTTTTGAAAGATTATAGAATTTTGAAAACATGTTTGTCTCCAAATTTTGCAAGACTCAACTCTAATATTAAAGAAGAGAACTTTCTTTCGAACGTCCTCTCGTATCCCCCCTCACAAAAATCTATATTCACTTTGATTTATTATAAGTACAGTATTCATTAAAATACGAAGGTGAGTCAAAAAGTAATGCCTTTTTTTAGTACAAGAATAATTACCGACACAGGAATATGTATCATACATCAAAATGAAACTGATCCCCTGTAGATCACATCCCTACTTCTCAACATAGTCTCCGTTTCTCTCACAAACAATGTTCCACCTTCGAATAAGAGCATGTACATCAGCCTCGTAAAATTCTGTTCACTGTTCTTTGAGCCACTTCATCACTGCAGTTTTCACTTCCTCGTCAATGGTGTAATGTTTGCCTCTTAAACCTTCTTTGATCGGGCTGAAGAGATGATAGTCTGAAGGCGCAAAATCTGGTGAGTATGGAGGATGCGGTAAAGTTGTCAACCAGAATGAGGTGATCGTCTCCCTTGTTCTAAAGTTTAATGGTGTGTAGTCGAGCATTGTCATGTAGAAAGAGAATATTATCGATTGGTAAAATTCTAATAAGAACTCTTAACTTATACCAAAAGACTCATCTACTACACGATAGGACTTTCTTTCTTTCTTTCATTCTCCTAAGTATTATTTTCTTTCTTTTTTCTCTTTTTCTTTTCTTGTTTCAAGAATTTTCTTTCTTTCTTTCTAGCTTATTTTAAGTCTTTTCTTTCTTTCTTTCTTTCTTTCTTTCTTTCTTTCAAGCACTTTTTTGTACATCTTTGGTCTGAGACCTTACTATTTGCTATTCCCCAAAACCAAAAATCATGCTCGATTGTCGTTATTTGAAAATTGTTTAAAACGCACGGCAGGTAACGACTGACCATCTGAATGCAGTGTCAGATGAAGACTTCCTGGACTGTTTCTTGTCGTGAGAAGAGAGGAAATTAATTTGTAATAAAGCTGACAATAATTTCTTAGCTGATTCATATAATCGTTTTTTATGTTTTTGTTTTTTAATCTTTTTATATCTTGGATTCTATTCTGACTAGCTCGGCCTTGACCACAACTACACCCCTCCAACACTCACCTACGACTAACAACAACAACAACAGAAGAGATGTACCGTTTTTCTCTGTACATACGTCAGTTAAGTTAACATGTGTCATTCCCTGAGATATCTGTAGCAAACCTTCGCGCCATTTCTCTACCCGCTTCCCACCCCAACACAACTTTACAACACCCGTCATCAGAGCTCAGACAGCCAAGGTGGACCATCATTCAGCTAGTGTCCCAAGCTCGACCGCGTGTGCACGCCAAACGTCGTCTTACTAGTTGGGGTCTGGTCGGGTGAATAAACGATGCCATTCGCCCGTTGGGCAAATCACCTTGCATATCCTGTAACCCCAGAGATGTCAAAAGTCGACGAAAATGGCGGGAAGTTGAACCCCACTTCTTCTTCTTCTTCTTCTTCTTCTTCTTCTTCTTCTTCTTCTTCTTCTTTCATTATTATTTTTTATCATTATTTTACTCATTTCGAGTTTTTCACAGCAGCGTTATGGCCCAGTCGACTGGGGCTGCAGACACATCGACTGCATCTCTGCAGAGGAATAAGATTCTTCCCCACACAAGGTGTGTCCTATGGCCTAGTCGGCCGAGGCTGCAGACATATCGAATGCATTTCTGCAGAGGAGTAAAATTCTCCCAACGAGTGTCCTAGATATGACACAAAACAATCTAATATCGAGGCTCCCGTAATGTTGGAGCTTTGGGGAATGCGATGTACCCCTTTTTTGCCATCGCTCTCTGGTCCACTCTGACCCGGAGTAGTATCAACTGATAGGGTCAATATCTATGGGTCAAATAGAACTAAACTGTGTATTTATACTAAACTGAATTGTTTGAAATAGAACTATTTATATGTATAACAATGGATTTGGCATTAAATAACTTACAATGGTTGATATACCATAAATCCAAAGAAAGAAAGAAAGAATCAAACAAACAATTCTTTCTTTTCTTGCTGCTTTATTTCCTTTTTGCATAACTTCATTCTTTCCCTCTCTTTATTTTTCCTTCCTTCCTTCCTTTGCTTTTTCTTCTTCTGTCTTTTATTTATTCTTCTTTCATTCTTTTCTATGTCTGATCATTTTTTTTACTTCGTTTACAATTTTTTTCAAATACATCTTTCTTTGCTTCTACCTTTCCTTCTTTCATATTGTTCTTAGTTCTTTCTTTTCCCCTTCGTTTCTTCTACCATTTCTTCTTTCTTTTCATCTTTCCTTCCTTTTTCTTTATTTGCTTTTTTTTCTTTCCTCTTTTCAATCCTTCCTTCCTTTCCTTCTTTTCCTTCCTTCTTTTATTGTCTCCTCCCTTATTTCCTTCCGTCTACTCTTTCTTTTTTCAATCTCTCTTTCATAATTTCCATTCCTTCCTTCCTTCCTTCCTTCTTCTTTTTTCTCACCTTTCCTTCATTTTTTCATTCTTTATTTCCTTAGTTTCTTTCTTCCTTCTTTACTTCCCTTCTCCTTTCTCATTTTCTTATTTCATTTCTACTTCTCTTTCTTTCTTTTCTTTCCTCACTCCTTTTCTTTCTCTAATCACTCATTTTCTTTCTTTCTTTCTTTCTTTCTTTCTTTCTTTCCCTACAATCTCTCTTCTCTCATTACCTCCTCTTTTCTCATTCCCGCCTCTTTTCTTTCATTTCTCTTTTCTTTCCTTCCTTCTTTCACCAACTATCTTCCAACCTTTTTCTTCATTATCCTTGTCGTACACAGTTGATTGTGACTTCAACAATTTACTGTGTTCCTCACCGTATAAGACATGTTTTACCGCCAAAAATAGACCTCAGACGCTTTCTTCGAACGATGTTTTTTTTTCTCCTTTAAAAATCTTTTGGAAATGACAAGCATTTTAGAGAAACGAATATCAGATACATTTGATTTTGATTCACAATGCAAAATCGAAATCTTTTCTTCATGATTTAGAAATGAATTTATAGACTGTTTAAATCTGTCATACAATTATTTATTCTGTCTAATTCATAAGTTTAGAGGAAAGAAATGTTTGCGCTGCAACAGGCCAGAAGTCTGCAGTTACCCAAAATAAACAACCTAAATATATTCAAAAATTTATAATAATAAAAATATAAGTTTAAGAGTTCAAAAATTCTATTCTTTAGGACTGAAAATTATACAAAATTTCGTCTGAAAATAAATCATTGTTAGAATTTTAAAATGTTTACATTTTAACTTAAAAAAAAACAAACTAAATAATATAAAGGAAATCTTGGGAAGCTATCGTTTCCAATCTTTACATCATGGAACACTGATACATCTTGAAAAATTCACCGAAAACTAGTGTAAAGGAAATGACTCCGATAGTAGAATTTGACTAATCTAAAATAGAAGTTAAGCTTTTATTTTATAACACGGGTTATAGTTGGGATGAAATCTCTTGAACGAAAAATTTCATCTGATATTTATTTAATATCGAAGAAGATTTAGCTTTCGTATTTGATGATCCAGCATGAAGAGATTCTTATTTTATACATTCCGAATTTCTATAACGGAAGATTTTTCTTTTGTAGTGAAAAAAGCTTCAACTTTTTTATGATTACATTATATATAAACATATTTTAAAATTCTAATGATCGCAGTCATTTTAGACGGGAAAATACTTTACGCCTTGTTATAATATTAGTTTTTAAGAGACAATATATTCATAAGGTTTACAATCATTTTAAACAAGTCAATACTTCAGAATTACAAGATCAAAGTTTTAAGCCAATGTATTAATAAAGTTCACAATCATTTTAAACAAGTAAATACTTCATACTTAGCTGCAATATTAGCGTTTCAAAGGCCACTTGATCAATAAATTTATCAATCATATTAAACAAGTTAACACTTCATACTTAGTTGAAATACCAATTTCTTGAGAGTCAAAGTATAAATAAAATTCACAATCACTTTTAAAAAAGTAAACGATTTATATTTAGCCGTAAAATCAAAGCTTTAAAAGCCAATGTATTAATGTGGTCCCAAATCAAATCAAATATTATCTCAAACAGATGTATTTGATCCATGGATGGGAACCTAATAGATACTACCAGTTTGGGGTCTGTGTAGAAGCAAAGAAGTGACCCCACTCAGAGCTCCAAAAGTAGTTTGGTTTGGTTTATTTTCTCAGCGGCATATCAACGTCTAAAGGGTTATTTAAGGGCAAAATTTGATTTTTTTGTAAATATTTGATTAAAATCATAACCCTACTTTCACCTGTGTGAATTTCTGAGACGAAGCTTGATGATTTTTATCATTCAGGTTTTTCGGACTATTGTCCTCATCTTTATTGTTATTTCCACAACGTTGTCCAGCAGGACACATAGCGTAGCGGTTATAAGCATTAGTTCCCTAAACTTCTAAGGAGACAATCATCTGGAGATTACAAGTTTAATCCTGACTACAGGCGAGTAACAATACAGGAATACGTAACACTTGTACCCGGTTATGGTAAACGGAATCAGAACAGGCGATCCACGTGGATTCAATAAAGGACGTAGTTCGAACTTCCGTGAAGGTTCCCGAGTTCGACAAACACCTAAAGAAGACAGGAGGATAGATCGGCCGAAACGTTATGGAAATAGCAAAAAAGATTAAGGCAATAGTCCGAAAACCCTTAATGATAAAAACCTACTTTCACTGTTCTATTGCAATCATTTTTTTCAGTTGCGCTTTTTTCATTTGTCTATAATATTTTTTTATTTGTCTATTTTTTTTTATTTGTCTATATCTTTTATTTGTCTATACTTTTTATTTGTCTATATCAAGCATCTGTTTGTACACGGTACCAACTAATTTCATTGAATACAAATTATTTCTATATAGTTATACGCTTTCAAGTATTCCAATCCGACTCTAATAATTTTAGTCAAACCATTTTAAGAGTATTGTGAACTATAGTTTTACATCTTTTTATATTATTTAAGTGGAGTTAGGATTGGCCATTAAAGGCTTGATTGATATCGTGCAGCAGTCATGATTCAAACGAAGATGGTGTTGGCACCAAAATTGACGCCACAGAATAATCCTGGAGACCGTGGAATTCCAATAAATTCATTTCAAATTCCTTCTTGGAGTCTCCGTGGCATAATGGCTAACGCACTGGACTGCAGCCTCGAAATAAGCGAGTTCGAGCTTCAGTCACGCTATTGCATTCCCTTTCGGACTAATATCCTATTTGACCCATAGATCAGACACTATCAGGTGCGACCATTACAGCTCCAGCCGACTGGGAAACATTTTTTTAAATTTGGCTTGCTTTGGTCTGGTTTTATGGCATATCAACTATTGTAGATTATTTAATGCCAAATCTTATTGATATATATTTAATATATGATTTGATTTGGTTTGGTTTGGTTTAGTTTAATGGCATATAAACTATTGTAGGTCATTTTATGCCAAATCCATTTTTATGCATATAGTTAGTTAGCGACCATAGTCGAGGGTCACCCGAAGGCTCCCTTTTCGATAGCTACTACACCAAGGTGTAGGGGAGGGCGCTACTCCATTCCCAGGATTGCTCCACTTTACCCTTGAACCGTACCTTATAATGCTGAGTGTTAAGCAAGGTGGTATCAAGTTCCATTTTTAAAGTCTTTGGTATGACTCGACCTGGGATTGAACCCAGGTCTCCCGGGCCATTGGCGAACACTCTAACCGCTGGGCCAATTTCAAACGATTCAGTTTAGCATAAATACACAATTTAGTTCTAATTGACCCATAGATAGGACTCTATCAGATGCTACCACTCCGGGCCAGAGTGGATCCGGGAGCGATAGCAATGAAGGGGTACTCCGCATTCTCTAAAGCTACAGCATTACTGAAGCTTCCCCATCAATTTGTTTAGTGTCATACCAGGACACTCATTGGGGGATTCTTATCCGTCTGCAGAGATGCAATCGGTGTATTCTATCGCCCAAGCCGACAGAGCCATCATTTTTTCTGCAGGTTTTGTATAATTTCCGGGTATT
This sequence comes from Sepioteuthis lessoniana, assembly GCA_963585895.1. Classification (NCBI taxonomy): domain Eukaryota; kingdom Metazoa; phylum Mollusca; class Cephalopoda; order Myopsida; family Loliginidae; genus Sepioteuthis; species Sepioteuthis lessoniana. The sequence continues at coordinate 35,877,496 of OY757939.1, forward strand.
TTCGACAAGAATTTGGCGTATTGGGATTTCAAGTCAGATTGGAGAGTACAACTGGTAAGATGGTTTCCTCAACAATGAAAATTAACATGATTTAAATCCTACCAAAACTGATCGTGCAATTCTTAAAATAACAGGGGATGTAACTAAAAGCAGTCGAAATTTTTCAGCTGATTTCTTTATTCATTTGATATGAATAATAATACATACCATATTGCTTGATATGGTGCAAGCAATGAAGAAAGAACCGTATATTGATCTATTATCAAACGTTGAAAACAGATTGCTTTTACAAGCCAATCAAGGTCGAAGTGCCCTGCTGTTTATCCACAAGGTTTGGAGGGCGTTGCTCAGATGTGGATTCATGCCTTTCCGTCGATTGAACGGCGGTGATATGTTGGCTAATATTTGAAATCTAATTTATCGCACTGTTCCATTTGGAGCCATCAATGGCAGACAATGAAGTGCTTCGTTACTGTCCAAATCTTTCCACGCAGCTGCTGACCAATGTCCAGTCAGCGTTTCAACATCTGCGTCCGCGATAGGAAACCTTCAATTATTGACCACTTCGTCAATTTCTTTCTTTGTTTCTCTGTCCTTTCCTCTAAATCTTTTGTGAGAAACTTTCACTCTCTTTAATTTCTCCCTCTCTCTTTCTCTCGTTTGCCTTTCATTCTAGCTCTTTATTTTCATTACCCACTCTCTCTCTCTCTTTTTCTTTTTCTTTCTTTAACTCCTCTCTCTTTTTCACTAAGCCGCTTCCTGTCACCTCTTCTCCTTCTTCTTATGTCTCGTTGCTTATATCCTACCTTTCTCTCCTTTTTCTTCCTTTTTAAAAACTTCTTCTCTCTTTCGCGTATTCTCCCTCGCTCTCTTTTTTTTCTTTCTTTGCTTTTTTGATATTCTCTCCCTCTTTTTATGTGAATTAGTTCTCTTTCGTTAGTTTCTTACTCTCTCACTCAACCTCTTTCTTTTCCCCCCTCTCTCTTACATTTATTTGTAGCTCTTTATTTTCATTACTCCCTCTCTCTCTTTTTCCTAAGCCACTTTCTTTCATCTTTTTCCTCTCCCTTCTTTCTCTCCCCTTTGCACCTAATATTTCTTTCCTTCTTTTTCTTTCTTTTTGTAAAAACGCTTTTCTCTTTAGCGCATTCTCTCTCTCTCTCTCTCTCTCTCTCTCTCTCTCTCTCTATCTATCTATCTATCTATCTATCTCTCTGTTTCCTTGCCTTTTTATTCTCGATTTCACTCTTATCATGTCAATTGGTTTTATTCTTCGTTGTCTGTTTTTTTCCGTTCACTGATTTCTTATTCTTTCTTCTTTCCTTTTTTTTCTTCTTTTAATTCTGTTTATTTTTCTCCTTTATTTGTGATCATCTCCTGCTTCTCTCTTTTTATTTTTTCCTTCTGTTGTTTTATTTGCTTTTTTTATTTCATCTTTTAATCATTTTTCATTTTCATCTTTTTCTTTCCTTTCTTAAGTTTCTCTTTTATCCTTATCTTTCTTTTCAATTTCTCACTCTTAGTTAGATTTTCCTTCTTTCTTTCTTTCTTTTCGAATGTTTCTTCTTTCTTTCTTTCCTTTGTTTCAATCTTTCTTTCCATTATTTTTTTTTTTTTATTATTATTCTGTGAACATTTTTGCCTTTCTTTCTTTCTTTCTTTCTTTCTTTCTTTCTTTCTTTCTTTCTTTCTGCATTTCAGTTTTTCCTTCCTTTTTTATTTTCATTCATTCATTTATTAATTCATTCATTAAATTTTACTTAAATTCTTTCTTTTTGTTTTTTATCTTTATCTTTGTCTTTTTTCTGTTTTCATTTCTTTAATCTCTTTTCTTTCTTTTTTTCTTTCTCAATTTCATTAATCTTTCTTTTTTCTTTTTCGTTTTCTTTCCATTTCGCGTTCTTTTTTTTTTTTGTATTTATTTCTTCTTCCTGTTCTGCGTTTTCGCTTTGTATTTTTCTTTACTTTCTTTTTATCTTCTTTCTTTTCTTTATTGCCACTTCTTTCTTTCTTTCTTTCTTTCTTTCTTTCTTTCTTTCTTTCTTTCACCCCTACTTCTATACTCTCAACTTCCGCTTCTCTTCTTCCGCCTCCATTAATTCACTGTTCCCGCCTGATTTTGCCAGGTGGGAAACGTCTGTTCTTGAAAGCCTCTATTGTTAGACTCATTATCTCCGAATAGCACCGGCCACAATACGCCCTCCCCGTATTCATTGCTGGTCAGTCGGGCTTCATTTTGTTCGTTCAGGCTCGAGCCTCTCACGTCAATCATTCATTGGTCACTAATTTACAGGTTTTATTCTTTTTTTTTAATATGAGCAATTTCTTCTTTCGGAAAGTATGGACTGATTAACGGCAAAATACAAATGAAATACTTAAAATTTATTTTGTCATCTGCTAACCAAACCTCTAACGCCATTATGACGAGAACTGGCACTTACTACCAATGTAAAAGAGTTCAATTCTCACTGGGTACCCATTGTGCTAAGCTAAATTTAACACATGACTTCATTAGTAATTTTCATAGTATCTGTTTTGAAATTAAGGTAGTCCAAACAAGTCTCAAATGACCGTCTCTAATGAAGAAACCACAAACACACATATACACTCACAGTTGGGGCACTTACTGTGAGGTGATGATTAGCAAACTAGACAAAAAGACAATTGTTTGTGAGTTTGATTCTCACTGGGTGTCCCTAGAGCTGAACTAAATTTAACAAATGACTACATAATTAATATTTACAATATTTGTTTTGATGGCTAACAAACTTGACAAGAAGATCATTGTTAGTGAATTAATTTCTCACTGAGAGCCCTATATTGCCGGAATTGTGCTAAATTAAGTAAGTTGCGACCATAATCGAGGGAGACCTGAAGGTTCCCTTTTCAATACCGAAGTGTAGAGGAGAGAGCTTCTCCATACTCTGGGTTGCTCCACTTTACCCTTGATCCGTACCTTATAATACTGAGTGTAAAGCAAAGCAGCATCAAGTACCAATTTTTTTTAGTCTCGACCTGGAATTAAACCCCAGTCTTCCGGATCATTGACGAACACTCTACCCATTAGGCCAATGGCCCGGTATGTGGAAACATAAATGATTTTTATAAAACCTAATAATATCCATTTTCATTTTGTAATGTTCAGTTGTAAAGCGAAAGATACCAGGATTTAATTATTTCTCGTGGAAGTGTAGACAATCTTAGACGTTGGCGATTTTAGTCGAGGGTGACTCGAAAGCTCCCTTTTCAATGGCTATGACACCGTGGTGTTGGGAAGGGCGCTACTCCATTCCCTGGATTGCTCCACTTTACCCTTGATCCTTACCTTATAATGCTGAATGTTAACCAAAGAGGCATCAAGTACCATTTTTCGAGTCTTTTGGTATGACTCAACCTGGAATTGAACCCCGGTCTTCCAGGCCATTGATAAACATTCTACTCATTAGGCCAATGGCCCGGTGGACAATCTATTATCTATTGTCAATTATTCAGGGCATCTTTGTTTTAGAAGAAGAAATATATATATATATATATATATATATATATATATATATATATATATATATATATATATATATAAACAAAATATTATATATATATATATATATATATATATATATATAAACGAAATATTTTAAAACCATCTTCAGGGCAATATTAGAATGCGATGTTAAGATATTTCATCCTAAAGTTATTTTCAACTGAAAAAATTATTTTCAAATATCATTTTCAGATGAAGCATTTTAACATCACATTATAACATCAGCTTGAAGATGGTTGAACCAAAAACCGGAACGTGGGCATATTATAAAAAAGGAATAAATACATTCACAGAAGATTTTGTTTTTTTCATATTTCTATATTTATATACCGTCGGATTTGTTTCCAATTTCTCAAATATATATATATATATGTATATAAGAGTATAAATATATTACCTTTAATGTCAGTTGATCTGATTGATTGAAACACTATAATTTAATGCCCAGAGGTTCGGGAATCGTATTCATTGTTCGCTCATGTCTACATTTTTTTGTAAACTTGTTTGCTTAGATTATTTTTTCGTACAGGGTCCAATATGATAGGAATAATTTTTAAACAGATCTATTTCATTCATGGATGGGGCATTAAATGGACTTCCAATCTGGAACAGAGTAGACCAGGGAGCAATCGCCAAGAAAGGGTACCCTACACTATCCAGACCTCTGAACGGGGTCAGATACAGTTTAGTGTTATACCCGAGACACTTCCTTTTTGGTTGGGAGGGTGTCTTATTCTTTAATGTTTTATAATCCACACTGATCTTCGTCATTTTTTTAAAAAGTAAAATATTACCTTTCCTTTTCATTCATTTAACCTATTTTAAATATCTATTTGAAATTGTTTTTTTACCATTACTCATATGCTGACCTTTACAAACATTATTCGTTTTTTGTCAATATGGTTTCTCAAATTCAACTAATATTTATAAGCACTGACTGCAGCACACCTCCGCTCATAAAGAGTTAAGACCCCACAGATTGTGAACAAAACATGAAATAGATATATATATATAAACCGAAATATACAAACACTCATCCGTAAATATTATCATATTTTGTCTCGGTCAGTCGCAAGTAGACATAGTAAATATCTATTTTCATGCCTACATTTACTCATGAGCTTAGATTTCTTGTTCTATCGAAAATCCTGTTCAAGGAAATTATTAACACCGTGCATTCCTTCTGAATCATCGTCTGAACTTTGATTTGCCACACACACACACACACACACACACACGTTACAGTAGTCCAGACTGCTATTCTCACTGGGTGCCCTTAAAACTTTTCGATACCCGTTTTGATTTTATAATGTTATGGGTGTTGAAACTGCTCTCCAATTACCGTCTTTTATATCTTACAAACATAAACACAGCTCATTGTTAGTGAGTTTGGTTCTCACTGGGTGTTCATTCTGCTACGATAACATATTACTACATTTCTTAGTTTAGCCCTATCTATCTATCTATCTATCTATCTATGTTCATAACAATTAGTCTCTCTATCTGTTTCTGTCTGTCTACTGTCTGTTTCTCTCTGTCTCTGTCTTTCTCTGTCTCTCTCTCTCTCTCTCAATATATATATATATATATATAACATTTTTAGATATGCTATTTTATTTTAATAGCTAACTAGCTAATTGACAAACAGAGATCGATAGATTATGACATTACTTCGGCCCTTATTTTTGACTGAGTGGACGACTTAATCGGGCTAAAAGAAAAACCATGACACTCTTCTGATATAGTCATGTTTGATTGTGCGTTTGTGTGCATGTGTGTGTGTGTATGTGTGTGTATGTGTGCCCTGCGGCAATGACAAACAGCTGTTAAGTTTTCTCTGTTATTTGTCAGCTGTGAAGGAAGAAAAGTAACCCATCTCCCTAAAAAAAAAGAAAGAATAAAATAAATAGAAAGAGAAATGACAAATTGATAAAGACAGAAGGAGAGAAGAGAAAGAGAGAAAAAAGAGAGTTGTGTGTGTATTGGTGCGTGTGTGTGTCAGAGAGAGAGAGAGAGAGAGAGTGATGGTGTGTTGGTGTATGTGTGTGTGTGTGTGTGTGTGTGAGAGAAAGAGAAAGAGAAAAGGGATAATTTTTCTGGCCCTTAGTAATCTACTGTCCCAGATAATTTTGAAAAGATCCTAGAGGGGGCTGAGGGGAATGTTGCCCCCCACTCACCTGAGAAATATATTCATTGATAAATAATACTCGACGATCTCTGAATTCGTTCGGTTCTGGCCATAAAAGTGGCCCACGATAATATTGATAGGAGAGAGGGTTTCATAGTTATTGCTTTGATAAAAGAAATTTCGACGAGTTAAAAAAGGATATGTATAGTGCGAATGCAAACCCCACAAAATTATCATTCTTTTGTAAATTGACTACATAAGTATATTGCTTTAAAAAAAATCGTCATGATGAGTCATTTTCGCTGATTTGTGAATTAAAGATGAACAATTATTAAAGTTTTTTTTCCAAATTGTCCCCTTGCCATTCAACATCCAGCGAATTTTCCATGGGTCGAGGTACCTCTGAAATGTCTCTTTTAGTATGGATTGAAGATTATCATCATACTTCTTTTAAAGTCTTCCAGGTAAACAAATCTGATCGGTGAAATGAATCTTCTGATTAGGAAACAAGGCAAAGTTTCACGGATTCTGGTCACCTGTGTATGGAGCATGGTGCACTTGTGAAACCCCGGATTTACTTAAACATATCGTTCTATATTATAGATAGTGGCTTCATAATTATTTTTTTAAATAGTCTCTCTTCTCTCGACATTATCATTTTGTCTGATGAGTAGGGATCTAGTTTTAAAATCAAAAGTTTTGATTTGAATTCAATTAAAAAAAATTCTCACACTTTGTCAGCTTAGTAATTTGGAACTGAAGAATACACCAACTGCATCTCTGCAGACGTGTAAGACCCTTCCAACAAGTGTCCTGGATACGACACTAAACAAATTGATGGTGAGGCTCCAGCAATAGTGGAACTTTGGGCAATGCGGAGCACCCGTTCATTGCCATTACTCCTAGGTCCACTGTGGCCCGGAGTGGTAGCACCTGATAGTATCCTATCAATGGGTTAAATAGAACTAAACTGTGTACTTATGCTGAACTGAATTGTTTGAAATTAACTGTTTTTATAGTTAATTGTGTTAAACAAATAAATCATACTTATACTAAGCTTAATTATTCGAAATAGAACCGCTTTAAACATTTAAACTTTGTCTAAACGAAAAACTATACTTATACTAAACTGAATTGTTTGAAACTTTCATCAAAATAACTTAATTCGGCGTTAAATGACCCGAAAAGGGTTGATACGCTGTAAAACAAAAACTACCAACCAACCTACGCTTATTGAAAATTTGTGAAACTAACAGACAACCACCACCCAGAGAAACTAACAGAAGGACACATAGATAGATCAAAATGATCACACACACACACACACACACAGATAGATAAATGAACAGACTGATACAGACATACACTCTCCCTCTCTTTCTCTCTCTCTCTCTCTCACACACACATAGATAAATAGATTAATAGATAGACAGAGAGAAATGAAGAGACTGACACACACACGCTCGCACACAGACACACAGATAAATAGATAGATAGATAGATAGAACCTAATTAAAGGGAGAGAGATCGATAGAGAGAGAGAGAGAGAGACAGATAGAACCTGATTGAGGGAGATAGATAGATAGATAGATAGATAGATAGATAGATAGACAGAACCAGACAGTGATAGATAGATAGATAGCTAGATAGATAAGTAAAGACTGAATATTCCTGTAAGAATCTAAAAGAGATAAAGAGCCTGATGATGCTGAAAACCGACACTAGAAGGACGGGGCTAGGGAGAGGTGCCAAAGATTTTCCTACCTTCAAGCTTCATTTAAGAAAACTCTTCCGTAAAGAAAGAAGAAGCATTTTATTTTGCTTGAACATGAAGCTGACTGTAATTTCTCTTGTAAATCCCTTTTTTATTTTCTCAGATCATAACACATCACGTTGTTTTTTGTTTTTTGTTTTTTTGGTGGGGGGAAATAATTGCTTCTATTTATTCACGATGTTATATACATGATATACAACTCTTCTTAGTATCTATAGATATAATATACCTCATGCCTTCTCTCTCTCTCTCTCTCTCTCTCTCTCTCTCTCTCTCTCTCTCTCTCTGCTTGGCTTTGCCAACGAAGATTTATGGAGGCTGACGCAGGCACGCCGGTGTCTAATGAGGCCAGTGTTAAATAGTGGATGCAAGAGAAGCTTTGAGAAAATACTAGTTCTGATAAGGGTTTCTATTCCTACACGTACATACAATATTTCATGCATTTTTATTGATAGATAGATAGATAGATATCAACAGGCTGATTATAGATAAGAACTGGTTGATATAGATAGATAGATAGATAGGAAGATATTTAAAAACAGGGTAACATAGATGTGTGCAGTCTGAGATAGATAGGAACAAACTTGTATATATATATATATATATATATATATATATATATATGAATATATATGATAAAAATAAGTGGAAAAGTGGATAAATCAAACACTTACAGCCGTTTTCGATTGGCTTAGTCCGATATAACCAATACAAAGTGGTTTCCTTTCTTTCATAAGTTCAATATCACACGATTTTGAATTGAGAGCGGAATTTCACCTTCAGATTGACCTACAATAAACACATTTGAAATTTGACAATTCCCGTGTGAAGTGATTGCACCGCTCTCTCGATACTTTGATCAAAATAGAATATTAAATAAGTGTCATTATATATATATATATATATATATATATATATATATATATATATATATATTGTTAATGTTTAATCTTAGTTTAATGGTATCAGTTTACTTCTGGTGATTCTTCTAGACCTAAAACAGGATTGAAATATATATATATATATAATGATTAAACATTGATTTTATATATATATATATATATATGTATATATGTGTGTGTGTGTGTGTGTGTGTGAAATCAATGATTAATCTGAGTTCAATAATGTTATCAGTTTACATATGGCGCCTCTGAACCAAGAGCCGTTGTAAAATAGATCAGTGTTAATAAGTAGGTTTGTATATTATTTCCTGCCTTTTTACGCATAATAATTTATCGTTTTACAGTGAGGGTCACATCTATGGGCCAGATAGAACTGTTCGATCAGTTACGAAGGGTTATAATTATTAGTTATTTTAAACTATATAGTTGTGTGCAAATTCTATGTATTAGACAAGAATATTTGATAAATAGAATGAATAATTATAAATCGCAGAACTTATTTAACTGTGTGTCAATAAATGATTTATGTTCATTAGAATTATTTGGCCTCGTCGACTGGGGCTACAGAATATACCGACTGCATCTCTGCAGAGGGGTAAGACCCACCCCCGACGAGTGTCCTGGATATGACATTAAACAATCTGATGGTGAAGCTCCAGTAATGCTGGAGCTTTTGGTTCGGTGTGGAAGCACCTGATAGGGTCCTGTCTATGGGACAGGTAGAACAAAACAATCTACTTATGCTAAACTGAATTGTTAGAAATAGAACTGTTTTAACATTTAACTGTGTGTAAATAAAAAAAACTGTACTTATGCAAAACTAAATTGTTTGAAATAGATCTGTTTATATGTATAAAAATTGATTTGGCATTAAATAAGCGACAATGGTTGATATACCATAAAACCAAATCAAACCAAACTACAATTATTAATGTTTAATTGGAATACTTGAAACCAGTTAACCGTGAGCAAGCAAATGATTAATATCAAATAAAATTATTAATGTTGGATAGAAATACTTGAAACCATTTAAATTGTCACATTTAAAAAATATTTTTTAGATCATGGGCTTTCCCTATTTCTTTTGGGTTTTTACTCTCTTGTGAAACAAGACTCAATTGGGCACTGTCTGTGCATAAAACAACACCATGACACAATTCTGTCCTCAAGAAATTTGAAAACGGCATACTTTACTGTTTGGCATTCAGAGTGGAAATTCCAATACGAGGTTTCCAGAATGTTTGGATATCAGTTTGGGGGACTGATTCATATTCATATTGATGAAAGCCCAACAGCCACTGGACTGCGGAATCGTAGTACGCGAATTCGAACTCCAGTCGCGCTATTACGTTCACTTTCAGACAAATACCCGTGGAAAAGGTATGAACCCCTTTATCCTCCCATCTATGGGTTAAATAGTACCACTACTGTCTTTCTAAGAGGATGGATTTGGCATTGAATAACCCAAGAAAGATGATATGCAATTAACAAACAAACAAACAAATAATAAAACACCTTGTCCACATCGCAGTGTTTGGTGGGGTCCCTGGCGATGATAACGTCATACATTCATTGATCTTGCTAAATGGGCTCAAATTCAACTCGGGGGCTTACATCAAGTGCCTGGAGGAGGAAGTACTAATCTCGATCAAGAGGGTGACTGCTGAAAGACACCTTGTCTGACAACAGCACCCTGTGCTATGCAGGAGAAGGCAATATTCGATGTGAGAACATTTCTGCGACCACATCAACCTTATCATTTGGCTGCCCTACTCCCCAGATTGTGGCCCCCTTGATAATTATGTGTGGGGCGCAGCAAAGCGAGAGACCTACAAAATTCAGTACAACACCAAATTTGATCTGATGGCAAGGATAATAGCAGCATTTTCCATTTTAAACCAGGAGATCCTCGGAAAGGGTTGCAGGATATTCCGATGTTATCTGCTAGCCGTGTCTGAAGCTAATGGTGATTTCTTTGAATAAACTTAATCGACAGTATTTCACGATATTTTCATGGATTTGATTCAAGTGTTTCTATCTAATAAGAATAATTCTATTTACTATTAATCATTTGTTTGCACAGATTTAAATAGATATACATATATGATTTTTAGGTGAATAGTTTGTGGGAAATTTCATTTTTAAATGAATTACAACTACTAAACTACTTAATTTTCTAATAAAGTGAAATGTCCGTGTTATTTTGATATGCAAAATTTCGACGTTAATTTACCCATCATACACGCCCCCCCTCTCTCTCTCTATATATATATATATATATATATATATAGGATTTGTCATTAGATAATCCACAAGGGTGAATATGCAACAAAACACCAACCAACCAACCATTTATTTATCAATGTTCATACGAGTTTTACTGTTTACATATTTGAGTCTATTCATATTTATTTCAATAAATTATTTTCTTTTTTGAAATATATTTTTTGGGTGGGGGTGTCCTCGTGGTGTAATGGTTAAAGTGATAGACTGCGGATCGTAGTAAATAGATTTTTGCGCATATTGAAGATCTATCTATCTATCTATCTATCTATCTTTTTTAGTTTTCATATCTATCTATCTATCTACCTTAGTCTTCATCAACCTTCATCAATCCTTCTGTCTTTCTGTCAGTTTCAGTCTGTTCGTATCTACTATTTTTAGTCTACTTCTATCGATCAATCTTTCTATTTGTCTCTGCCCGTTTCTATCTATCTATCTATCTATCTATCTATCTATCTATCGTAGTCTTCTATGTATCTATCAGTCTGTCTATCTTTCTGTCTGTCTGTCTGTCTCAGTTTGTTCAGACTTTTCCTTTTCTCAAATTGTTTGTCGTACTAGGGCTAGTGAGCATAGTCTGTCCTACTATTTACCTATATTTGGGGGAAGAAAAGAGACAGAATCACAGGAAGAAGAAAGGAAGAAGAAAAGAAAGAAGAAAAAGGGGGAAAAGAAAGCAGAAGTAAAGAAATTTAAAGAAGAAAAGAAAGAAAAGAGGACGAAGAAAATGAACAGAAAATCGGGAAAAATCAATGAAATAACAGAAGAAAAAGAAAGATGATAATGAAGAATAAAAGGAATGAAAAAGTAATAAAAAAAGAGGAAGAGACAGTAGCGCCGAAAGAAAAAGAAAGAAACATGTGAAGTATAACAGGAAGAAAGAAAAAGAAGAGATTGAACAAGAATAAAAGAAAGAAAAGAAAGACGTTTTATAAGAAGAAGAAAAACGAAGGAAATAATAAACCAATTGTTTAAGAACTTACGTAAATGTTTTGACTGTGTATATTTCATAGAGTTTTATCAGTTCATCAAAAAACCTGAACTGAATAACGAAGGAAGCAATATATATATATATATATATATATATATATATATATATATATATATAATGGGTGGAGATTTTTAAAAAGTGGGGCGAACTTATACAAGCGAGACTCTCTCCTCAAAAACAAAAACAAAAAAACTAATTAAAAAAATCTTTAAGAAAAGATGATGGAATCTGAATACGACTTTAAAAGTTGGGAAACAAGGAATATGACAAGAAAAGGGTTGGTTGGTTTCTTGATTGGAAAAGGAAGTCAACAGACGGAAGTGATAATGATCCGGTACTTTGGATTTTGGTTGGGAACGTGGTGACTGCAAGAGACTAATCTACGAGAATACAAATTAGAATATTGTCTAACATCAGCTGTGCCGAAGAAGTACGCGTAAACTCAACAAGAGGAACGGAAACGAGTAAGAAGAGATGGTGATAGCCGGTGTTGTGTCTACGAAAGAATGTTTTTCTAGCTGTCATAAACACAATCGGACAATCATCTGATCCTACCCTCAGCCCACATTTTCCCCCAGCAGATTCTGTTTAATTGGGACACGACGGTCATGGAGTAATCTGACCCAATTAACCAACTGTTTGATTCTATAAAGAAACGGAGCCGCTCTTTGCGTAATGTTTATCGATGTCGAAAATGAACTGAATAACTCGAGTTCAAATCCTGGATGGGATTGTTTTTCTTTCACAAAGCCCTAATGATCTTGGGAAAGGCATGGATTGCCTCCTCTCCAGCAAAGGGTAAATAGTAGGGGAGACTTGGTTCTTTAACATTAGTGTGGCAAACAGTCTGTGGTTGCCATACGGCAGTTAAAGAGCCCAGTCTGCCCAACCAAAAAAAGAAAAAAACCCTCTGAATTCTAACAAGTTGTACGTGGCTTGAGAAGTGACCTTGAGTCATATCATGCCCTCGGAGGAGATGGGGATTTAAGGACAGTTTGGGTTCTTTAGACTTGGTACAGCAATCGAAACTTGGAGAAGGAAAAATTCTGAATTCAAACCAGTACGACCTTGTGTCACTTCTTGCTTTGAGGGGTTCGGTAAATACAAGAAAACATCAATAATTTAATTACGTATATTTTGTTTATTTTCTTCCTTTTGATTGATTGATTAATATTAACGACATGTCAACTCATCTGGGGTTATTTTAAAGCAAGTGATTAAGGAATCGCATTCGTTGTACGTTAATATCAACATTTTTTTACAAGTTTTTTTTTTGCGCACGGTCCTATCGGGTCAGAGTGGACCGGTGAATAATGGCAACGCAGTTGGCTAAGCGTTGTTGAGGGCGATACAAAGGCTCCCTTTTTATTAGCTACTACACCTAAGTATAAGGGAAAGCAATACTCCTTTTCCTGGATTGCTTCACTTACCCTTGATCTGTACCTTATCTTGCTGTGTGTTAAGCAAAGAAGCATCAAGTATCATTTTAGTGGGTATTGGAATGACTCGACCTTAGATTGAACCCTGGTTTCCCAGACCATTTGAGAACAATGAGGCAACTCTAAAATCTTCAGATCTCCAGAACTGGAGCTTCACCATCCGATGCAGTTTAGTCTCATATCCAAGACTTTTTGGGGGCAGGTTGGGGTTTTTCTTCTCGGCAGGGGATGCTGTTAGCGAATGCCAAGACCCAACAACAAGGGAATTTTTTCTTTTGAAATTTATTTCTTGTGAAGATTTAGATAGATAGATAGATGAACGGAAAGAGATAGATAGATATATAAACAAAATGAGATAGATAGATAGATAGATGAACGGAAAGAGATAGATAGATATATAAACAAAACGAGATAGATAGAAAGATAGAATAGATAGATAGCCCTAGATGGTAGTTCGGATTAAAGAATGTTATTTGGAGAGAAAAAGAAAAAAATAACCTACAACTTAAGTCAGATTAAGAAATAGGCTGGGTGACGTGTGAGTTTGTGGTTAACCTCGTAAAAGATTGCGGTTGCTAAGCTAATCTCCGAAAATCAAAAGTCCCATATCGTTTGAAATGTCGACCAAACAATACCCAATGAATAGATAGGACGGTCATTCAATAAATAAGGGGAATTTAAATTTTAAAAAAAGCAAAATATTTTTTCTCGTTTTTTTTTTATAAATGTAAACTCTCTATCATTTGGAATTACTTTATTGCAAAAAAAATGTTTGTCTTGAAGCTGCTCAAAATGGCGGCAAATAAAACACAGTGTTCCAGGTTTGAACAGGGGCTTGTCACCAAATTCTGGGGGCTGAAAAGTGTATACAAAAGTTTACAAATAGACAAAACATGGATATGATACTAAGAAAACGAGTCCAAAAGACACTCTCCGGCAAAAAAAATATTCCGGGCGCAGCAGTTATGCTGATAGTACTCTTGGATATAATTTCAATGTAAAAAGTGAATCTGTTAACAGTTTCTTATAAGGCTAACACTTTTGAGGAAAAAAATCAAGTCTGCTGGCGGACTGTGGAATACATCGACTGCACCTCTGCAGAGGAGGAAGCCTTCTCACATCATCGAGTGTCCTGGATATGATACTAAACAATTTGATAGTGAGGCTCCAGTAATGTTGTAGCTTTGGGGAATAGAGAGTACTCCTTCACTTCCATCTTTTCCAGGTACATTCTGGCCCGAAATGGAAGCTCCTAATAGGGTCCTATTTATGGCTCAAATAGAACTCTTTGACATTTAAACTGTGTGCAAACAAATAATTTATGCAAAATTGAATTGTTAGAAATAAAACTGTTTGATCATTTAATTGTGTGTAAACAAGAGACTGATCAACTTTTTTAAGTAAAGGAATTATATTGTGAGTTAAATTACCGTGGCCAGAAAATCCGGCAAACACTTAAGCACGACAAACGGAAATACTGGACTGCTGTTTAGATCTTATTAGAAGTGTATACCGTGATCTCCACTACTGGAGACCGAACTAGCGACCACAGAATGCAGAGCAGAAACTCTGCAACTGGACCACCAATCCATATCGTACACAAGCGATGCCAAATTAACTAGTCATAGTAACTGCGTGGCCAATTAACCTGAATGTGTCTTGCTAGTTACTTCTGTACTCTTTACAGAGGACACGGTCACCTCCAGGGCTACGTCTTCCCAAGAGGATATAGATCTACATATTTGTTTTTTTAAGTAGAGGAATTATATTGTGAATTCCTCTGCTGATGAGACCCAATAAGATCGAAACAGCTGTTCAGTGTTTCCGTATGTCATGCTTAAGTGTTCGCCGGATTTTCTGGTCATGGTAATTTAATTCACAAATGACTGATGTTAATTGAATTGTTAATGATACTTAGCAGTACTTGAAACCATTTAACCGTCAGTAAAAAAAATCAAAATTAAATAAAATTACTAGTGTTAGACCGCAATAATTGAAACTATTGAACTGTAGAAACAATAACAACACTTATATGCAAATAAAGTAGTTGTAATTCATTTAAAAATGAAATTTCCCACAAACTATTCACCTAAAAATCATATATGTATATCTATTTAAATCTGTGCAAACAAATGATTAATAGTAAATAGAATTATTCGTATAAGATAGAAATACTTGAAACCGTTTAACTGTGTGCAAAAAATGAGCTCAGGCTCGTTTAAAAATCTTATCTATAAAATGTGTTTAGAAATCATATATTTGATATATATGTATAAAAAACTTTGGCATTAAATAACCTACAATTGTTGATATGTCATAAAACCAAACCAAACTAAACCAAATCTTTTTAGCCAAATTCATCATGTTTATTAAATAACACTCGTTTATATATATATATATATATATATATATATATATATATATATATATATATATGGGAAAAACTGGAAATAAATTCGACAGTATGAAAATATGTACAGGTGAAAAAACATTATGTCTTCAGACGACGATTTTATCAATAGGAATATTTGCCAACGCTAAGTGTTTCGGTTTTCCAACCTTCATCAAGGTGTGTAAGTTTTATTTCGTTGTATTTAATAAATGCATTTCACTTTGCATGGGAAAGGCATAAACCCACCTGTACTCGAACTTCCACCCGGCTTTGGGTAAGTATAAGGGTAGACTTAGTTCTTTAACCCTTGGTGAAGCAACCATTCAAGGAGAAGGGAAACCAGTCTTACTCCGCTTAAAAATACGTCCTATACCGGCTGCGGCAAAGGAACCACACACACACACACACACACACACATATATATATATATATGTATATTCATCCTTTGACAAACTGTTTCGTTGTATCACAACTCATCAGTGTGGCTAAACACGTGATATGTCCGAAGCTAGAATCGAAACCTAGCTGACTTTACGCCAGTTGGATATTCTACCGCACAGCTGCCAGCAAACTCAGCGTAAGTGAAGGGGTTTTAACGTATATGTGTCTCTTTGGTTCTGTATACGCTTAACGGATACTGAGGTGCTCAATTCATTAGAAGAGCTTTGCCTTACGCAAGTGGCAACTGCTAATTCCTCCTCGAGAATGCTCAAGCCCCGACGGGAGAACATTTCTCTCTCTCTCCTCTCACTCTCTTTCTATATATATATATATATATTGGAGTTATAGACAGAATCTGGGTTTGTACTTTTCGAGTCGGATTTAAAAAAAAAAGATTTCGATACATCCTAATCTAATGCAAAAGACAATACCTTAAACATTTTCATTAACTTACTGTGTACCTATCAAAAATTGCGACGAAAAATGCTTGCCTGTGAGAACGCCGTTTGGCATGGCAAAAGAAATGACATCTTTTTTTCCCTCAAGGAATAATGGCGGAAGGAAGTGAGAACGAGAAAACACGAGAAATCGCGAGATGTGGGCGTAATTACACTGAGTGAGTGGTGAAGGTCTCGGGCCGGCGTCTCGTCATCCTCTCGTACTGAGCAAGGATACACTTGTTTCATTATGAAGACTCAGTCAGGCGACCAATGTGCCTTTTGTCGTCTGCGTCCTGTC
>OY757939.1:35894324-35906824 GCA_963585895.1 Sepioteuthis lessoniana
AACCAACCAACCAACCAATAAGATGGCCGGCTGTAATCGAAGGCAACCATATTCTGATTTTACAAACTGTCATCTCCTTTTCATTCCGTTGGATTTAATTTAATTATCCTCCTCATATATATATATATATATATATATATATATATATATATATATATATATATATATCAAGTTGTTCTGACAGCATAGATTTCCTTCGCTCTCTCTCTCTCTCTCTCTCTCTCTCTCTCTCTCTCTCTGTGTGTGTGTATCTGTTTCTATCAGCAGTCACTCTTAGCAGGTTCTAATTCGAGTTATGATAAAAATTTATCACTGAATTTGATCTGATTGAGTAAAGTATAGAGCTCTATGCATAAGAATGTAGAGCAATATCACTATAGTTTGAACTATAAAATAAAACAAGGTAAATTCAGTCACAACTCAGTTTCACGTTGCTACCTAACAGAGGGATAGGGGAGAACGCTACTCCCATCCCTGGATTTCTTCACTTTACCCTTGTTCCATACCTTCTAATGCTGAGTGTTAAGCAAGGAGGCATCCAGTACCATTTTCGAGTCTTCGGTATGGCTCGACGTGGAATTGAAACCCGGTCTTCCAGCGAACACTCTAACAATTACGCACACACACACACACACACACACACACACACACACACACATATATATATATATATATATATATATATATATATATTGCCAGCAAAAAATAGCTCTTGGGTCAACAATAGTTCCGAGTCCAAAACATCATTACCACTCACTCTGATCACGTTAGGAGTTATCTTACAATACCACCAGTCTTTTTACATGGAAATACCAGATCATGATACAGCGACTTTGTACAACCCTTTGTTGTAATCACTACTTTCCCGCAACGTAGATTTAATTCGATGATTTATCTCACTAGATGTCGCAGAACGAGAATAGAATTTCCACGAAAATCAAGCGTAATGTCTGCGTACGAGTTCTCAATAATGAATCGTTAACTGAGTCATGTTAATTCAAATGTCTGTTGCCTATTGACCCTTGACTGTAATGTGTGGGTGTTATGAAATGATATATACAGATGTCCACGTGAGATACGAGGAGTCTCAATCTTGAGTCAGACTCAGCTTGCGGTCAGTCACAGAGAGCGCCGACGAGTGGCTGATCGCCCCGCTAGGGCAGCGTCCCACAAAGCAGCTCACGAATGCCTCTGGTTGAGTACCCCCGACCGCGAAGCAGAAGAAGTGCTAAGTGGGACCTTGAAGATAACACAGTGTGTTATGGTCAACAAAAGAAGAAGTTATGGGTCAATGTGGCAATCTCCATTCGTCTCCTCTTGTCCGTCTGTCTCTCACACCGCAGAAGCTTTGAGTCCAAAAATTATTTTTTGGAGTCAAAGCTTCTGCGATGTGAGAGAGAGATATATTTTTATAACCAAGTGTTGTGGTTTCTTCCTTCATCTTGGCTATATAACATGTCGAGATAATACCGGCATTGGAAAATCGAAATAAAATTTGCATAGTTCCAATTGAAATGTCTGAGACGAAGCTTGATGATTTTTATCATTCAGGGTTTTCGGACTATTGTCTTCATTGCTATATTCACAACATTTCCGCCGATGTGTCTTCCAGCCTTATTCAGGTGTTTCTTGTTGAACTTGAGAACCGGGTACAAGGGTTAATCAATCATTCAGTTAGGATTGATCTAGTATCCTCCAGATGATTGTCACTCAGAAACTTAAGGAACTAAGGCCTATAAACTTATGCCATGTGTTCTGCTGGGCAGTTCAGAAATAATTTGGGGGATTTATAAACTCAATGTTCTTACAACATTGAGAATTTCTACGATTATGATTGATTTTTACCGGAGCTCATATTACGATTTTTCCCGGTAATCTATACCAATAAACAAAGGAATACCGTGTAATGTGAAGAACTCCTAACACGGCATCGAACCGAATTACAATTTCAGAATGAGATTTATGCCTTTATCGACCCACGCGACCGAACAGCATCGTTTTCTGACGTCATGAAATTATTCAATCCCCACCCCAACACTCACGTTTCTTTCTAATGTGGGAGGGATTGAATGTTCTTTCAAGTTGTTTCTCGTCTTTCCGAATTTTCCGAAATTTTCATAAATGTTTAGTAAATTTGAAAATACTTTGAAATATTTTAAATACCGCAATTATTTTTGTGCCAAATGTTAAATGTATTCATATAAATTATTTTTCTCTGACTTTACTATAGATTACTTTTGGTTCGAAAACCGTTTGTATTCTGACGAAGATGACAAACTGTCATCGTCTTTTCATTCCGTTAGATTTAACTTTATTACCCTCCTTCATCTCTCTCTATTTTCCCCTTTCGCTCTCTTTCTTTCTTTCTTTCTTTCTTTCTTTCTGTTTGTCTGTCTCTCTCTCTTCATATATGTGTGTGTATGCGTGCGTACGCGTTAAACAAATACAATTCCCGTTTAAAAAACAAAAATAGTATAAAATCTGAAACGCCAATACCAACAAGAGTATACATATATATATATACACACACACACACACAAATATATGTGTACGTGTGTGTGTATGTGCTTGTGTATGTGTGTGTGTGTGTGTGTGTATATATGCTTGTGTATGTGTCTATGTGCATGTATGAATGTATATGTGTCTGTGTGTGTATGTATGTATATATGCGTATTTGTGTGTATATGTGTTTATGCGCGTGCTCGTGTGTGCGTGGGTGCGTGGGTGCGTGGGTGCGACTGTTTTACTATAAAACAAATACAATTATCGTTCGTTTAAAATCTAAAACGACAATGCCAAGAGGAGTATATATCGGTTTGGTTTCTTTGTTTAATGGCATATCAACCTTTGTAGGTTATTTAATGCTAAAGCCATTCTCCTAGAAGAACAGTAGTGGTACTATTTAACCTGGGAGGATAAGGGGGTTCATACCTTTCCCAAGGGTATTTACTCGAAAGTGAACGTAATAGCGCAACTGGAGTACGAACTCGCTTACTATGATTCCGCAGTCCATCGCTTTAACCATTACACCACGAGGACACCCCTCGCCTATTTATTGTACTCGATATAAAAATAACGAAGAAACAATCTAGCAACATTATTTTTATTAAAAAGTAAAGACGTGATGATCAAGAAATCATAAAAATCAAAACATTAACTTTGGTGATTTTTTTGTCTATATATATATATATATATATATATATCAAGTTGTTCTGATAGCAGCACGGATTCCCTTCTCTCTCTCTCTCTCTCTGTGCATCTGTTCCTATGAGCAGTTGCTCTTGGCATGTTCTAATTCGAGTTATAACTAACATTTATCGCTGTAGTAGGTCTAAATGAGTAAAATATAGTGTTTTTTTTGCATATGAATGTTGTTCAATATCACCATATTTTAACAATAAAATAAAACAAGGTAAATTCGATCACGATTCTGAGTTTCTCGAAGCCGATCCCAAGGTGAGTTTATATTCACAAATCCAAACTAAAGTGTTCAGAAATAACTTTTTTTTTCTCGGGATTGTAGATTCAATTGTGTTCATAAAATCCTTTGCATTCTAACGATGACGCTAAAATTTTGGCAAAATATTTTAAACTGATTTTCACAACTGAGATTTTCGCACACACGCACACACACACTCACACAAACTCACACACATTTAACGTCATCTTAAACACGTGTTTAGGTCCCCAGAAATATTAGAACACTAATTAGCACTACTTGTATTTGAGAAATTTATAGAATATTACTTGATACATGTAGCCAGATTCCTGTATTTTTTTCACGAATTATAGATTCTGCTAGAAAGTCTGCTGCCGAAATCAAGTAGTCTATAAAAAAGGTAAGACGAAGAATGAATCAACCAAACCGTAGTGATACAAATTATAAGGATGAGGCTACTAGTCTGAATGGTCTATTGAGAGTGATTCTTATCCGATTTTCCTTGTGGTAGACTGAAGAAGGCATCAGCCGAAATGTAATTATAAAACCAAACAGAATGAAGACGCTTGTTTAAATAACAGATCAAGGATGTTTAATCTCAGAATTTGAGACTTTGTGGAAGGCCGTAGAATGCATCAACCAGAGCATCATGATACAATAAAAATAAGGATGAAGAAACTCGTCCAAATACAGACAATAACCAAAATATTCCTGATTGATCTTGACGTATTATTTTTGCTGACAATAACAAGAAAGGCAAAAATGAAGGCAACGGCCTTTTATTTCGGATTTTTGAAAGAAATAACAAACATTACAATAACTAACCAATGAAAACTGTTGGCATTAATGACAGATTGCAGCGTTTAGAAACAAACAACAACAAGAAGAAGGTGGAAGTTGAGGTGGAGAAGAAAAAGTGGGAAGAAGAATTGGAAGGAGAAGAAAGAGAAAAAGAAGGAGGATAAAAACGATGAAGAAATTAAAAAAATAGAAGAAGAAGAAGAAGAAGAAGAAGAAGAAGAAGAAGAAGAAGAAGAATTGGAAGGAGAAGAAAGAGAAGAAGAAGGACGATAAAAACGATCAAGAAAGTAAAAAAAAAATTAAAAGAAGAAGAACGTTGAAGTTGAGGTGGAGAAGAAAAAGTGGGAAGAAGAATTGGAAGAAATAGGTGGAGAAGAAGGAGGATAAAAAACGATGAAGAAAGTAAAAAAAATTAGAAGAAGAAGAAGAAGAAGAAGAAGAAGAAGAAGAAGAAGAAGAAGAAGAAGAAGTTACGATAAAAAAAAGTTTGAAGAGACACTTAGACATTAAGGGAGATCGAAGATTTTATAAGAATTAATTACAAGACAATATTGTGGCTTTCAGAAAATGAAAAACGCAAATGAGAAGAACAAAATAGAATTTAAAAATAAATCAAATAAATGAAACAAGGGGAAGACAAGAGGAAAAAAAAGGTGATATGAATAATTATAATGAAGAAGAAGAAGAAGAAGAAGAAGAAGAAGAAGAAGAAGATACAATAAAAAAATTTGAGAGGACATTGGAGAAGGCCTAATAAGTTTTTTTTAAGAATGAATTACAAAACAGAGAATGAAAATCAAATGAAAATGAATTAAAAACGAATTAAATGAAGAAAAAGTAAGACAAAGAGAAAAAGTAGATAATATAGATAATAAAGAGACCTTAGAATTAATAAAGTTGATGAGAAATGTAGAAAAACGAAGAAGGAAAAGAAGAAAATGAATAAGGGAGGGTTGAATAAGAAGAAGAAAAAGAAGAAGAAGAAGAAGAAGAAGAAGAAGAAGAAGAAGAAGAAGAAGAAGAAGAAAGGAAGGAAGTAAAGAATAATGAAAGGAATAGAAAGTCGTTGTTGACTTGGCTGTTTTTCTGATTTTTGAGTGATCGACTTAAAAGTTCCTCTTTCGTTGTTTGTCCATTTGAGCATTATTTCGGCAGTACACATTCTTACAATACATAAACATTTAGTTTGTTTTTTTTTTTTAGTGGCGGGGGATCTTTTTTCTTTTACAAAGATTCAACCTTGCTTTCCTCTCAGCCTCTTCCAAACACCTATTTGTAGTTTAAGCCTCGTGCCTGTTAATACTTGCTGTGAAGTTTTATTTATTCGATCAGAACGGCATTCAGGCGTATTCACACAGAAAACATAGAAAGAGGACCCGAGTTCAAATCCAAAACGAGGTTATTTTTGCATTTCACATACTTTGGGAAAGGTATGAATACAACTTATCCAAACTGTCTGACTCAAGAGATATGCGTAAATAGTAGAATAGACTTGGGCCTTTAACCTAGTTATGGCAACCAGTTTAGGAGAAGGAAAATTAAATTCAAACTTGTTGAAGACCTGGAGGTTTTGTTTGGTTTGGTTTTATGGCATATCAACCATTCTAAGTTATTTAATGCTAGATCCTCTTTATACATATATATATTAAATATATAGGATTTGGTTTGGTTGGGTTTTATGCCATATCGACCATTGGAAGTTATTTAATGCTAAATCCTCAATATATATATATATATATATATATATATATATATATATATAGGATTTAATTTGGTTTGGTTTGGTTTTATGGCATATCAACCATAGTTGGTTATATAATGCCAAATCCTCTTTATACATATATATTAGATATATAGTATTTGATTTGGTTTGATTTTATGGCATATGAAACGTTGTAGGTTATTTAATGCTAAATCCTCTTGATACATATATATTAGATATATATGATTTGGTTTGTTTTATGATATATCAATCATTGTAGGTTATTTAATAATAAACCCGATTTATACACGTATAATAGATTTACTTGATTTATCTAAGTATTGCTATGTATCACTGATAATTCAATTAAATATCCGTCGTTTATTTACACAGCGTTAATTCAATTTAGCATAAGTCGTCAAAATTAAATATTTCCAAGTATTGCTATGTATTACTAACAATTCAATTAAACATCTATCATTTGTTTGTACACAGAATAGAACTGTTTGCTCCAGCATTACTGTCGCCTTAACACCTGATTGTTTAGTGTCATATCTAGGACACTCGTTGGAGGAGTCTTACCCCTCAAAGATGCAATCGATATATTCTTGAGCTGCAGCCCACTGGGCTTAGACCTAGGAACGGATTGACTTTGCCAGGTTAATCTTGCCCTAGAAACGCTAAACGAGTAGTACCCTAGCTGTAACCCTAACCAGGTCACGAGACCAATGACCCCAGATAAGTATGAAGCGATACCATCCAGATTTAATGCGGGCTGCAAAGCAATATTAATAGAATTGTAAGTATGTTTGAAATGTAACTATGGAAATTCCACGGTATAATTACTATCATCATCAAGTCGCATTGACGACACAGATTTCCCTGACTCTCTCTCTCTCTCTCTCTCTCTCTCTCTCTCTCTCCATCCGTCCCTATATGGCTACAGCTAGAAAGAATTTTTGTTTTTCATCATCAAAATGATCAGATTTAAATATGGTCATTAAAATGTCAATAGCATGCATTTCCTATGCGAATGCTGACATCGCTTTCAGTAGATGAGATATTGCTACCAAGGTATACGAACTAGTCTACCGATTTCACTCAATGAGGATCAGAAAACATAAAACGAATAACATGCAGCTAAGGACACTTTGTTTGGTTGTGTTGGTGGGCATATCAACCCTTGTGCGATATTTAATGCCAAACCCTGTATATATATATATATATATATATATATATATGATTTGTAAGCAAAGTTAAGGTTACTTTTAAACGCGTGTGAGTTCATTTGTTTGCATCAAGTTAAACCTTTTCAATCATTGTCATCCAAAATTACCTTAAGTTATTAGGTTTGGTTTAATGGCATAACGACCCTTGATGCTTATTTATTGCCAAATCCTATTTTTTTCATATATTATATATGATTTTTAAGTACATAGTTTGGAGGAAGTATTATTTCTAAACGAGCCACAGCTCATTTGTCCGCACACAGTTAAATGGATTCAAGAATTGCAATTTAAGACTAAAAGTTCCATTGTCTCAAAACATCAATTATTTGTTTGCACACAGTTAAATGGATTCAAGAATTGCTATGTCATATTAATAATTCAATTTAACATCAATTATTTGTTTGTACATAGTTAAATGGATTCAAGTATTGCAATTTAAGACTAAGAGTTCCATTTGCTCAAAGTTAAATGATCTAGTTCGTTTTTATGGCATATCAACCCTTGTAGCTTATTTAATGGCAAAACCTCTATTCACATATAACATGTTTTGTAAATGTTTTCTTGATAACATTTTTAAACGAGTGGGAGTCAGTTTTTCTCACAGTCAAATGGTTTCAAGTATTGCTGTCTAACTGTAACAATTTAACATCAGTTATTTGTTTGCACACATTTAAATAGATATACATATGTCGGAGATTATTTTATCGATAATTTCAGTTTAATATGAGTTAGAACTAATTTCTTAGCTGACTTGTGTTGTTATTGTTTCTTCACAGATAAATGGTTTCAAGTATTTCTATGTATCACTTACAATTCAATTCAACATCAGTTAGTTGCTTACACTCAATTAAATGATCAAGCAGTTCTAACAATTCGATTCAACGTAAGTTATTTGTTTTCAGATTTTATATGTCAAACAATTCTATTTGACCCATAGATAGGACCCAATCAGGTGCTACTCTTCCAGGTCTGAGTGGACCTGGGAGTAATTGTAATGAAGGGGTACTCTGCATTCCCCGGAGCTCCAGCATTTCTGGATCCTCACCATCAGATTATTTGATGTCATATCTAGGACACTCGTTGGAGGAGGGTCTGCAGAGATGAAGTCTGTGTATTCGACTGCTCCAGCCGTTAAATAGTTTCAAATATTGCTATTTAACACTAATAATTTTATCTAATAACCTCTAGCAAAAGATTGAACAGTTCTATTTGAGCCATAGATATAGTTGGTTGGTTGGTTGGGTTTTATGGCATATCAACCTTTGTAGATTATTTAACGCCAAATCCATTTTTATGTAAATAATCAGTCCTATTTCAAACAATTCAGTTTTGCATGAGTGCACAGTTTAATTGCCAAAAACATTTCTATTTCAAACTATTCAGTTCATTCAAACAGTTCTGATTCAGCTAATTCAGTTTAACGTAAGTACAGATTTTGTTTACACAGTAAAAATGTCAAAACAGTTCCATACATAACAATTCAGTTTAGTGTAAGTACAGTTTCAATGTCAAAAACAGTTCAATTTGAAACAATTCAGTTTAGCGTAAGCATGCAGTTTAAATCTAAGTAGGGTTTAATTGTGAAAAACATTTCTATTTCAAGCTATTCAGTTTAGTTAAACAATTCAGTTTATCATAAGTATGCCGTTAGTTCTATTTAACCCATAGATAGCGCCCTATCAGGTGCTACCACTCCGGCCCAGAGTGAACCTGGGAGCAATGAAGGGGTGCTCCGCATTCCTTAAAGCTCCAGCATTA
The DNA here is from genome assembly GCA_963585895.1 of Sepioteuthis lessoniana. Lineage (NCBI taxonomy): Eukaryota > Metazoa > Mollusca > Cephalopoda > Myopsida > Loliginidae > Sepioteuthis > Sepioteuthis lessoniana. Next base: position 35,903,254 of record OY757939.1, read on the forward strand.
CTGGAACCTCACCATCAGATTGTTTAGCGTCATACCAGGACACTCATTGGGGGGTCTTACTCATCTGCAGAGGTGCAGTCAGTGTATACTACAGCCCCAGCTGACTGGGTAACATAGATATGACCCTAACAGATACTACCACACTGTGTTAGAGTGGACCTGAGAGTATTGTCACACACAGAACCCAGGAGTCATTTTGAGACAATCAAAGCAACACTTATGTGTGATATATACATAAGTGTTGGTTGATTGGTAGTTTGGTTTGTTTATGTCTGGTAAAAGCATATTTACATGATAATTAATTATAAGTAAATTGATAAATAAACAGATCATTCTAATTTTAATTGTTATCTCCCTTGATAAATTATGACGATCGAGTGTGGACAAATACATATCCCACACTATTATCATTTCTAAGAAGCAAATTTTTTTCCAAATTGGTTTATTAAGAATGTGAATTTTAATAATTTGCGGCTAGCGAAATTCTCGCTACGAAGGGCTATTTTTTTCTGTTTCCCGGTTGCACACATAGTAAGAAGGAATTATTATTTACTCTTTTGAGAGTTGTTCACACCAGCGTTAGCCGATGGTTTCTCAGTGGTATTTGAGTGACAGCAAGTCTCATCAAGTCTCTAGGATTCTTCTTAGTATTCTAGCTGATCTAACACTGCCTCAGTTTAGAACACTCGACCCATTAGACCAATAGGCCGGCTTTGATATAATTAGCCTTTATTATTATTATTATTATTATTATTATTATTATTATCACATCGAGTGATGAATCTCCATGCCGATCAGGCCTTCAGTTCTTTCAATATCTTTTTGCAAGTCTTTGGGGACTGTTCCAATGGTTGCAAATACAATTGGTTTCACTGTCACCTTCAGGTTCCACAGATTTTCCGTTCTCTGGCAAGGTTCTGGTATTTGAGTAGTATTTGACTTTCTTTTCTTGTCCGCTGGAACGACAAAATGTTGTCGATGAGAAGTTTTTTTCTTCTTGTTAATTAATGCTAGGTTTGGTTTGCAGACCTGGATTTGTATCTCTGGGGAATTTTATCGGTCTCATTTTCTACGACAAATTCTGTTTTGTGCTTCTACCATGAGTTAGCATGGTCAAACGTTAATTTCTTGCTCAATTCCCAGTGGATCACCTTTTCCACCCTGACATGCGTAGTCTTTTATGCTAGTTTGCAGCATTCGCTTATTCTGTGATAAACCGTTTCATCTTTGTCTCCGCATAACCTACACTTGTTATTTTGTTGTGTATTATCGATTTTCGTTTTAATATAATTGGTCCTTATGTCAATATTATGAATGCACCACATGAACTCTGACAAAGCAGATGTAGAAAAATCTTGACGGCAGTTGCACAAGAATGTTACAAGTCATATTGAACAAATCCGGGAAGCAACATCCCACCAAACAACTGCTATACGGCCACCTACCTCCAATCTCTAAAACCATTCAAATCAGACGAAAAAGACATGCAGGACACTGCTGGAGACGTAAGAGCGATCTCATAAGCAACGTTCTTCTGTGGACTCCTTCACACGGACAAGCAGGTGTTAAACGCCCGACTAGAACCTATCTACAACAGTTCTGTACAGACACAAGATGTAGTCTAGAGGACATGTTAAATACGATGGACGATAGAGACGAATGGATAAGGAGAGTCAGGGAAATCTATGCTCACGGTACAACATGATGATGATGATTAGAAAAAAAAGTGTTTTATTTCTTAAGGTTTCTCGTTCTTAGTCAGGTTTAGGTCTTCTCATATGTATATTTACCCAACCCATCCGTACGAGCAGAATGCGACATTAGGTCTATTTCTCAAGTTTTTTACAAGTTTGAATTCAGACTTTTCATTCTCCTAGACTGGTTGCCTAACCAAGGCTAAAGAATCCAGTCTGCTTTACTATTTTACTCATTGCTGGAGGGAGGATATTATGATTCATAACTTTCCCAATATGAAATACAAACAACTTCCTCCAGTATTTGAACTCGGGTCACCAGACCCATTTCCTACGACAATAACCGTTACACCACAAGCAACTCCTTCTTCTCGGGTGCAATCTCATCTGTTTGTCACTTAAAATATCCATACAGTTATTTTTCTTTTTATTTCTGTTTTCTAGTTTTTGTGGGTTTTTTTCTGTTGGCTCGTTAGCAATGCTGTTACTGGCAGCTGGAGTTAGTCTTTCTTTGCACTTCGTGTCCTTGTAGCGATGTAAATACACAATCCTCGGTACAAGCGATGGACTGCATATATGCAGAGAGGTAAGACTATGTGTAAACTAAAACTGAATTGTTGTAAATAGAATTGTCTGATTATTTAACTGTGTGTAAATAAAAAAAAGTATTTCAGCCAATAACTGTTTTGATCTTCAAACTGTGTACTTATGCTAAACTGAATTACTTGAAATATAACTGTTTTTGACATTTAAACTAAGAACTTTTGTTAAACTGAATTGCTCAAGATAGAATATTTTAACATTTAACTGTGTGTAAACAAAAACTGTATTATGATAAACTGAATTGTTTGAAATAAAACTGTTTTGACATTAAACTGTGTGTAAACAAAAAACTGTACTTATGCTAAACTGTATTGTTTGAAATAGAACTGTTTCGATATTTAAACTGCGTATTTATGCTAAACTCAATTGTTTGAAAAAAAAACCTTTTTTGATATCTAAACTGCGTATTTATGCTTGACTGAATTGTTTGAAATTGAACTGTTTTGATATTCAAACTGCGTATCTATGCTAAACTACATTGCTTCAAATAGAACTGCTTTGATATTTAACTGTGATTAAACAAAAAAACTGTATTATGATAAACTGATTTGTTTGAAATAGAACTGTTTTGATATTTAAATTGTGTACTTATGCTAAACTAAATAGTTTGGAATAGAACTGTTTATGTTTAAAAATGGATTTGGCATTAAATAACTTACAATGGTTGATATGCCATAAAACCAAACCAAACCAACCATCAATACTAGTGAGTCATCTTCCTCTTGTTAATGCCGGTATGGTATATAACAGAACGAGTCTCCCTCAAAGAAGCCTCTTTGGGTTTTTTCAATCTCTTCCTTGGTTTAATCTCCCGTTATCAATTTCACGTTCCGTCTTTCTATAGTGATAAAGTTTATGATTTTGTCAGTTATTTTCTACATTTTCAAATACATTACTTGCCACATTTGCTGAAACTTCTCATCAACTATTTTGTAGTCAATCCATGGCTACATTTTCCCGCCTTGTTTTGACTTCTTGCAAGATGAGCTGGTCTATATTTAGAAGGTCATCTGTTCCTCTTGTCTACTTGTAGCATCCATTTTGTTTTCCGGTAATACTAATAGGAATACAAATTGAAATATCTCCATAAAACTCTATAATTGTGGGAGGAAAAGTCTGACTTTAATTTCAAACCAGACAAAGAAGGATTGAAATGAAGTAATAGCATTTATCCAACCAATCAACAAACCAACCAAATGGTATATACCGATATATATGAGTAAGTTTTATTAACTCAAATCGATCCTGAAATTTATATATATATGTATATAAAA
>OY757939.1:35909324-35914324 GCA_963585895.1 Sepioteuthis lessoniana
AACTTGGAAAAAATGCTAGAGAAACGCATGGAATGCTTCAGACTGCTTTTGGACCATGTTGCATGAATCGAGCATTAGTTTTTGTAGTGGCTTAAGAGATTCAAGGAAGGCAGGGAGTCCATGAGGGAGGATGAGAGGTGTGGGAGGAGTAAGGAAGTCAATACACCAGAGTTGATTGGCCAAAGGGTTTGGGTTAGGGTTACTATGTTGAGTTGAGGTTTTAAGGGAGTTCAGGAAAAGATTCCGTCGGAAGAGGCCAGCACTCTTCAAATCGGGTCAGTGGCACTTCCAGCGGGACAATACACCAGTCCAAAACTCCATCTTTGTCACAGACTATTTGACCAAGGCATCAAAACAGTTCCTCACTGTCCCTATCGTCGAGACCTTGCTCCCTGTAACTTTTGGTTATTTCCTAAGCTCAGAGGCTGTCGTTATGAGACAATTGAGGAGATGAAAGAGGCTGTGACGAAGGTCATTGACACGCTCACACAAGAGGACTTTCATGGGGCCTTCCAGATGTTTTTGGAACGGTACAAGTGCATTGCAGCCGGAGGAGATTACTTCGAAGGGGGATAGAGTTTCATGTCTGTACTATCAATAAAAGTGCCCATACGAAAAAAGTCTTATCGTATGCGCCTTATATATGTGTATGTATGTGGGGGGAGCTTTTAGCTACAGTTAGACAACTCTAGCTAAAAGTTTATATATATATATATATATATATATATATATATGTGTGTGTGTGTGTGTGTGTGTATATATTCTCCGTGGCGTAATAACTAAAGCGTTGGACTGCTGCCATGAAGTTAGTGACTGGTAATTCCAGTCACGCTAATACGCTTATTTTCGAATCATAAGTGACGCTCTCCTGTTGACTTACCTATAACAGCTCTGTGCGGACACAGTGTGTAGTCGGGAAGACTTGCCGGTGCGATTGATGAATGGGACGAATCGAGAGAGAGAGAGAGAGAGAGAGAGAGAGAGAGAGAAACAGACAGAGTGAAAGTGCTAGCAGGATGACATGATGATGATGATGATGATGATGATGTATATCTATATTTCGTTTCGGTATATATATATATATATATATATATATATATATATATGTAAATATATAAATATATTGTTGAGACCTTTTTTACCCCAAGCACTTCAATCTGCGATCATTCAAAAAAATGAATAAATAAAATAAAGGAATTGGTTAATGAAGAATAAAAAAAACCCAGCCTGATTGATTTCACATTTTGACGTTTGTATACAAATAAAAATAAAGTGACGTTATATGAAAATGATGACCGTTATAATATTTTTGTATGTATGTGTAATTATTGTTTTCATTATAGTTGTCAAAATTCTTTTCTAACGAGGCCCCGAGGTTGACACGGGGTCTAGCCAAATGATCCCTTGGGTTTGGAACATAAAAGAAAAAAGTAAAGTAGTTCCTATTCATAATTTTACTGTAAAAAAAAACCAATATTCCCCATTTGGTTTGGTTTGGTTTTATGGCATATCAACCAATGCCAAATCCTCTTTATACATATATATTAAATATACATGATTTGTAAACACATTTTCTTGATAACATCTTTAAAATGAGCCTAAGCTCATTTTTTATCACATAATCAAATGTTTTCAAGTATTGTTATGTAAAACCAATAAATCAATTTAGTCACACAGTTAAAGAGTTTCAAGTATTGCTATCTAACACTAATAATTCTATTCAATATAAACCATTTGTTTAAACAGTGAAGAGGTTATATATATTGTTATTTAAGATTAATAATTCTATTGAACATTACTCATTCGTTTGCACTCAGTTAAATAATTCCAAGTATTGTTATGTGTCACTAATAATTCAACTAAACATCAGTCGTTTATTTACAAACGGTTAAATGCTCAAACAGTTCTATTTCAAGCAATTCAATTTAGCAGAAGTCACTTGTTTGCTCTCAGTTTAATGTCAAACAATTCTATTTGAGCCATTGAGTGGACCTGGGAATAATAGCAATGATAGGGTTATCCGCATTCCCCAAAGCTCCTGCATTACTAGAACTTCACCATCTGATTGTTTAGTGTCATAATCTAGGACACCTGTTGTGGGGCTCTTACTCCTCTACAGAGATGCAGTCAATGTATTTTACAGACCCAATCGACTGGGCAACTATTTTGTGGTTTTATTGTTTGAAATATCGACCAATAGAGTTGTACACTTCTGAAGTCTCACTCTAAAGTTAATAAAGGACCCGGCAGAATGATCTCTCGAGTTTGGAACGTAAATTAAAAAAAGCAACGTAGAACCGATTCATAATTTTACTATAAGAAAAACAATATTGCTCTCTCCCAATACCTGTTTGATATCACCATCATTCTCAGTCAGACAAATCGGCCCTTAATAAACTCTACTATCACTATGGAAGGGGTTTAGTTTCATTTTTTCATGGCAAATCAACCTTTGTGGGTTATTTAATACCAAAACTAGCCTTGTTGAAGAACAATAGTGGTACTAGTGAATCAGCTTTGTTAAGATAAAGTAAAAGTTTATAATAATGATAGTTTGGTTTCTTTGTTCAATGACATATCAACCTTCGTGGGTTATTTAATGCCTAAGCCATCCTTGTAGAAGAAGAGTACTGGGACTATAATGGTCATTCAAAATGTCCTAAGCCTAATCCAGAAAGAATAGATTGGAGCAGTAATAGATAGATAGGTTTTGGTTTCTTTGTTTAATGGCATATCAACTTTCCTGGGTTATTTAATGTCAAAGCCATCCTTGTAGAAGAACAGTACAGGGACTATAATGGTCATTCAAAATGTCCAAAGCCTAACCCAGATAGAATGGATAGGGACAGTAATCGATAGATAGGTTTCGGGTTCTTTGTTTAATGGTATATCAACCATCGTGGGTTATTTAATACCAAGCTTTGGTATTAAATAAAATGATTGTAGAAGAAAAATAGTGGTTCAATTAAATCCACAAAGCGTTGTGTTAAAGGGTTCATGCCTTTCTTAAAACTGAAGATAATTGGTTGACTGGGGTTTGAACTCGCCTAGCTTCGAGGCCTCAGTTCAGGATTTAAGCTATTGGATCACTGCAGATACAACAGCAGCTGTGCTCTTAGGAAAGGCATGAATATATCTATTCTACCTCCAGTTATATATTCATAGTAGGGCAGGCTGGGCTCTCTAGCTTACTACGGTAACTTGGAGAAGAAAACTCTGAATGCAAAGAAGCTGTACTCACCTTAACATTTGACCTTGTACCATATTCTGACCGTGGCGTTGAGAGTTGGATAAATATATGGACAATATCACAAAGAGGAATAATATTTTGGAATATGATAAAAAGGGGGAATTAGTAAGAGAGAGAGAGAGAGAGGAAGAGAGAAAGATATTGCGAGAGAAAGAGAACGAGAGAGAGAGAGAGAGAGAGAGAGAGAGAGATATTATGAACCTTTGTTTTATCCAATCATTTAAAGAAGCCATAGTATGATGTAATACATTGTAAAAAGCGCGAAGTTAAAAATGGTTTAGAAAGAAAGTTTTATCAAATTTCTGAGGTGTTTTAAGGCAGGAATGATATTTTGGAATATAAGGAAAAAGTCTAAAAAAGAAGTTTGGGAACCCATGTAAAAGAGGAAAGAAAATGTTAAATGTGTGTAAAAAGATGCATCGCTAAGACTCCTATTCTTGACAAAATAGGAAAACTGATTGAGTGATTCAATGGTTTTAACAGCATATCATCTCATCTTGGCTTATTCTATACAATAATTACATTTTTTGTATTGTTGCTACTTAAGAGGTTTTCTTTTTGTTTTGTTTTTTTTGTTTTTTGCACACGGTCCTATTGATTGGTTTGGTTTGGTTTTATAGCATATGAACTATTGTAGGTTATTTAATGCCAAATCCATCTTTATACTTACGAGTATAAACAGCACTATTTTAAACTATTCAGTTTAGCATAAGTAAGCAGTTTAAATGTCAATAACAGTTATATTTCAAGCTATTTAGTTAAGTCAATAAAGTTAAATAGTTCCAAGTATTGCTATGTATCACTAACAATTAAATTAAACTCCAGTCATAGTGAAATGTCAAAACAATTCTATTTCAAACAATTCAGTTTAGTATACAGCTCAGTTCTATTTGATCCAATGATAACACCCTACCACTGTCGGCCAAAGTGGACCTGGGAGCAGAGTACTCCGCATTCCCCAAAGCTCCAGTATCACTGGAGCCTCACCATCAGATTGTTTAGTGCCATATCGTGGACACTCGTTGGTGGAGTCTTACCCCTCTGCAGCGAAAACGGTCGGTACATTCTACATCCACAGCCGACTGGGCCAGTTCCTTTTGAATATTAATTATCTATAAAGCAAGTTATATGACTCATAGATAGGATACTCACAGGTACGAATTGCTCGGTCTGAGTGCACCTGGTAGTAATAGTACTAAAGGAGTACTCATGACTCTTCAGATCTACAGAACGGGAGCCTGGTCCCCAGATGCAGTTTAGCGTCATACCCATGACCCCTCTTTTCGGGGGTATTCATGTCCCTATGTACAAGTTACTGTCGGTGTATTTAAAGCCCAGTCACTCGGCTGAAACCTGGAAGAAGGGGAAAGACAATGTGAAATATGTTGAAAGAAGTTCCCAGTTAAGAACCCCTGTGACAGACACTGTAAGAAGGACGGGTTAGTTTGGGATGGTTTTATGTGATATCAACCATGGTAGGTTATTTAATGCCAAATCCTCTTTATACATATATATTAAATATATAAAATTGGTTTGGTTGGGTTTTATGGCACTTCAACCATTGTAGATTATTTAATGCCGAATCCTTTTTATACATCCATATCAAATATATATATGATTTGTAAACACATTTTGTAGGTAACACTCTTAAACGAATCTGAGCTCTTTTTTGTACCCAGTTAAATGGTTTCAAGTAATGCTATAAAACAGTCATCATTTAATATCAGCCATTCGTTTGCACAGTTTGTTC
>OY757939.1:35919324-35931824 GCA_963585895.1 Sepioteuthis lessoniana
ATGTGTTTACAAATCATATATATATATATATATATATATATATATATATATATACATATATATATAAAATGAGGATTTGGCATTAGATAACCTACAATGGTTAATATATCATACAACCGAGCCAAACCAAACCTAACCAAACCAAACTGAACCAATCAAAATCAATAACAAAATGTAATGTTTCAGATTTAAACAAGAATGGCCCTTTTAAAATAAAATCAAGATGATGAGAAAAATAATCGAAACTAACAATTTTCAGAGGAAATACAATTTATAAAACGACGACAAAAATGTAAATCTTTTTTTTTTTTTTTTTTTTTCATGGTTCGATAATGGTCCTGGAGACCCTTGGTTTAATTCCAGGTCGAGTCGTACCTAAGATTCAAAAATGGTACTTGATGCCTCTTTGCTTAACACTCAGCCTTATAAGTTATGGATCAACGGTAGAGTGGGGCAATCCTGGGAAAAGAGTAGCGCCCTCTCCTACACCTTGGTGTTGTAGCTATTGAAAAAGGAGCTTTTAGACCATCCTCGACTAAGGTCACCAACTTTAGTTTACTTTTTTTATTTGTTACTCAATTATTTCAGCGCCTTTCATCAAGTTATCGTTTGCTTTTATTCTAATTTTATTTTTAAAATGTAATGACCTCCTTCGATTTTAAAAATAATACCAAAAACACGTGATATTTTTAATCAATTTGATTCAATTAGAAAATGCTTACGAAGGATCGAATAACGGAAATAAATTTTCATAATTAAATTTTTAGAAATATCTAAAAACAACTAAAGGACGATGATGATGATGATGATGTGTGTGTGTGTGCGCACGCGCGTGTGTGTGTATTTGAATTAATATTGATTTTATTTATCAAATCAAAAACCCACTCTTTGAAAGTATACTTGTCTACATTTTTTCATTGATAGATTCACTGATCAATTTTTATAAATCAATTTATTTTGTATTCTTCGTTTTTTCGTATATGTGTGTGCAAATATTAAAAAAAAATATTATTACTGGACAACCATCGCTAAAAAAACAAAAACAAACAAAACAAACAAACAAACAAAACAAACAAACAAAACCCCCCAGAATACCCCCCCATAGCCTTTATAATATTCAATATTTAATATAGATATTTAAAATCAGTTTATTACGTTAAACTTATTTTGAACGTCCTTTCTCTCACTTCTGGCCTTTATTGCTAAGTTTTCCTTATTCAACCTAATGGGACATTCAAGAATTGAATCACGCTTATTTCTTTTAAGATTTATTGACAAGATTATTATTTATATTTTATCAAAAGAAATCAATAACACCTTGCAAATATTTATCAACATCAAATTTTCGAAATCTATATGTAAGTTAGTCTTTTAGTTCATTCTCTAAACGGCTATTTCGTTGTATATAAATCCAACAGCATGTTGCTAGTATGTAGATAAGTGCCTTTTTGACTTGGTCCACAAAGGTAGAACACACTTCTGCCAGCCGTGTTCATAGGTACACTGATGAGGCAGTGTTTGTCTTGTTTCCAGCGGCAGTCGGTCGAAGCCGTCTGACATGGATTCCGGGAAGCCAACGTTCCTTAAGCCTCAGAGGGCAGTTACCCCAGATTCTAACCCTCTTTTGAGGGGTTAGGTTTATCGCCTGGTGCCTGAGGCGACCCTTTTTAGGGAAACACCAGCATGGCTCAAGGCATTTTTGGAATTTCCGGGCGTGTGTGAGCTTCGGTCCTGCGCCTAGTACCCACAATAAAAAAGGGGGCGCTCGACAAATAATAGTGGATAGATAAGACCAACAATGTCAAATATATAAAGAAACTTTTTAAAATGAGATTTAGGTAATATTAAAACCATGGAAAATATGACATAAATAACTATAGGAATAATGATGTTGGTGGTGAGTTAGTTTCTGCTCGAGACATATAATGCCCATTGAGGTAAGATACGACTGCATATGCAATATATATATATATATATATATATAGAGAGAGAGAGAGAGAGAGAGAGAAAGAGAGTGAACGTTTGATATTTATCCACAGAGGGGTGGCTTAATTTACGCGTATGTTGTGCATTTGTTTGCTTTGATACGTTAAATTTTGAATTTAACATATTTACATAATTCAAATACAGAAAAAATGTGTAAATTTTAAAAGCGAATATAAGAAAAAGAAAAAAAGAAGTAGATTTGAAACATGCCAAAGAACAATAGAACCAAATAAACAGTGAAAAAAAAAAAGTGAAAAGTAAAAACCACACGAAATGCAGAAAAAAAGTAGAACAAAAAGCAAAAACAAAAAAAAAAAATTAAATCAAAGACCTGTAAAAAATTCTTTAAAAAAATCGATTTTTTGTTTCCGCCATTTTATTTTTCAAGTTGAATAAGGCAAATCATAATTGCCGATGAAAACGCGTCGGTTCTTTGAAGAATTCCAAAGAAGAAGCAACCCCAACCCTAACCGCTCCCAAAAATGAAGACTTTCAAACTGGCATACGCATGCGCACTTAACGCCTAAGCAAGCTTGTCTCGCAGTTCAGTTGATGTTCCCCTGTAAATTTTAAACGTGCCACCATCTTTCCCTGATATATTTTTATTCTATTTGTTTTTTGTTTTTTTTTAGTTGATATAAAAACCAAAGAAGAAAGGAAGATACAATCCTTGAAATAAACAAGACATCCTGGAATATATAGATATTTTTTTCAATCGTAAAGACGTTGCGATTAAATTCTTTTATATTTTTTTAGATTAAACTTACTACTCGACATTCAGAAACCATTTAATACGCAGAGTAAAAAATTTGTTAATATTTTTATAGTACGTTCTAATTTGTGGTGTTTATATCATGTGACCGAAGCAGTTCAAGTCGTAAAGGGGCCCGCTGTGGTTGGTAGTATCGTGGTAGTTTGTACGCACACACGTTGTGCATTGCTCAACTCTGTGTTATTTGAAAGCCACTCAGACGAATATGCAACGTTGTGTAATTCAGGAATATTTGCTTTATGAGTTCAAACTGGGTCATCTCGCCGCGGAAGCACCCCACCCGAAAAGGTGAAGGCGCATCGATCTCAGTACAGTAACAGATGATTGAAGAAATTTAGCTCGGGTTGCAAGAACTTCGACAATAAGGCAAGGTCAGGTAGGCTAAAAGGTATGGATTCCGAAGCCGTGTTCAAGAAATTAGAGGCAAGTAGCATTCGGAGAGTATCAGGCGAACTCAGCTTCTTAGAGTCCAGTCTGGTTCCTCAACTTTAAGACCCCAGAAAAAGCATTAGGAGCTGCCAAATTCTGCTTCACGCTACTATTGCAAAATTTTTGATTCCCTCTTGACAAGCATTTGGTTTGGTTTGATTTTAAGGCATATCAACCATTGTAGGTTATTTAATGCCAAATCCTTTTTATACATATATATTGAAATATATGTTTTGTAAACACATTTTGTTGTTGATATTGTTAAACGAGCCTGGGCTCACTTTTTTTATACACAGTTAAATGGTTTCATTTATTTCTATCTTATACAATTAATTCTATTTACTTGTAATCATTTTTTGCACACAGTTGAATGTTTTCAAGTATTGCCTTTTAACACTCATAATTCAATTTAACATCTGTTAAATGTAAAAACAGTTCTATTTCAAACAATTCAGTTTAGCTTATACATGCAGTTTAAATGTCGAAATAGTTCTATTTCAAACAATTCAATTTAACATAAATAGACAGTATAAATGTTAAAAAAGTTCTATTTGATGCATAGATAGGACCTTATCAGGTGCTACAACTTTGGGTCACAGAGGACTTGAGAGCGATGGCAATGGAATGGGTAACCTGCATTCCCTAAAGCTCCAGCATTACTGTTTTGTGTTATATGCGGTACACTTGTTGAGAGGTGGGGGTCTTACCCTTCTGCAGAAATGCAGTCGGTGTATTCTGCTGCCCCAGTGGACTGGGTCATCAAATTTTTAAGAAGAAGAAAAGAAGATACACTTTTCGGAATAAACAAGACATCCTGGAACAGGTAGACATTTTTTTTCTGTAAAGACATTTTGATCAAGTAAATTTTTCCTCTGATGTATTTAACAAGATGATCATGGAGAATTGTCGATTCAAACAAAAATCTTAATATGCCCTGTATTGACTTCAAAAATATTTCGATAGCGTACCCTACAAATGGACTCTGAAAATTCTAAATATTCAAAATATATTCCCTTTTATAATTATATTCCTATATACAATATGGGTATGTGTATGCCCCTGTGTAGGTATGTTTCTATATAGGCGCCAAGACATCACTGATTACCCAGATGGTATAAAACACTGATATAGAATAGATGGGTGGACCAGTGAACGAAGAACAGGGGCAGTCTATTATTAGAAACGATAGGAGACAGAAGCAGATGGTCACCCAAAAGACTGTCAAAAGAAGGAGTTAGCCACTCAGAGAGATAAGAAGCAGACGTAGAATACAGATAGGAAAAAAATAAAGGGAGGGAATAAAGTTAAAAATAGAGAGTGGGAGAAGAGACACGAATAGTACAGCGAAAAGAACTGAAGGGAGCCGACACAGTGGGTTAACTATCTGACTGATAGCTGGGACCACAAATACAGAGATTGGTTGAGGGAACAGATACAGAAGAGATGGGATGGGGATAAGAGAACGGAGGATCTGATTTATTTTAATGACATATCAAACCATCTTGGGTCATTTTATGCAGAAATGATAGGAAATCGCGTTCATTTTTTGCGTAGTTGTTTAAAAACCATTTTGTTGCATACGATTATGTGATATCAAGTATTTTTATAAATAAAAGTAAAGTTGGCGACCTTAGTCGAGGGTAACCCGAAGGCTCCCTTTTCAATAGGTGTAGGGGAGGGCGCTACTTCATTCCCTTGATCCTTACCTTATAATGCTGGGTGTTAAGCAAGGCGGCATCAAGTACCATTTTTGAGTCTTTGGTATGACTCGGCCTGGGATTGAATCCCAGTCTCCCGGACCATTGGCAAATACTCTACTTATTAGGCCGATGGCGCACAGTTTTATGGTTTTAAGTATTCCTATCTAATACTGAAAATATATACACTGTAATATAGTTTCAAGTTGCCAATAATAATTCTTAGTAAACAATTATAACTTAAAGTAACTATTCTTAATACAAATAATTTGCAGTTAAATGATATCAAGTATTTCTACGCAATACTAATAATTTTCACTGATTCGTTTGATTGGTTTAGTTTTATGGCATATCAACCATTGTAGGTTACTTAATGCACAATACTGTTTATACATATATATATATATATATATACATATATATATATAATCATAAAATATATGATTTTGGCACAGTCAGTTGTGGCTGCAGAATACACCGACTGCGTCTCTGCAGAGGGTAAGACTCCCCTAACGAGTGTCCTGGATATGATTCTAAACAATCTGATGGTGAGACTGGAGCTTTGGGGAATGCGAAGTACCCCTTTATTGTTATCGCTCCCAGATACACACAAGCCCAGAGTGGTAGCACCTGATATTGTCCTATGGGTCAAATAGAACTAAACAGTGTATTTATGCTAAACTGAACTGGTTGAAATAGAATTGTTTTTACATTTAAGCATGAGGGAATAAATGACTGATGTTTAATCGAATTGTTAGTGATACATAGCAATATTTGAAACCATTTAACTTCGTTGATTAAACTGAATAGCTTGAAATAGAACTGATTTTGACATTTAAACTGTGTACTTATGCTAAGTTGAATTAAACATTAAGTTTATAAGTCCCAAAAATTCACTCTGAATTGTCCAGCAGGACACATAGCGTAACGATTAATGGTTGATTCCCTAATGGTTGATTCCCTAAGCTTCTAAGGAGACAATCATCTGGAGTTTGCTGGTTCAATCCTAACGGCAGGCGAGTTACAATACAAGAATACTTAACTCTTGTACCCGGTTATGGCTAACGGAATCAGAACAGGCGACCCCTATGGATTGAATAAAAGACGTAGTTCGAAGTTCCGTGAAGGTACCCGAGTTCGACAAACACCTGAAGAAGGCCGGAGGACATATCGGCCGAAACGTTGTGGAAATAACAATAAAGATGTAAACAATAGTCCGAAAACCCTTAATGATAAAAATCATCAAACATCGTCTCTAAAATTTAGACAACTAAATTGAATTGTTCGAAATAGAGCTGTTTTTTTCATTTATCTGTGTGTAAAGAAAAAACTGTATTTATGCAAAACTGAATTGTTTGAAATAGTGTTTATGTGTAAAAATGGATTTGTCATTAAATAACTTAGAATAGTTGATATGCCATAAAACCAAATCAAATTAAATACATGATTTGCAGACACATTTTCTTGACAACTTTTCAACACAGTTAAATGGTTTCAAATATTGATATGTAACAGTAGCAAATTAATGTCATTTCTTTTTACTCATTTAAATAGATATGTAAGAAATTAGTTTGTCCTTTATTTCATTTTCAAATGAATTTTAAATAATTTGTTTCACACTTATATAGTTATTGCTTTTACACAGTTAAATAGTTTCATGTACTGATATCTAACACTAATAATTCTATTGCTATGCGTCACGAATAACTCAGTTAAACATCAGTCATTTGTTTACACATTTAAAGGATCAAACAATTCAATGTGCCATAAGTCATTGGTTTGAACTCAGTTTATCTGACCCATATATAGGACCCTATCAGGTGCTACCATTGGGAGAGATGGAAATGAAGGGGTACTCCGATTTCTCTGAAGTTCCCGCATTACTGGAGCCTCACCATCAGATAGTTTAGTGTATTATCCAATCATCCAGGATACTTTGAGGGAGGGGGTCTTACTCCTCTGCGGAGATGTAATCGGTGTATTCTACTGCTCCAGCTGACTGGGCGAATAATTTCCAAATAGTTCTATTTAACTGGTCGATGGGAGCATAACCATCACAATCATTACGAGTCAGAATGGAATAGGAAGAAGGAAGGAGTACTCCCCATACCCTACATCTTCAAAACTGGACTGTCACCACTTTAATGTCGCGCCTAGGACACCTGGTTTGGGATGGAGCCTTATGCTTTGGAAGGGACACAGCCCTTATAACAAGATAATGAGTTAGTTGATATCGAGTGAATTTTATGTTCTCTTGGTCAACTAGCCTACACCCCAAAAATGCTTTTCTAAATATTTCATATAATATGGAGCATATACGAATATACGTGGTGCCTTCAATAAGTTTCCAGACTTTTTTGTACAGGCATTTAAATTTGTCGTAGACTCTTCAAAATTCACTATGTCATTGCTATTTATCTTATGAGATGACTGACAAATCTTTATGATTTCATGTTCAAATGAAGAGCTACAGCAGGAATTCGAATACACCCTACTAAAGCCTGATTGTCACTGCTGGTGAATTTCAAAAATGCAATCTAGATGTAAGGACACTTTAGAAGAACGATATGCAATAAAATTCTGTTTTAAACTTAGAAACAATGCCACAGAAACGTATGGAATGCTTCAGACTGCTTTTGGACCATGTTGCATGAATCTAGCATCAGTTTTTGTAGTGGCATAAGAGATTCAAGGAAGGCATGGAGTCTGTGAGGGATGATGAGAGGTGTGTGAATAGTAAGGAAGTCAGAACACCAGAGTTGAATGGCCAAATAAAGAATTTTATGGATAAGGACTGTCGTGTGTCTATAGAGACAATAAGTGCACAGTTTGATGTCAGTGTGGGAACTGTACATAAAATTATTTGCGAGGAACTGAAGATGCGGAAGATTTGCGCGAAGTTTGTCCCAAGGGTGCTCAGAGAAGATCAGAAAGAAAGACGTTGTCATGACAGCAGAGAGATGGTCAAGCTGATCAATTCAAATCCCGCAGTTCTTGATGCTCTGGTGACCTACGATGAAAACTGGATCTACTGCTATGACCCAGAGACCAAGGGACAGAGTTCCCAGTGGAAGCCTGCTGGCTCTCCCAGACCCAAGAAGGCCAGACGGAGCAAATCCACCCACAAACTTTTGATGATCCCTTTTTTTTGACAGCACTGGCATGATCTACATGCACTGGGTTCATACTGGACAGACAGTCAACAAGGAATACTGTGTTGAGGTTTTAAGGGAGTTCAGGAAGAGATTCCGTCAGAAGAGGCTAGCACTCTTCAAATCGGCTCAGTGGCATTTTCACCAGGACAATGTACCAGTCCACAACTCAATCCTTGTCACAGACTATTTGACCAAGATGGGCATCAAGATAGTTCCTCACCCTCCCTATAGTCCAGATCTTGCTCCCAGTGACTTTTGCTAATACCCTAAGCTCAAGGAAAACCTTAGAGGCTGTCGTTATGAGACAATTGAGGAGATGAACGAGGCTGTGACGAAGGTCATTGACATGCTCACACGAGAGGACTTTGATGGAGCCTTCCAGAAGTTGTTGGAACGGTACAACAAGTGTATTGCAGCCGGGGGAGATTACTTGGAAGGGGACTAGAGTTTCATGTGTGTACTATCAATAAAAGTGCCCATACGAAAAAAAGTCTGGAAACATATTTAATGATCCTTGTATATATATATATATATATATATAATTGAGAAAAAAAAATCAATTCGTATATTCCATTATAAATTTATTTCACCCGTTTATCGAGATATTCAGATAGGATTTTAAAAAATTCTCTTCTCTTAACCGTAACCTTTGGTTAATGTTTTTATCTTACGTAAATTGAATAATTCTGTTTAAGTATATCAATAGAATCAATTCATATATATATATATATATATATATATATATATATATATATAACCAAACTAATATAATTTTGAGCCTACTTGGCTAGGGCTTTAAAAAACACCAACTGCACCTCTACAAATGTTTAAGACTCCTCAACAACAAGTGTTCTAAATATGACACTAAACCATCTGATGATGAGGCTCCAGTCCTTGAGCTTCGAGGAATGTGATATACCCCTTCATTGCCATCACTCCCAGGTCCATTTTGACTCGGAATGATAGTACATGTTTGGGTCCGATCTATTGGTTAACTTGAACTATTTAATCATTTACTTGAAACCATTTAACTGTGGATAAAGGAATGAATAATGTTGAATAGAATTATTTGTGTTGAGGATAGCAATACTTGGAAACATTTAATGTTCCGAGTATGACATTAAATCGATGGTGAGGCATGAACTCTTGGAATTAGTTCCTGTTAACGGGTCCAATCTATGAGTCAAATAGAACTGTTCAATCTTTTACCTGGGATTACTATAATTCCAAAATAAAATTAGCAGTCTTAAATAACAATACTTGAAACCATTTAACTGAGTGGAAACAAATGATTAACTTTAAATTCGATAGGAATTCTTGATAAATGAAATCACTAATATTAAAGAGCAAAACTTGAAACCATTTAACAGTGTGCAAAAAATGAGCTTTAACTTGTTTAAAAATACAGTTACTTACAAATTATTCCCTTAAAAATTATATATATATATATATATATATATATATATATATATATATATATATATATATCTTCGTGGACCTAATTATATATATATATATATTAGAATGAGTAGATCCACGAAGAGAGTGGTATTTTTTTAGGATTTATTTCTTTCATTCTTACATAAGTGTATGTTTCCAGCTGGATGCTTTCGTTAGAGAACACATATGGCATAAGGTCTTATTAATGAGGTACTCAATGAGACTTGAACTCACTCGTTACCCCATTAATAAGGGCTTGTGGCATATATGTTCTCTGACGAAAGCAACAAGCTGGAAACATACTCGTATGTAAGAACGAAATAAATAAATCCTAAAAAAATACAAATCTCATCGTAGATCTACTATTTTAAAAATATTTCTTTCTCTCTTTAGACCAACAACAGAAAATGTATAGATAGATAGATAGATAGATGAGTAATTTGGCCGACTGTAGTCGAGGGTGACCGAAGGCTCCCTTTATATTAGCTTCTACACTGACCTGTAGGGGAGGGTGCTACTCCTTTCGATCGATTGCTCCACTTTACCCTTGATACGGACCTTGTAATGCCAAGTTTTAAGCAAGTCAGCTTCAAGTACCATTTTTTGAGTCTTTGTTTTGACTCGACCTGGGACTGAACCCGATCTCCTAGGCCATTTGCGAACAATCTACCCACTAGAACAATGGTCCAGCAATATATATATATATATGTATGCAAAGAGGATTTGGCATTAAACAACCTTAAGAGAGTTTATATGCCATTGAACCAAATAACTTAAACTTGAGATAAGCACGACATAAACGTCTATTTCTCAAAATATTATAGGTTTAGTTTGGTCGTGTTTTATGTCAAGAATCCATAAATATCACGTTCTCTATTACTGCTCTCTTTCTTAATAGATGTGCAATTTATTCATTAGATTTATAACTCAAATCATTTATTCCGCACTGACAAGTCTGCTAAGGTCATTTTCTCTTCGCCAATGTTTATTGTGACAAACTTGCTTTTATTTTTAATCCCTTTGTCCATCTCGTAATAGAAAACATGTAGTATTATTCGATAGAAAAACGTCCTTTATGAGTTTATCCTTATGGCAATATCCAACATTTCTTGGTCGTCTTAATTCGATGGTTAGTGGGATGGGATGTAACTGGCTGCATAACTTTTTATGGTGATATTTCCAGGACTTCTTCAAGAGAAGGATCATTGTGTATTTCTTATCAAGTTTTTTTTATCTCTCAGGTTTTTGTCAAAATACAAATGGTGCAACAATACAATAGTGCAAGGCTTGGAAGAAATCCTATTTTTTATCAACAAGATCAAATATCTATATGTTCGTAAACCTACCAATTGCAATTATTGCTTTACCTATGCATATGTGAATATCGCTTCAGTGCCACTGAAGTAAATGAACTAGTCAACTAATTTCAGAGGTTTATAATTTAGTAAGCAAGATGGCTCTATCTTGCTTAAAACACACTGACTCTTTTTTTTAGTTTACGGAACAATTAATGCCAAATTCCGTTTATACTTATATCATGTGTAACTTTTTAGTTAATAGCTTGTAGGTAACGTTTATAGAAGAGACAGAGATCGTTTGCTTGCACAGTTAAATCATTTCAAGCATTGCTAGTTAAAACTAATAATTTTTTAAAATATTTATTATAATCCCTACTTATAGCTGGAACATTTCTATTCGAACCATAGATGGAACTATCATCATCATCATCATCATGTCGTGCTGGTAGTACGGATATCCCTGACCCTCTCTTGCCACTTTTCCCTATCGTTTATCGCCTCCGGCAGGTCTTCTGAACTACATCCCGTACCCTCACATAGTTGCTGAATGTATGTTCAAGCTGGTCGTCCTGCTTTTGTTCGGCCATATGTGGGGGTCCATAAGAGTACATCACTTATGAGTTCGTCCCTGCTTCTACAGCAGTGTCCTGCATGTCTGGTTCGTCTAACTTGGATAGTTTTCGTGATAGGAGGCAGGTGGCCGTACAGTTGGTGTCTTGTGGGGTGTTGCCGCCAAGACTTGTTCAAGATTGCTCGCAGCATTCTTGTGTAATTGCCGTCTAGCTTCTTCTCCAGCCGTTTTGTTAGAGTCCATGTAGTGCATCCATATAGCAGTATCGATGCGACCGCTGCCTGGAAGAAACTGCGTTTCATTTTATCGGTTAGGTCTGATTTTCATATAATCGATAGCCTATTGATAGCTGTCCATGCCTTCGTTAACCTCGTGTCGATGTCCTTTTCGGTTGATGAGACGCTGCTTCCTAGGTAAGTGAATTTGTCTACTAGTTTAAGAGGGGTTCCGTCTAGTGTGGAGATGTCACCTGTTTAATTATAGCACATATATTCCGTTTTGTCTGCATTTACATAGAGACCTATGCCTGCGGCTGCTCGTTCCAAACTATGCAGTAGTGTTTCGGCTCGGTTGGGTGTATTTGCCAGTATCGCTATGTCATCGGCGTAGTCGGCGTCGGTAATTGTTTTTGCGGGTACCTTCTGCTTCTTTTCTTTGTCAGCTCGAAGCCGTTCTCTTTGATTTTATCAATCGCTGTTCTAAGTACGTAGTCTAGACAAATGATAAAGAGGTATGGAGCTAGCGTGTCCCCTTGAAGTACTCCTGCTACAATGTCGAAGTATTCTCTGTCTCCATCTGATGATCGTACTTTCACTTTGGTGTTTCTATAGAGAATCGTTATTGCTGCTACGCTTTCTTTAGATAGGCCGTATGCTAGTAGGATTTGTTCCATTTTTCCTCTGTGAATGGAATCGAAGGCCATTGGTAAAGTCGACAAATATTAATGTCGCTTGTATGTTTTTTTGCCCGTACACCTTCAAGGATTCTACGGATAGGTACTCCCAATCAATGTCAAAGTGTACCTGGGAGTAATGGTAATGAAAGGGTACTCCCCATTGTTCAAATTCAAAGACTGGAGCCTCACCTTCAGATATAAAGTAAAGTTGGCAACCGTTGTCGAGGGAAACCCGAAGGCTCCCTTTTTATTAGGTA
>OY757939.1:35936824-35939324 GCA_963585895.1 Sepioteuthis lessoniana
TTGGAGGAAATAATTTAAGGTCTACTTCTATGCCAGATCGAATCGTATGTCATAATTTGCGACACACACACACACACATATATATATATATATATACGAGGATCATTAAATAAGTTTCCAGACTTTTTTCGAATGGGCACTTTTATTGATAGTACGCACATGAAACTCTTGTGCCCTTCGAAGTAATCTCCTACGGCTACAATGCACTCGTTGTACCGTTCCAACAACATCTGGAAGGCCCCATGGAAGTCCTATTGTGTGAGCGTGGCAATGACCTTCGTCACAGCCTTTTTCATCCCCTCAATTGTCTCATAACGACAGCCTGTGAGCTTAGGGAATAAGCAAAAGTCACAGTGACCAAGGTCTCGACTATAGGGACGGTGAGGAACTGTCTTGATGCCCATCTTGGTCAAATAGTCTGTGACAAGGATGGAGTTGGGGACTGGTGCATTGTCCTGGTGGAAATGCCACTGACGCGATTTGAAGAGTGCTGAACTCTTCCGACGGAATCTCTTCCTGAACTCCCTTAAAACCTCAACATAGTAACCCTGACCCTAACCCTTTGGCCAATCAACTCTGGTGTATTGACTTCCTACTCCTCCCACACCTCTCGTCATCCCTCACAGACTCCCTGCCTTCTTTGAATCTCTTATGCCACTCAAAAACTGATGCTTGACTCAAGCAACATGGTCCAAAAGCAGTCTGAAGCATTTCATACGTTTTTGTGGCATTTTTTCCAAGTTTAAAACAGAATTTTATTGCATATCGTTCTTCTAAATTGTCCTTACGTCCAGATTGCATTTTTGAAATTCATCAGCAGTGACAATCAGGCTTTAGTGGGGTATATTCGAATTCCTGCTGTAGCTCTTCATTTGAACGTGAAATCATAAAGATTTGTCAGTCATCTCATAATATGTATAGCAATAACATACAGAATTTTCAAGAGTCTTCGACAATTTTAAATGCCTGCACAAAAAAAGTCTGGAAACTTATTGAAAGTACCACGTAGTTTGTAAAAGATAGATTAACATGAACGGACTGAAATAGAGAGATAGATAGAGAGAGAGAGGTGGGAGGGAGGTAGTCTGTGGAGAAAGAGAATTGACATTAAGTGGAAGAGATAAAAATGGTAGTCAGTAAAAGATTAATATGAACAGATACATAGATAGATACATAAATAAATAGATAATCCGAGAGAGAAAAAGAGAGGAGAATGGTAGTCGATAAAAAAAGAGAGAATTGACAGTTAGTGGGAGAGAGAGAGAAATGGTAGTTAGTGAAAGATTGATTAATATGAACAGACTAAGATAGATAGATAGATAGATAGATAGAAAGAGAGAGAGAGAAGAATGGTAGTCGAAGAGATTGAGAGAAAATGTGGAAGAGAGAGAAATACGAGTACGTAAAAGAAAGAAAAAAAGAAAGAAAGGAAGGAAGGAAGAAGAGGAAGGTAAGCAATACTTAGTGAAAATTGGGAAGGAGTGGTTATCATCTCATTTTAGTTCAATCCAAGGCCAGAAGCAGGAAGCAACCAGTGAGAATCAAACTCCTAAACAATAGTCTGTTCGATGAGCTCATTAACCATTTCCCGAGATGAGTTTGTGAGGAGAGACAAGTTCTTTTTGTCTTTGGTGTGTACACATGCAAACCAGCTGATATGAAAGGAGCTGTCTGATTGCCTGCTGCGTGAAATTTGGGGAAATTCTAGAAAATTTGGCAATAGGTCAACCACTTAGCCTAAAATAAGGTAAGTAGTGAAGCCCCGACTCTAACTACCCCCCCCCGTGCCCATTCCTCGGCAAATGCCCATTATTTCATGTCAAGGTCATCGACTATGCAGCAATAGTGACCTTTGGATTAACGGATTTTACAAGAATATTTTTTAATGCAATGGATAAAAAGAAGCGAAAATTTAAAAAGATTCTAAAAATGCGTGTACAAGAAAAAAAAAAAAAAAAAGAAAAGAAAGAAAGAAAGAAAGAATGGATGAATTAATGAAAGAACACCTCAAAGTGAAGAAAGAAAGAAAAATAGAAATAAAGAAAGAATACCTGGATCAATAAATGAAAGAAAACTACAAGGGAAAGAAAGAAAGAAAGAAAGAAAAAAAGAAAAAAAAAAGAAATAATACATGGATAAATAAATGGAAAGAAAACATCAAGGCAAAAAAGAAAGAAAGAAAGAAAGAAAGAAAAAAGAAAGAATGAATGAGTAAATCAATAAAAGGATAAATTAATGAAAGACAACATCAAGACGAAGAAAGAAAAAAGAAAGAAAGAAAGAATAAGTGGATGAATTATAGATAGAAATCCTCAAGGCGAAGAAAGAAAGAAAGAGAGAAATAAATAAAGAATAAGTGGATTAATTATTAAAGAAAACCTCAAGAAAGAAAGAATGAATGAAAGAAAGAATAAATGGATAAAATAATAAAAAAAAACTCGAGGTGGAGAAAGAAAGAAATAACGAAAGAAAGGCTAAATTAGTGAAAGAAAACCTCAAG
>OY757939.1:35944324-36001824 GCA_963585895.1 Sepioteuthis lessoniana
TTATCAAAAACATTTCTATTTCAAGTTATTCAGTTTAGTCAAACAGTTCTAATACAAACAATTCATTTTATCATGAGTATAGTTTCTGTTTACACCCTGTTAAATGTCAAAATAGTTCTATTTCAAACAATTCAGTATAGTGTAAGAACAATTTCAATGTCAAAAACAGTTCTATTCCAACAATTCAGTTTAGCAAACAAAAACAGTTTCATTTTAAAAAATTCAGTTTTGCATTACTATGTAGTTTAAATGTCAAAACAGTTCTATTTCAAGCTATACAGTTTAGCATAAGTACGCAGTTTACTTCTATTTGACCCATAGCTCGGACCCTATCAGGTACAACCACTCCGGTCAAGAGCGGACCTGGGAATAATGGCAATGAAGGCATACTCCGCATTTTCAAAAGCCACAGCATTACTGGAACCTCACCACCAGTTTGTTTAGTGTCATAAATAAGACACTCGTTGGCGAGGGATCTTACACCTTTGTAGAGGTGCAGTCGGTGTATTCTACTGCTCCAGCTGACTGGGCAATATATATATACAAGGATCATTAAATAAGTTTCCAGACTTTTTTTCGTATGGGCACTTTTATTGATAGTACACACATGAAACTCTAGTTCCCTTCGAAGTAATCTCCTCCGGCTGCATTGCATTTGTTGTACCGTTCCAATAACTTCTGGAAGGCCCCATGGAAGTCCTCTTGTGTGAGTGTGTCAATGACCTTCGTCACAGCCTCTTTCATCTCCTCAATTCTCTCATGACAGCCACTGAGCTCAGGGAATAAGCAAAAGTCACAGTGAGCAAGGTCTGGACTATAGGGAGGGTGAGGAACTCTCTTGATGGCCCATCTTGGTCAAATAGTCTGTGACAAGGATGGAGTTGGGGACTGGTGTATTGTCCTGATGGAAATGCCACTGACCCGATTTGAAGAGTGCTGGCCTCTTCCTAATGAATCTCGTCCTGAACTCCCTTAAAACCTCAACATAGTAACCCTAACCCTAACCCTTTGGCAAATCAACTCTGGTGTATTGACTTCCTACTCCTCCCACACCTCTCATCATCCTTCACTGACTCCCTGCATTCCTTGAATCTCTTATGCCACTCAAAAACTGATGCTCAATTCATGCAAGATGCTCCAAAAGCAGTCAGAAGCATTCCATACGTTTCTGTGGCATTTTTTCCAAGTTTAAAACAGAACTTTATTGCATATCGTTCTTCTAAATTGTCCTCATGTCAAGATTGCATTTTTGAAATTCACCAGCTGTGACAATCAGGCTTTAGTAGGGTGTATTCTAATTCCTGCTGTAGCTGTCCATTTGAACCTGAAATCATAAAAATTGGTCAGTCATCTCATAAGATGTATAGCAATAACATACTGAATTTTCAAGAGTCTACGACAAATTAAAATGACTGTACAAAAATGCCTGGAAACGTATATGAAAGAACACCGAAATAGAATCATGATCCATTCTGCTATTGAAAAGTGACTTAAAGAAAGAATGAAGATGATATAGAGAGTATTTGTTTGATGAAGGAAAAGAAAGAAAGAAAGAAAGAAATAACTAATAAATTAGTTGAAGGAATAAAAGAAGAAAAAGAAGGAGAAAAAGAATGATTGACTGAAAGAAAGAACGAAAGAAAGAAAAGGTTGCCAAAAAAGGAAAGAAAGAAAGGAAGATTGTTAAAAAAGAAAGAAAGAAAGAAAGAAAGAAAGGAAAGGTCATAAAGGAAAGAAAGAAAGAATTAATGAAAGAATGAATGAATGAAAGAAAGAAAAGGTTGCCATAGTTAGATGGAGTAAAGAAAAAGAAAGAAAGAAAAAATGAACAAACAAACAAACAAACAAATGTTTGCTCAATAAATGAATAAATGAATACATAAATAAATAAAGAAAAGGTCACGAAAGAAAGAGAGAAAGAAAGAAAGAAAAGGTTGCCACAGAAAGAAAGAAAGAAAGAAAGAAAGAAGGAAAGACAGAAAGAATTGGTCACTAAAAAAAGAAAGAAAAAAGTTACCAAAGGAACAAGTAGTAGAAAGAAAGAAAGAAAGAAAGAAAGAAAGAAAGAAAATTTAATTTTTCCAAAAGGAGGAGTAAAGAAAAAGAAAAAAAGAGAGAAAAAAGAAAGAAAAGTTTGAGAAAGAACGAAAGAAAGAACGAAAGGAGGAAAAAGGAGAGGAAAAAACAAAAAGTTACTTTGAATATCTATCTATCAATCTATCTATCTGAATGTAATCGTAATGAATTTTAGGAATATAGATAGAGGACTTTGAAAAGATTTCATAGACAGAGATATTACATCTTTGCGCTAAACTAGGCCCTGGTTAAATCAAAACCAATCATAGGGAATTCTCCCTTCTGTAGAAATACAGAAATTTATTCTTTACGAAACTTCTCACGTTTTAAGAGATAAACATAATTACCGTTACTTTCCTAATGGTCTCAATTACCATTGCAGTCACATTTGTTATGATTACCTTCACTTTTATAGTAGTCCTAATTATCAATGCTTCAATTACCTTGACTTTCAATAAAGTCGTAGTTACCATTATTTTCAATATAGTCATAATTACCACTACTTTATAGTCATGAATACCATTACGTTTAAAATGGTCGTCAATACCATTACTTTTTTTAAGATCCTGATTACCATTACTTTCGTAATGGTTTTGTTTACCATTACTTTATTAATAGTCACGAATACCATTACTTTAATAATGGTCTTAATTACCATTACTTTATTAACTGTCACAAACGCCATTTCTTTGATAATAGACTTAACTACCATTACTTTATTAATAGTCACGAATACCCTTACTTTTCTAATGATCGTTATTACCATTACTTTCATGAAGGTCCAGAATACCATTACTTTTACAATGGTGGTCATTACCGTTACTTTCATTAAGATCCTGATTACCATCATTTTCATCTTGATTACAATTAATTTATAAATAATCATGAATACTAATACTTTCATAATACTCATCATTACCATTATATTCATAAAGATCCTGATTACCAATATTTTCATAATAGTCTTGATTTCCATAACTTCATTGTCACAAATATCATTACTTTTATAATGGCTGTTATTACCATTACTTTCATTTTGGTCCTGATTACCATTACTTTCATAATGGTCTGGATTACCCTTAGTTTATCAATAGTCACTTATACCATTAGTTTTATAATGGTTGTCATTACAATTACTTTTATGGTGGATGAAATAAGAGAGAGAGGGGGGGAGAAAGAGAGATTGGGAGAGATAGACTCTGTGTGTGTGTGTGTGTGAGAGAGAGAGAGAGAGTGATTGAGTAAGACTGAGAGTGATTGAGTGATTGATTGAGAGAGAGTGATTGATTGAGAGAGAGAGAGTGATTGATTGAGAGAGAGAGAGAGACTAAGAGAAAGTGTGATTGCTTGAAGGAGAGAGAAAACGTGATTGAATGATTGAGAAAGAGAGATCGATTAAGAGACAGAGAGACATTATGATCAATTGAGAGGAAGAGGGAGAGAGCAAGAAAGAGAGAGAATGCTTGATAATGAAAAGACTGTGATAGATAGATATATAGATAGATAGAAAGAGAGAGAGAGAAAGAGAGAGAGAGAGAGAGAGAAAGAGAGAGAGAGAATTATTGACTGAGAGAGAGGGAGTAAGAGAAAGAGTGATTGCTTCAAGTGATTGAGAGAAAGAGTGAAAGAGTGAGTGATTGAGAAAGAGAAAGAGAAAGTGATTGATTGATTGATTAAGAGAGAGAGATAGAGTGATTTATTGATGATGAACTGACGGGGATGAATAGAGAGAAAGAGAGTGATTCATTAATAGAGAAGGAGAGAGAGAGTAAGAGAAAGAGTGATTACTTGTAGGAGAGAGTGAGAGAGAGAGCGTGTGTGTGATTCATTGGGAAAGAGAGAGTGATTGAATGAGAGAAAGAGTGAAAAATTGATTGATTGAGTGAGAGGAAGAGAAAGTGATTGATTGAGAGAGAGAGAGAGAGAGAGAGAGAGAGAGAGAGTGATTGATTGATAATGAACAGCCTGGAATAGAGAGAGAGAGAGAGAAAGAAAAAGAAAGAGAGAGAGAGAGTAATTAATGTTGAGAAAAAGAGAAAGAGAGAGTGATTGATTGAAAGAGAGAAAGAGAATGATTTATTGACTGATTGAGAGAGAGAGAGAGAGAGAGAGAGAGAGAGAGAGAGAAACTGACAGATAATGAAAACACTAGTTTAGATAGATAGATAGATAGATAATGAACAGACTAGGATAGATAGATAGATAGATAGATAGATAGATAGATAGATAGATACCACAAGAGAGAGAGAGAGAGAGAGAGAGAAGGAGAGAGATACCACCAAAAAGAGAGAGGGAGTGAGAGAGAGAGAATGATTGATAATGAACAGACTAAGATGGATAGATAGATAGATAACGCAAGAGAGGGGTGCGAGAAACAGAGAGAGAGAGAGAGAGAGAGAATGAACAGACTAGGATAGATAGATAGATAGATAGATAAATAGATACCACAAGAGAGAGAGAGGGGGGAAAGGGAGAGATAGAGAGAGAGAAAAAAAGATAGATTGATTGATAATGAACAGACTAGGATGGATAGATAGATAGATAATGCAAGAGAGGGGTGCGAGAAACAGAGAGAGAGAGAGAGGGGGGAGAGAGAGAATGAACAGACTAGGATAGATAGATAGATAGATAGATAGATAAATACCGCAAGAAAGAGAGAGAGAGAGAGAGAGAGAGAGAGAGAGAGAGAGAGAGAGAGAGTAGGTGAGTGGGTAGGTTACCAAATATTCTTTGAACTTAACGTAATTGTTTCGTCTTAATTAAAATGTTTTCCTGCGAATAAAAGACCGGGGAAAAAATGGCAAAAAAAAAAAAGAAAGAACACCTGATTCGAAATGCAATTTGTACAAAGAAGATTTTGTTTTAGTTTTTATTTGGCGGGTGGAGGGTGAATCAGAAATGTATTTATCGAATTATTATTTTCTTTTGTTATCGCATTTTGTTTATCTCTCTCTGTCTCTCTCTCTCTCCCTTCTCTCTCTCTCTCTGTCTCTCTCTCACTCTTATTACTTGTTTTTAGCTTTTATTGTCATAATTCCTTTATTTAAATAATCTGAGATGATAAAGTTTTGCCTCGTACGTTAAAGAAACTTTACGTGACAATAAATAAATAAACAAGATTAACCTAATTAGGAACCAATCATCAGACGTAATGATTTTTTGTCTTTTTTTAAAATCAAAGGTTTAAGTTGTATTCTTTCTAAATCTCTGTCTCATTAGTCTCCCTCTGTCTCATTATTCTCCCTCTGTCTCTTTATTCTTCCCTTCCACTTGTCAATCTCTTCCTCTCTCTGTTGCTCTCAAAAACACATAAGGAGAAATCTACAAATCTTCATAGGGCACCTGCTGACCGATGATTAAGTCTTCAGACAAGCAAAGCAAATTCTCTGTTTGCCGTCGGTTTCGTTAAATTATTTATTTTTACGGCATACCAACCTTTATTTGGTTATTTAATTCCGATATCATTTGTTTTTAAAATGCAAAAAGTAAAATGATAATATAACCGTATGCTGTTAACGCCAAAAAGTATAGGTGGGAAAGGTGATCCACTGAGAATTGTACAAGAAGTTTAAATTTGACCATACGAATAAATGATATATGCACAATCTGGAATCTGTCTTTGAAAATAAGACGCACAAAATTCTTTGGGACTTTGAGATACAAACGGATCCCCTAATCTCGACCAAACGACCAGACCTAGTGATAGTCAACAAAAAAAAAAAAAGAAAACTTGCCGAATTGTGGACTTTGTTGTCCTTGCTGACCATAGAGTAAAACTTAAAGAAAGCGAAAAGAGAAATAAGTACCAAGACCTTGCTATAAAACTAAAACAACTGTGGAACATGAAAGTTACAGTAATATCTGTTGTAATTGGCGCTCTTGGTACAGTCACAAAAGGATTGATAAAGGGACCGGACGACTTGGACATAAGAGGACGGGTGGAGACAATCCAGACGACAGTATTACTAAGATCGGCCCGAATACTGAGAAGAGTCCCGGAGACTTGATGAGACTTGCTGTCACTCAGACTCCAGGGAGAAACCATCGTAGGAAAACATTTTCATTAAGATGAAACAATTACGTTAAGTTCAAAGAATTTTTGGAAACCTACCCACTCACCTACTCTCTCTCTGTCTTTCTTTCTTTCTTTCTTTCTTTCTCTCTCTCTCTCTCTCTCTCTCTCTCTCCTTCTCAAAAGAGTAAAATAATAATAATAATACTGACTGACAAAGCCATTTATCATATAATGAACGACGATAGCAAACTAGCACGAAGGGAGTATAAGACTAGACATGACTGGGTGGGAAAGGTAATCGACTGTAAATTGTGCAAAAAAATGAAATTTAACCATACTATCAAATGGTACATGCGCAAACAAGAATCTATCTTGGAGAATGAGATGCATAAGATTTTCTTAGATTTTGATATACAAACAGATCCCCTCATCTCGGCCAGAAGACCAGACCAAGGGTTGACAAAAAAAAAAGAGTATCAGCCGAATTGTGAACTTTGCTGTTCCAGCGGACCACACAGTGAAAAACAAAGAAAGCGAAAAGAGAGACAAATACTTGCCAGAGAAGCTTGAAAGCAGTGGAACATGAGGGTGACGGTGATACCAATTGCAATTGATGCACTTGGAACGGTCCCCAAAAGCTTGGAAAGGGAACTAGAAGAGTTGGAAATCAGGAGAAAATTTGAGACCAATCTTAAGGTCGCCCAGAATACTGAGAAGAGTCCCGGAGACTTGAGGACACTTGCTGTTACTCAGACTCCAGTAAAGGCTCAATCGGTAATATTGGTGTGAAAAACTTGCAAAACGTGAAAAATAATCATTTGGAAACGACTAAAGCTTGAATTAACGATTTTTATACAAATCATTGCAAAGAGCTAAATGGTTTTTGGTATTCCTATATACCGGTCCATTGGCCTAACAGTTAGAGTATTCACCAATGGCCAAGGTCGAGTCATACCAAAGACTCAAAAATGGAACTTGATGCCTCCTTGCTTAACACTCATCATTATAAGGTATGGATCAAGATAAAGTGGAACAATCCAGCGAAAAGGAGTAGCGCCGTTCCCTATACATCGATGTAGTAGCTATTGAAAAGGGAGCCTTCGGGCCACCCTCGACTACAGTCGCCTACTCTATATGGTTTCAAGTAGCTATTGTTTTTTAAATAATAATCATGTTTGCTCATGGTTATATGGTTTCAAGTATTCTTATCTCACGCCAATAACACTGGTTTACAAAGAAATTGAGGCAAGCACAAAAAACCCGTTTTTACCTAATTTGAGGGTGCTGAATTCAAATTTGAAATCCGTTTTTACTCATCAACTCTAGTTTTTTTAGATATGCATAGCGTGCGTATTCAGGGTTACTTCTAATATTGTGTGACTTATGGCTTATTTTTTTAGTTATTATGCACTAAATGTAAGTGATAGCATTACATTATATATATATATATATATATATATATATATATAGTTATATATCAAGACGGATTTTGACAGTTAAGGCAGCAGGTCTCAATCCACACTCTGGCAGTCATTGGAAGAGGTTGTCTCGCAGGTGGCGCAGGAGGTTGGTGTCCCTCAACTATCGTGTTACACATCTTTTGGGTTACTAAATATTAGTATTACATTTTCAAATACACATTTAGTTTTACTTTGTTATATTTTCAGATTCTCCAATAGCTTCAAGCACGTCAAAATGTCGAGGATGCCTCAACAAGGCCAATTCTTTCTGCTACGTGTGTGATGACTTCACAACAGTTGCACAGCGTCGAACCATCACTTCCCTCCTCAGAACCGCCTACTTTCACTATTTTGACTGTAAAATTGGTGTTCAGGACAAGTCTTGGGCTCCACACATCTGTTGTAAACCCTGCTACAATGGACTTACAGCATGGTTTAATGGCAAGAAAGCGGCTTTCAACTTTGCAGTCCCGATGGTTCGGAGAGAGCAGCGAAACAACGCAGATGATTGTTATTTTTGCTTAACTAATATAACTGGTTTCAATGCATCTTCTAAGAAAAAGATCAAATATCCCAACCTTCGATCTGCTATGAGAGCCGTTCCCCATTCAGATGATCTTCCTGTACCCACACCTCCAGTAAATAAGGATCTTCTTTCCTCATCAAATGAAGAAATGCCTTCAAGGGGGGGTTTCTGCCGAGTCAATATCTTTGGAAGATATTCAGTCTATATATTCAGGAATAAGTAGCAATGAGCCACACTGGATCACGCAAGAAAACCTGAATGATCTTCCTCGTGATTTGTATCTGTCAAAACAGCCGTCAGTGGAACCTAGTTCAGAAAGATGTAAGGATCACCAGTTTCTGGAATCGGAAGTAATAAGGTCATTGGTCTTCTTATGGGTATGCAAGCGGGCTTCACAAAGTACTGTTATTTTCTCTGTCTCTGGGATAGTCGAGCTATATCCCAGCATTACAAGCAGAAAGACTGGGGGTCTAGAAACACTTTTGTTCCTGGCGAACACAGCCTCAAGGAAAATCCTCTGTTGGACATGAATAAGATGGTTCTTCCTCCTCTTCACATCAAGCTTGGTTTGATGAAGAATTTCGTGAAGGCATTGCACAAAAATGGTGCTGCCTTCCAACACTTGTCTACTGTGTTCACAGGTCTTACTGCTGCTAAGCTGAAAGAGGGCATCTTTGTCGGACTTCAGATCCGAGAAGTGCTGAAGGACACTGATTTTGAGGACCTTTTTAACTTAAAGGAACTAAGAGCATGGGAAGCATTCAAGTCAGTCTGTAGTGGCTTCCTTGGTGACCAGATTACCAAGCGTGTATTGAGAAGTTGCTAAAGTCTTACGAGGATATGGGGTGCCGAATGTCACTCAAGATTCATTCTCTCCATTCCCACCTCAACTTCTTCACACCAAACCTTGGGGCAGTGAGTGATGAGCATGGAGAAAGATTCCACCAAGACATTTCGAAGATGGAGAGCAACTATCAAGGCAAATGGAACCCCGGCATGATGGGAGACTTCTGCTGTATGCTCTTGCGTGACATCTCGGAGGCAAAATACACCAGATCTTCTAAGAAAACACACTTTTGACTGTCTGTGGTACTATGAATTGTGTAATTGTGTCATCCAAGTATATTGATTCAATCAGTGTTCTTTATCTATCCTGTTTTATCTGTTATCAGCTGCTGCAACACTTGAAATATGCACATATATTCTCTGTTTATACTAAAATGAGACTATTTAAAAGCCAGAAAACTAGAGGTGATAGAGCAAAACTATTTATAAATTTGAATTCAGCACACCCCAATTAACAAAAAACACCTATCCCCATTCTTGCCTCAGACCAAAAATTTATTTTTGTAAACCAGTGTAATTTGCAAAAAATTATATGGTTACGTATAACTAATAATAATCTTTTGGTTTCAAGTAATCAAATTATTAATTATTCAATTTAATAATAATCATTTACTTGTATGGTTTCACGAATCCCTATCTTATACCAAAACTTTTTAAACAAATCTATTGGATTTTTATCAATCAGGGTTTTCGGACTATTGTCCTCTTCTTTATTTTTATATTCACTACGTTTCAGCCGATATTTCCTCCAGTCTTCTTCAGGTGTTTATTGTAGAACTCAGGAACCTAAACTTCAAACTACGTCCTTTATTTGATCCACGAAGGGTAGTTTGCTTTGTTTCCGTTAACCATAATCGGGTACAAGTGTTAAATGAGGATTGAACCAGAAACCTCTAGATGATTGTCGCTTAAAAGCTTAGGAAAACAACACCTATAACCGTTACTCTATGTGTACTGTTGGATTGTTCAGTTGGTTGGTTGTTAGGGTTTTATAGCATATCAACCTTTGTAGGTTATATAATGCCAAATCCATTTTATTTAAAAAAAACTAGTTCTATTCACAAACAATTCAGTTTAGCATAAGTACACAGTCTAATTATCAAAAACATTTCTATTTCAAGCTATTCAGTTTAGTCACACATCTCTATTTTAAACAGTTTAGTGTGAGTGTAGTTTTCGTCCACACGCAATTAAATGTCAAAACTGTTCTATTTCAAACAATTCAGTTTAGCATTAGTACGCAGTTTAAATGTCAAAACAGTTCTCAGCATTCAACACATCATCCAGTATTCAGGCTTCAGTTCTGGATATTTGAGTGATAGAGAGTCATCCCTTCCTTGCCATTACTCCTAGACCCACTCTGACGCGGAGTGGTATTACCTGTTAGGTTTGGTTTGAATTTGTTTGGTTTTATGTCATATCAACTATTCTTGGTTATTTTAAATCCAAATCCATTTTTATACATATTAACAGTCCTATTTCGAACAATTCAGTTAAGCATAAGTACGCATTTTAGTTCTATTTGACCCATTAATTGGACCCTATCAGATGGTACCGCTCCTAGCCAGAGTGAACCTGGGAGCGATGGTAATAAAGAAGTACTCCGCATTCTCCAAAGCTCCAGCATTACCAGAACCTCACCATCAGATTGTTTTGTGTCATATCCAGGATATGCATTTTGGAGGTTTTACCCTTCTGCAGAGTTGCATTAGGTGTATTCTACAGCCCCAGTTGACAGGGCAATGGACAGTTCAGAATGAATTTTCGGGATTAAGTTAGAATAATTGATAGAGAACATGGGAGAATTAGACACCTTAAGGAATCAGCTCATATGTTGGGTTACAGTGACCTGTTGAGTAGACCAATACAATTTGGGAACAAATAATCACAAGGGTTAGATAAAAAAATCACAATAATCTCAGTTAAAAAATCACACTGAACTGTCCAGTAGGACACCACAGCGTAATGGTTATAAGCTTCTAAGTGACAATCATCCGGAGTTTTCTGGTTCAATTCTTAATGCAGGCGAGTAACAATACAGGAATACTTAACACTTGTACCCGGTTATTGTAATAATTGACTTAGCAGTTTGCTCAGATGTAGCACAAGGCTGAATGAATAGGGCACCCAGTGAGAATCGATGTCACTCGTGAAGGTTTGCTAGTTTAACTTCTTAACCATTACATTACCGGAGGTACTCATACACTCCTGTACTCGGTTATAGTTAAGGGAATCAGAGCAAGCGACCCCCGTGGATTAAATGAAGGACGTGGTTCAAAGTTCTGCGTAAGCTCCCGAGTTCGACAAGAAACATTTGAAGACGGCTGGAGGACACATCGGCCGAAACTTTGTCAATATAACAATAAAGATGAAGACAATAGCCCGAAAATCCTGAATGATAAAAATCAAGCTTCGTCTTAGAAATTCAGATAACTAAGTCTATTTGACTCATACATAAGATCCTGACAAGTACTAGCGAGTATAGCACAAAGATACGATACTATACGATTGTCTTCAGTATGAAAAAAAAACTTTATCAGATGGTGAGGCTCCTTTTTTGTATCTCCGTCATTATCATTTTGCCCAATCTGACTCGCAGAGCTATTGCTTTTTGGGGATCCATCTTTTCATCAAATAGGTCACTTTTAAAACTATTATTATAAATTATTATTATAAACTATTAATATAAATTAAGAAAGCTTGAAAGTATACAACTGTGTGTAAACAAATATTTATTATTCTTATTATAGTTTTTTCACATCATTCTATTGTCACTGCTGTTTCTGGCTGCTGTACTTAGTCTTTCTTAGCTCTTTTTCACGTAGTAATCATTATTATTACTTTTTTTATTACCCCTTTAGAGTTTTTCCCATCACTGGAGTTTGAGTGACAACAAGTCTCCTCAAGTCTCCAGGACTCTTCTCAGTATTCTGGCCGTACTCAATAATGTAGCAGTTTGGATGGTCTCGACTCGTCCGCCAACTTCCAAGTGCTCCAGTCCCTTCAGTAATCCTTTAGTTACTGTACCAAATGCACCAACCACAATTGGTATAATCGTCACTTTCATGTTCCATAGTTTTTTTCAATTCTCTAACAAGGTCGAGATACTTATCCTTCTTTTCACTTTCTTTCAGTTTTATTCTATGGTCAGCCGGGACAGCAAAGTCGATAATTTTCCAATTTCTCTTTTTTTGTTGATTTTTACAAGATTTAGTCTTCTGGCCGAGATTAGGTGATCCGTGTGTATGTCAAAGTCCCATAGGAGTTTATGTGTGTCATTTTCTAGGAGAGGTGCTGGGTTGTGTATGTACCATTTGTTCTTATGGTCAAATTTAAATTTCTTGCACACTTCCCAGTGGATCACCTTGCCGACCCAGGCGTATCTAGTCTTATACTCATTCTGTGTGAATTTGCTGCATTCGCTTATTATGTGGTGGATCGTTTTGTCTCTGTCATCACATAGTCTACATTTGTTATTTTTTAACTCTTATCTATTCACGCTTTGATATAATTGGTCCTTATGGCGTTGTTTTGTGCTGCTATTAGAAGAGATTTTGTTTCTCTCTTAAATTTTTCTTTTCTTAACCAGGTCCAGGTTTTGTCTTGTGAGATGTTATTTTTTAGTCGTTTAAAACGTCCATAGAGTTGTTTTTCTTCTCATTTTTGTTTCCTAGTTATTGTCATTCCAGTTCCGAAGAGGTAACCTTTCATTGCCATTAATCATAGGTTCCCTCTGACCTAAAATTTTTTATTGTCTCTCACAAAAATTGTAGTTCTTGAAATTATTCTAAGTGCATATAATTTGCAGACAATTACCTGGCTGCGAGTATTCCTATCTAATAAAATGATTTGTACGCAATTATATTTTTTCAGGTATTCCTATCTTATAAGCTCTGGTGCCTTAAAAAATAATATCTACAAGCTATTCGCTTACAAATCATACATATTTAATATGTACGTATAAACAGGATTTGGCATTAAATAATCTACAAGAGTTGATATGCCGTAAAACACAACTGATCAAGCTACTAATCAACCAATTTAGGCTATTTTATTTTTAATAATGAACATTTTACAACTAGTATGTAATATGGATAAGTACTGTTTTCGAATTATAATCTTAAACTTTTATAAAAGTGAATCTACATCCTTTATTTTTAATAATAACCATCTTACCACCGATGTATTAATACAAGTAGTTAATAATAATTTACCAGCGGATATACTTTGATTGTAAACGTCTCCTTGTCGAATTTTGATAAAGAAATAAAACTAAAAAGCAAGAAAGAAAGAAAGAAAGAAAGAAAGAAAAGCATGTTTATTTAAAAAAACAAAAGCAAAAAAAAACAAAAAAACAATAGAAATCTTTGAACATTGTCTTTGATATCAAACAAAGAAGATAGATTTAATTAGCGACTCGGATAGAATTACGAAAAAGAAAAAAAAAACAAACGAAAAAACCAAAACAAAAAACAAAATAAAAATAAAAACAAAAGCAAAAGCAAAAAAACAAACACACGCGCAAAAAACAAAACAATAACAACAAAAAACAATTCAATAATTGATCTGATGATCTCTGGATGAAGCAAAAATATTTCAAAATCAACCAGCGTTTGCAATCAAATCGTCAATATATATATATATATTTTTTCCTTTATGTTTGGACGTCATCAGAGTCGCAAAACAGTGGTGGGCGAATTGTATGGAGACAAACATGGCTGAGAACAACCACGACTACGATCACCATCACCACCCCAAAACTTCTCGCAAAAAAAGGAAAGAACAAACAAACAAATAACTATACAAGTCCCTTGCATTTTGTACGCAGGAAGTCATTCAAAGAAAATCGGGTGAAAAATGGCTCATTAAGTCGTAAACGTCTTTAAGTCTAAAGATCGAAGCGTTTTCACAGCATCTTCACCGAAATCTCTGACCACATCACTTTTGAAATCAGCCGTCGATTTGTTATTTTTTGTTAAATACGAAAGTTTATATGATTTTATCTACTTTTACTCACGCAAGATCTTCCTTCTTTTCTATCTCTCTCACTCGCTCCTTTCATCTCTCTCTTTCTCTTTATTTCCAACTAAAAATTTTCTGACTGTTTCCTCTACAGAGGGGTAAGACCCCACCCCTAAAAGTGGGTCAACCATAGGCTAACTAGATCTGTTCAAAAATCATTCGTATTAGTTTTGTAATACTTGATACCATATAACTTGACGAAAATTCTTTTCATTAAGGACATCTGAAGCTTATATTTATCGCTTCCTCCTTGACTGGATTTGACACAAGGTTTTTTTTTTATAGTGGGGGTTTTAGGGAAGAGGGAGTCGGGCACGAACCAAGACTCGTCCCTCGATGGACTATACTGGTCCTAGGCTAGGTATAATGTGAGCCAATGAACCTGCTGAACTTAGACCCACAAAGTGCAATGTGAGTCCGGCACGTATGCCTGCTCATCGGTTAAACTAGACATGAAGATCTAGTGCTGTGCAGTGCTGTCCACCCGAAGGTGGTCCACCCGAAGGTGGTCCTGCCGAAGCCAAGGGCCATTCGAATCAATCATAGACCTTGATCACCATTCGGCACGAATGTCAAACGACCCGGCTTAAAAGCACGAGGATATTTCAAGCTATAATTAAAAAAAAAGAAAAGAAAAAGCTAGATGGGAACGATACAAAGATGCTGCATGGTGTTTTGAACAAAAAAAAATCCTCGAAGAATCCCACAAATCAGCAATTGTACGACCATTTAAATCCCATCAACCAAACCATTCAAAAAAGACGTGCAAGACATCATGAATACAGCTGGTGAATTAAGGACCAACTCAAAAGCGAAATTTTCCATAGACTCCTACACGTGGACCCATCAGCGTTAGGTTACTAGCAAAAACATATATCATCAGCTCTATTTTGATCTTTTGAGTTTTTCACACCAGTGTGAGCTGATGTTTCTAACTGGAGTCTGAGTGACAGAAAGTTTCATCAAGTCTCAAGTTTCTTCTGTTCGATCTTAACAATACTGTAGTTTGAATTGTCTCTACTCGTCCTCTTATTTCCAAGTCCTCTAGTCCTTTTTTCAAGAGCACCAATAACAATTGTATCACTGTCACTTGCATGTTCCCAAGTTTGTTCAGTTTCCTAGTAAGGTCCCGGTACTTCTCTGACTTTTCGTTTTCTTTCAGTTTTACCCTGTGGTCAGCCGTAACATCAAAGTTTACTCTTCAGTAGGCTCTTTTTTTGTTGACTATCTGGACGTCTAAGATTAGATAATCTGTTTGTTTCTAAAAGTCCCAGAGAATTTTGTATGTCTTATTTTACAGGACAGATTCTGGGTTGTGCATATACCATTTGTTTGTATGGTCAAATTTAAACTTTTTGTACACTTCCTAGTGGATCACCTTCCTCACCCGGTCGTGTCTTGTCTTATACTCTTTCTGTGCTAATTTGCAGCTTTCACTTATGTGATTGATTGTTTCGTCTCTCTCAACACATAATCTACATCTGCTGTTTTGTTGCGTCTTGTCTATTCTTGCTTTGACATAGTTTGTCCTTATGGCGTTGTTTTATGCTGCTATCAGAAAAAATTCACTTTCTCTCTTAAAGTTTCTTTCTTAGCCATGTCAAAGTTTTCCCGTGTGAGATTTCGCATGTTAGTCGCTTAGAATGTCCATACAGTTGTCTTTCTTCTCATTTTTGCTTTCTAATTATTTTTATTCTGTTGATACTTGTGTTGTCTGTATTGTTTCTGGTGACCATAACCAGTCTTTCTCCGTGCTTTTTTATGTAGTCATCTAGTCGTTGTATCGATGCATCAACGCTATATTGAATGCTGGTAAGTCCTCTTCCTCCTTCTTTTTTGGCACATACAGTGTCTGCGTCATCTCTGAGATGCAAGACCATATACATCTTCATGAGTTTTCTTGTTCTCTGGTCCATTTGTAGAAGTTCTTCTCTCGCCCACTTTACGAGGGGGACAGCCCAGGTGTTAAAGACTTTGATGAGATTTCTGCAATGTAGTTTGGTGCAGGATGTGATACTAGGTCAAAATTTAGCGAAGTTTGACAGGTTTAAATTCAGAGTTTTCCTTCTCCAAGACTAGTTGCCAAGTTAAAGAGCTCAGTCTTCCCTACTAATTACCAATATGGAGAAAGAATAGTTGGATGAATACCAGTCCCAAAAGTATAGCGTTATGGGTCGTGTAAAAAGTATCGTCCAGGTTTTTAACTTAGGTCACCACGTCCTTTTCCTACGATGGTAATCATTACATCGCGGCTTCCATATACATATATATTTGTCAAACAGTTACCGTCGTTAGAAATGGAACCAAGGCCACGTTTGGGGATTTAACAAAGCATTAACACCCTTAACAAAGTCATGAATCTATTTTCTACCCCACCCTCAAACTATGGATATAATATTGTTTGGCAGACTAGAGTCTTTAGCTTTGGTATGGCAACCGATCTGGGAGAAAAAAAAACACTAAATTCAAACCAGTCTTACTAAAAGAAAATTGACCATTCTGGTTATGATGGATTATTTGGCAAATACATTCGTATATGAATATATTTTTCTAAATGAATAGGTTCACGAAGAGATTTATATTCTTGAATTATTGATTTTGCTCTTACACTTGTTTCTAGTTTCTTGTCGTTAGATAGCGTTTAATGATTTCAGCAGTGTCGTCTCATATTTATATCGTGGTAACCGTTTTGATTGGTTCACCGGTTCATTTTAATTCTGTGATAGATTTTCTTTTCTGCTGGTGTTAATTTTCTCTTTTTCTTTTTTTCCCTTTAAAAGAGTGTTGTTCTGTGTGTTTGTTTGTTTGTGTGGACGTAGTTCTCTCCCCCTTAACTAATTTTTGATATTCTATAAAATTTATTAGTTGTCTTCTCTGGGTCATTATGTGTGTGTGTGTGTGTGTGTGTCTCTGTGTGTGTATGTGTGTGTGTCTCTGTGTGTGTCTGTGTGTGTGTGTGTGTCTCTGTGTGTCTCTGTGTGTGTCTCTGTGTGTCTCTGTGTGTGTGTGTGTGTGTGTGTATGTGTGTGTGTGTGTGTCTCTGTGTGTGTGTGTCTGTGTGTGTGTGTGTGTCTCTGTGTGTGTGTATGTATGTTTGTTGGGGAAGTCTTTATATGTATGCATATAGTTTAGTTCTGCTTTTTACTTTCTTCTTTCTGAGCGTGTGCATATATATGTATGTAAGTGTATGTTTGTCTCTGTGTGTGTATAGTTGATATGTCCTAATATATATATATATATATATATATATATATAATATATATATATATATATATATATATCCAACCTGTCTGCACGAGCAAAATGCTATTCTCGGCCAATTTTAAGCGAAGTTTTACATATTGGAATTCAGAGTTTTCCTTCTCCGATATTAAAAAGCTCAGTACGCCCTTTAATTTATCCACAGGTAGAGAGTGTAGTTGAGTTTTATAGCATATCAATTATTGTAGATTATTTAATGCTAAATACTCTTTATACATATATATTAGGTATATATGATTTGGTTTGTTTGGTTTTATGGCATATCAACCATTGTAGGTTATTTAATGCTAAATTTGCTTCATACATATATAACAAATATATAGGATTTAGTTTGGTTAGGTTTTATGGCATATCAACCATTGTAGATTGTTGGTTGTTTAATGCTAAATTCTCTTTATACATATATATCAGATATATAGGATTTGGTTTGGTTTCATAGCATATCAACCATTGTAGATTATGTTATGCCGAATCCTCTTTATACATATTATATATATATATATATATATATATATATATATATATATAAATTATTCGTTATCACATCTTGAAGGTAACATTCTTAAACGAGCCTGCGCCCTTTTTTTCATACGGTTGAATAGTTCCAAGTATTGCTATATGACAGTCACAATTTAACATCAGTTATTTGTTTGTACGTTTTTGTTTGGTTTTTTTTTTTTTTTTTTTTTTTCTTTTTCCTTTTCTGAGGGGGGGGCTGTAGTAGCATTCTAGGCTTTTTCTTCTAAACTACTGTTAGGGCTTTCTTTAC
Organism: Sepioteuthis lessoniana; assembly: GCA_963585895.1. Taxonomy (NCBI): domain Eukaryota; kingdom Metazoa; phylum Mollusca; class Cephalopoda; order Myopsida; family Loliginidae; genus Sepioteuthis; species Sepioteuthis lessoniana. The sequence goes on from OY757939.1 coordinate 35,962,300, forward strand.
GAATTTTTAAATTATTCGATAGAAGATATTTAAAAACATTCTGCCTTGTTCGCTGACATGTGGATAGGCTTAATATCAAATTGGCTTTACAGTAGAGTAAGCGTGCCTTTACATTTAAAACGCATAGTTTAAGCATTATTTTACAAACAAAATACAGCATAACATTTTGTAAAATTCAGCATTTTAAATTGGAATTAAAGACATACTGACCAATATTGACATATTTCTTCCACTTGGCTCCTGAGTTCAAATGCGTCTTCTTCGTTTGGACTTTTATTTACTACTGATATTTTAGGTAGCTTTGGGGGCGGTCTAGTGGGGTGAAGGGGACAATTCGTTTTTGTTTGGTTTTTTTTTTTTTTTCTTTTTCCTTTTCTGAGGGGGGGGGGCTGTAGTAGCATTCTAGGCTTTTTCTTCTAAACTACTGTTAGGGCTTTCTTTACGAATTTTTAAATTATTCGATAGAAGATATTTAAAAACATTCTGCCTTGTTCGCTGACATGTGGATAGGCTTAATATCAAATTGGCTTTACAGTAGAGTAAGCGTGCCTTTACATTTAAAACGCATAGTTTAAGCATTATTTTACAAACAAAAAAAAAAAAAAAAAAAAAAAAAAAAAAAACCAAACAAAAACGAATTGTCCCCTTCACCCCACTAGACCGCCCCCAAAGCTACCTAAAATATCAGTAGTAAATAAAAGTCCAAACGAAGAAGACGCATTTGAACTCAGGAGCCAAGTGGAAGAAATATGTCAATATTGGTCAGTATGTCTTTAATTCCAATTTAAAATGCTGAATTTTACAAAATGTTATGCTGTATTTTGTTTGTAAAATAATGCTTAAACTATGCGTTTTAAATGTAAAGGCACGCTTACTCTACTGTAAAGCCAATTTGATATTAAGCCTATCCACATGTCAGCGAACAAGGCAGAATGTTTTTAAATATCTTCTATCGAATAATTTAAAAATTCGTAAAGAAAGCCCTAACAGTAGTTTAGAAGAAAAAGCCTAGAATGCTACTACAGCCCCCCCCTCAGAAAAGGAAAAAGAGTAGTTTAGAAGAAAAAGCCTAGAACGCCTAATGCTACCACAGAGCTCTAATTCCTGAAGCCTGCTAGGTCCCCAACTGTAGGATGAAAAAAAAAAAAAAAAAAAAAAAAAACCCTTGGAAAAGTCCTAATACAGCAAAAAAGTATAAGTCAGTATTAGTGAAAGTCATAAGAAAGTACCTTAATGTTGGACTTAAGTTAAAACTTAAAACAAATTCCCCACCCCCCTTTATTTATTTATTTTTTATTTTTTATTTTTTTTATTTTCATTTTATTTAATTTTTAAAAAAAAAAATTTTTTTTTTCTTTTTATTTTTTTTATTTTCATTTTATTTAATTTTTAAAATTTTTTTTTTTTTTTTCTAAATGTTCATTTATTTTATTATGTACATATGGGAAGCAGCATGATGTACGTTAAGGTATTTGAATAAACCAATGGACGACCAAAGTCAATACCGAAATGGGTCCTGGACGTGAGTTTGACGACTTTTCGCTCAGGATCGACAGTTCGATCGGGGAACTACTGCTGCTCCTCTATAAGAGTGGCTTCTATAGAAGAGAATAAAACAGCCATCGAAAGATAACCATGACCCACACTCAAACCACTTACACAAACCGCATCGCTCTTCGCGCGGGTAAAAAAGGGGCGCGTCCTGCTGAGGTTGGAGCCCTGGCCTCGGTGTTCGAAAAATCAGCTACAGAGCTCAAACAATCAAAACTACTAAAATGCAAGCAAACACTACAAATAGCCACATTTAACGTAAGAACCTTAAATAGAATAGGACAACTCCCAGAGCTAATCGCATCGGCCGAAGAACATAAAATAGACATAATATGCATACACGCACACAGAAGATATCAAATATCACGAAACTGGCAATGGATGGTCGCTCGCCACTGTATCCGCATGGAAAAACTCTGTCAACGCCGCAGTAGGAGGGGTAGGATTGCTTATAGGACCTAGAGCACTAAAAACGCTTAATAGCATAGAGAAAATACGACCTAGGATGATGATAGCTACATTTAACGGAAACCCCAGAGCAACAATCGTCTCATGCTACAGCCCCACCAATGTTAGTGAAGAAAATGAAACAGTCACCTTCTACGATGAGTTATCCTCATTAGTGCGTAGCATCCCGAAACACAACATGTTAGTCATTGGCGGAGACATGAATGCACAAATCGGGAAAAACGGAAACAACAAATACAGCCTCCACAACACTTCAAATAGAAATGGGCAACATCTAACAGATTTCATGATAGAAAATAGATTAGCATGCCTCAATACAAACTACCAAAAAAGAGAGGGCAAACTATGGACATACACGTACGCAAACAATACTAAAGCTCAGATAGACTACGTCCTTATAAACAAGAAATGGAAGAATAGTGCATTGAATTGCGAGGCATACTCCTCTTTTGAGGGTGTGTCCACCGATCACCGAATAGTCACAGCGAAAATACGGTTAAGCCTACGAAAAAACGCCAAACGAACAGCGACCACCAAACACTATGACTGGGCCCTATTAAACAACAAAGATGTCAGAGATAAATACGTATTAGAATTGAGAAACAGATTCGAAACACTACAAGAAAAGACGGAAAAAAGTACACCAAACGACGAATACGAAAATTTCGTCAATGCACACCTTGAGGCAGCAGCAAAATACATTCCTACAAAAATTAAAACTAAATATAGAGTCCCATGGGAAACCTTAGCGGTGAGAGAAAAACGTGCACTAGTGAAAACAGCCTCCAAAAACTATCGAAAAAACCCAACAAACACAAATGCCTTAAAACTAAAAACGGCACAAAATCAATTAGCAGGCATATATATAAAGGAACAGACAGAATACATTCAAAATCAGATAGATAAGATCAGAGACTCGGTAGAAGATAGACAATCTAGAATTGCCTGGCAAACAATAAACGAAGTGAGCAGAAGAAAGAGCACAGCCAAAGCAAAACTTAAAGCAGCAAACCAACAAGAAAGAATAAAACTGTGGAAACAGCACTTCGAAAACTTACTTGGAAACCCACCAAAAATAACGCATGAACCAATCACCAGAATAATTAGCAAACAATTAGACATTAAACTTGGACCGTTCACACAAGGAGAACTCGACTCGGTTCTCAGAAAAATTAAAAATAGGAAAGCTGCAGGACTGGACGAAATTCCCCCGGAAGTATGGAAGACCAGACAACTCGACGACATACTGCTCCGACACTGCAACGCAGTATACAATCAAAATCCGATAGATAGATGGACGAAGGGATGCATACTCCCCTTCCCTAAAAAGGGGGACCTCGGATTAGCCAAAAACTACCGAGGCATAACACTTACATCCATAGCTGCCAAAATCTACAATGCCCTACTACGAAACCGCATAGAACCCAAAATCGACAACATACTTAGAAAAAACCAAAATGGCTTCCGAAGAAATAGATCTACGACCTCACAAATACTAACCATCCGCAGAATCCTTGAAGGTGTACGGGCAAAAAACCTACAAGCGACATTAATATTTGTCGACTTTACCAAGGCTTTCGACTCCATTCACAGAGGAAAGATGGAACAAATCCTACTAGCGTACGGCATACCTAAAGAAACCGTAGCGGCAATAACGATTCTCTATAGAAACACTAAAGTAAAAGTACGATCACCAGATGGAGACACAGAATACTTCGACATTGTAGCAGGAGTACTACAAGGGGACACGCTGGCTCCGTATCTCTTTATCATTTGTCTAGACTACGTACTTAGAACATCGATTGACAAAATCAAAGAGAATGGCTTCGAACTGACGAAGAAAAGAAGCAGAAGATATCCCGCAACAACAATTACCGACGCCGACTACGCCGATGACATAGCGATACTGGCAAATACACCTGACCAAGCCGAAACACTTCTACATAGCCTGGAACGAGCAGCAGCAAGCATAGGCCTCCATGTTAATGCACACAAAACGGAATATATGTGCTATAACCAAACGGGGGACATCTCCACTCTAGAAGGAACCCCTCTTAAACTAGTAGACAAATTCACGTACCTAGGAAGCAGCGTCGAATCAACCGAAAAGGACATCGAAACGAGGTTAACGAAAGCATGGACAGCTATCAATAGGCTATCGACTATATGGAAATCAGACCTAACCGATAAAATGAAACGCAGTTTCTTCCAGGCAGCGGTCACATCGATACTGCTATATGGATGCACTACATGGACGCTAACAAAACGGCTCGAGAAGAAACTAGATGGCAATTACACAAGAATGCTGCGTGCAATCCTCAACAAGTCCTGGCAGCGGCACCCCACAAGACACCAACTGTACGGCCACCTGCCCCCTATCACGAAATCTATTCAAGTTAGGAGAACCAGACATGCAGGACATTGCTGGAGAAGCAGAGATGAACTCATAAGAGATGTACTCTTATGGATCCCCACACACGGCCGCGCAAAAGCAGGACGACCAGCACGAACGTACATTCAGCAGCTGTGTGAGGATACAGGATGTTGTCCTGAAGACCTGCCTAGGGCGATGAACGATAGGGAGGAGTGGCGAGAGAGGGTCAGGGATATCCGTGCTGCCAGCTCGATATGATGATGATGATGATTTGTTTGTACACACTTTGACCCATAGATAGGACCCTATCAGGTACTACCACTCCGGGTCAGAGTAGACGTTGTAGCAACAGTAATGAGGGAGTACTCCACATTCCTCAAATCTCCGGAGCTGGAGCCTCACCCTCAGATGCAGTTTAGTGTTATAAACAGGATACTCGTTGATGGGGTCTTACCCCCCTGTAGAGACGCAGTTGATATATTCTGATTGGGCTGAGCTAGAGGGAGAGTAGTTGGATTTATATTTTTCCCAAAGATGTTAGTGCAATGTGAAATGCAAACGAATTGTCCAGAATTTAAACTTGGGTCACTGTGTCAATTTAATAATAATCGTTGCAGTACGTACTCCTCAGAGTAGTATCTGCCTCTACTCTTCAATATATATATATATATATAGTCAGTTGGCTGGTTGATGTTTTATTGTATATCAATCCTTGTGGGTTATTTAATGCCAAATCCTATTTTCATATTTACGATTTGAAAGTGAATAGTTTGTTGGTAGCTTGGTTTTTAAAAGAGTTGTTGGAGTTTATTTGTTTGCGAACAGTTAAATAGTTTCAAGTATCGTTATCTGGTGCTATTAGACCTATTAAATAATAATAGTTTGTTTACGCGTAGTTAAATGGGTTCAAGTATTGCTATTCAACATTAATAATTCTATTTAATATCAATTTTTGTTTTCGCAGAGTTTAATGGTTTCAAGCATTGTTATCTAGCACAAATAAACCTACTTAATAGCAATCATTGTTTGCACATAAGTAAGTGGTTTTCTAATATGAACCCGGTGGATATTGTTGAGAGATCCACCCTTCCGTAGATAAATCAACAAAATGATTACCGGAAATAAGGAATGCGTGGGTGTAAGCTGTGACCAATGGAGAACAAGGATTGCGTCGGTGCAAACCATAGCCAATGAAAAACAAGCATTGCGTGCATGTAAGTCGTGACCAATGAAAAGCAAGCATTGTGTGGGTCTAAGCCGTGACCAATGGAAAACAAGTACTGCGTGCATGTAAGTCGTGACCAATGAAAAGCAAGCATTGTGTGGGTCTAAGCCGTGACCAATGGAAAACAAGTATTGCGTGCATGTAAGTCGTGACCAATGAAAAGCAAGCATTGTGTGGGTCTAAGCCGTGACCAATGGAAAACAAGTATTGCGTGTGTGTCGCTGGGGAGTAATAAGACGTTATAAAGTCGAGAATTTTGGTTGAAGTCAGTTCCTACTTGCAGTTCAGACTCCCGACGGCTCCTCCGTGTGCACGAACTCTCTCTCCCAATGCTCTTCAACACCATACAAGCGTCCCTGTTGATGAATTAAAATATAAGATTATATTTTATATATATACGCAGTTGTATATGACAGTTTCAAGTACTTCTATCTAACACAAATAATTCAATTTATCAGAAGTTCTTATGTAAATTAAATAATCTGTACATAGGAATATGGTTTCAAATAACTAATAATGATAATCCTTAGTATATATATATATATATATACATTGACGACTACAGACAGATATTACACTTATATCCTGATCTGAATGCCGTGGATAGATCCTTTGATCTTTGGAATTGCTCATAGCTAAGGGTACTACACTAAAAAAAATTTCATTAGAATCACTTCTCTCTCTCTCTCTCTCCATCTCTCTGTCTCTGTCTCTCTGTCTCTCTCTTTCACACACGGACACACACATACTCAGGAAAAAGAAAAAAGTACGCACAAAAACACACATACACATACACACGCAGATTTAAGCTTACTCACACAGAAATATACACTCAGGAAAAAGAAAAAAGTACGCACAAAAACACACATACACATACACACGCAGATTTAAGCTTACTCACACAGAAATATACGCTCACACATGTACACGGAAGTACACACGCAAGCACAAACCACACAAAAATACACACGAACAAATACACACGCAAGCACGCACACACACACACACGCACACACACACATATACTTTCTACTTTTTCTTAGAATTTTCTTTTACTTCGTCTTCCCGATTTTATAACTTCTTTCTTTCTTTCTACTACTTCGTTTTTCTCATTTTAACTTATTTATCATTTCTTCTTCTTCTTCTTCTTCTTCTTCTTCTTCTTCTTCTTCTTCCCAATATTATTATCTAATTCTTTCTTTCTTTCTTTCTTTCTTTCTCCTTCTTCTGCATTTTTGTTGTTTTCGTCTTTCTTTTTCTTCTTTCTTCTTTTTTATTTTCTTCTTTTTTAACATTCTCATTCATCTCATTCTTTTTTCTTCTTTTTCTGCATTTTTTAAACATTTTTTCTCTCTATTATGTCCTTCCTTTCTTATTTTTCTCCTTCTTTTTGTTCTTTTATTCCTTCAGCTAATTTATCAGTTATTTCTTTCTTTCTTTCTTTCTTTCTTTTCCTTCACCCAACAACTACTACTATATCATCTTCATTCTTTCTTTAAGTCACTTTTCAATTGCAGAATGGATCGTGATTCTATTTTGGTGTTCTTCCATATATATATATATATATATATATATATATATAAAGAAAATATACGTGGTGTATTCAATAGTATTCAATTGTACAGATATTTGAAATTGTCGTAGACTCTTGAAAATTCACTATGTTATTGCTATACATTTTATGAAGATGACTGACCAATTTTTATGATTTCCAGTTCAAATAAACAGCTACAGTAGCAATTGGAATACACCCTACGAAAGCCTGATTGTCACAGCTAGTGAATTTCAAAAATGCAATTTGGACGGGAGGACAATTTAGAAGAACGATATTCAATAAAATTCTGTTTTAAACTTTGAAAAAATGCCACAGAAACGTATGGAATGCTTCAGACTGCTTTTGGAGCATCTTACATGAATCGAGCATCAGTTTTTGAGTGGCATAAGAGATTCAAGGAAGGCAGGGTGTCTGTGAGGAATGATGAGAGGTGTGGGAGGAGTAAGGAAGTCAATACACTAGAGTTTATTGGCCAAAGGGTTAGGGTTAGGGTTACTATGTTGAGGTTTTAAGGGAGTTCAGGAAGAGATTCCTAGGGAAGAGGCCAGCACTCTTCAAATCAGTTCAGTGGCATTACCAGCAGGACAATGCACCAGTTCACAACTCCATCCTTGTCACAGACTATTTGACCAAGATGGGCATGAAGACAGTTCCTCAGCCTCCCTATAGTCCAGACCTTGCTCCCTTTGACTTTTGGTTATTCCCTAAGCTCAGAGGCTGTCGTTATGAGAGAATTGATGAAATGAAAGAGGCTGTGACGAAGGTCATTGGCACGCTGACACAAGAGGACTTCGATAGGGCCTTCCAGAAGTTATTGGAACGGTACAACAAGTGCATTTTAGCCGGAGGAGATTACCTCGAAGGGGACTAGAGTTTCATGTGTGTACTATCAATAAAAGTGCCCATATGAAAAAAGTCTGGAAACTTATTTAATGATCCTCGTATCTGAAATATATATATGATTTGTTGATAACATATTTAATCGAGCCTGAGCCAATTTTTTTCCTACAGTTTAGGGAAGTAGAATAAACCAACTGCATCCCTGCAGAGAGATAAGACCCCTCCCTCACCCCATACGGAGTGTCCTAGATACGATTCTAAACAACCTGAATGTGAGGTTCCATTAATGCTTTCGAGAATACCGAGTACCCCTTCACTGCAATTGCTCCCATGTCCACTCTGGCCCGGAGTGGTGGCACCTTATACGGCTTGATTTGTGGCTCAAATAGAACTGCTGGACATTTAAATTTAGAGCAAACAAATGACTTATGCTAAATTGAATTGATAGAAATAGAATAGTACGAATATTTGATTAATTGCGTTTAAACAAATGACTGATGTTTATTGAATTGTTCATGATAATTTGCAATACTTGGATTTATGCTAAATTGAATTGTTAGAAAAAGAAAGTTTTATCATTTAACTGTGTGTATCGACAAAATGGGTTTATAAATTTCATAAATATGTAAAAACGGGATTTGGCATTAAATAACCAAGGATGGTTGGTATGCCATAAAACCAAACGAAACTCAAGGTAAAATGAAATAACTCAGTAGACGACATATGAAGCCATTATATCTGGAATCTATGTTGTGTCGGAGGTTAAAAGCATCGTGGCCATATTTACTGGAGTCCAAGCTATATATATATATATATATATATATATAAATCAATTCAATTTTTTTTTTTAATTCAACTTACTGGACATGCGATCTTTTTGTAAGTTTCTTGTATCAGTAATAAATCATTATCGTATTAATAGGTTGTATCTATTTTGAAACAGTTTTGAATGATTTTGTCTCCAAGTAAGTAGTGACGTAAAATATTCTTTCCTCTCTTGTCCGAGGCATTGTGATCAAGGATTAATCGTTGTTATAAGATATTATTTTCATATCTGAAACAAAAAAGAACACAACACTATTATTAGTAGTTATTAGCAGTCACATGGGACCCATGTATTTTGAGAAATCCGACATTTACTAAAAGCATTCTTTTCGATGATTTTGTTGTTTTATAGATGTTATACCGGGCCATTGGCCATATGAGTAGAGTGTTTACCAACGGCCCGGGAGACAAGGGTTCAATCACAGGTCGAGTCATACCGAAGACTCAATAAATGGTACTTAATGTCGCCTTACTTAACACTCAGCATTATAAGGTTAGGATCAAGGATCAATCCAGAGGAGGGGTTGCGCCCTCCCCTACACCTCGGTGAAGTAGCCTTTGAAAAGGGAGCCTTCGGGTAACCCTCGACTAAGGTCGTCCACTTTACTTTCTTATTGACTTTATTGAATAAATTTGTACTAAATAGAAACTATGTCGCTCATATGACTTTCTTTTATTTATTATATCTTAATTTTACTTCGATTCAATAAATTTGTTGTTTTTATTGACTTATTGAATGAATCATTCATCTATATTCAATATTGCTTGCAGCATTCTTGTGTACTTGCCATAAGGCTTTTTCTCCGGCCGTTTAGTTAGCGTCCATGCGAGCAATATTGAACAAGACCTGGAGACAGCACCCCACAAAGCAGCAGCTATACGGCCACCTACCATCCATCACGAAAACTATCAAAGTTAGACGAACCAGACATGCAGGACACTGCTGGAGAAGTAGGGACGAGCTCATGTACTCCTATAGACCCCTTCACATGGCCGAGCAAAAGCAGTGCGACCAGCTCAAACCAGCAGCTCTGTGAGGATACGGGATATAGCCCTTAGGACCTGCCGGAAGCAATGAACGATCGGGAGGGGTGGCGAGAAAGGGTCTGGGATATCCGTGCTGATAGCACGACAAGATGATGATGATGAATGAATCATTCTATTTTGTTTTATTTTATTTTATTTTATTTTTTTTGCAAAATACATCAGTTGGATAAGATTGGATGCAGTGTCATTGATGTACTTAGTTCATTGGAGGTTTAAGAGAAAAATGAAACACGATAACTCTGAAGAGAGTGATGACTTTATAACGTTTTTATTTTCGATATCCATTTAAAAAAAATTCGGATTTAAAGAATAAAGTACTACCTTGATGATGGTTGGTCAGATCGAAACGTGACATTTGTGAATTATAAATTACATCATATAATTATTACATTTTCATTTTGTTTTTTTAAGGTGTCTTATTTTCTAACCTAAATCTTCAATATATATATATATATATATATATATGGAAAGCAATGAAAAGACCCAAAGTTTTATTCCCGATGGGATTGAAAACATAAAAAAAAGAGGGGACAAGCTGGCTGACCGATTTCGCCCCTCGCTCAACAGAGCTAAATCGAGGAAGATATCGTATAAAACAAAACAAAAAAAAATATATATATATGGGGAATATTTAGGGTGGAGAAAAAAATTTATATTGTAGACGGTCTGCCGGACAAAATATGTATTGTCTCCGAAACTTTAAAATGAAATGAACAGTGTGATTTTCTCAGTATAGAGAACAAAAAATTCTCGATTATCTATAAGGTGTTCTGCTATAGAAGACCCGTATGTTTTCTTAAGATTATTAGTCGGGCCATTAATAAAGTTGCTTAGGCGCCTCTGGTGGTGTAATGGTTAGCAAGCTCGACTAACAAACCTACACGAGTGAGTTCGAGTCTCATTGGGTGCCCCTTTCATATGACCTTGTGCCACATCTAAGCAAAAATCTTAGTAAATTTCCATTAATAAAGTTGCTTATTTTTGTACGGACATGTTGCTTAATTCTAGCATCTAGTTAATTCTTTCTAGGTAGCGCGAACCGCAACTACAACTAAACAAGTAAATAAGAGAATTATGATGAGGGAGAAGAAAATCTTTAAAGATAGATGTCAGAATGGGTTTAGAGTTAAAGACCCCTTGTACATTGGCTGAAAAATAACACCTCTGTACAGTTTGGGAGATTTGCTTAGCAAATCTCTCACTAATTTCATCCTGCCAAGGAAGAAATAAATAAACAGAGCACTTTTGTATTGATGCCTGTTTAATTTTGTAAAATTCAATTATTTTACTAGAAATAATTGTTGGTACTACATTCAACAGAAAACCGTTGTTGCAAAAAGTCTTTGAGATAAACTTGATCTCTACATCAAGTGTAGACTCAAAGCAAATCTTTATGGTTCTATGTATTAGATTAATTTTTGTTGGGTGGGGCAAAAAGAATCCCACCCAGTATAACGAACCGTAATTGTGGGTTTACGATATATCGGCGTGTCATAAACCTAAAGGAGTCCTACAAACTAACAAATCCAAAAAAGGCAACGTATAATCAGTTTCCTTATCTAGTACAAATCTCAGGTCTGGCTGGATATTATTGAGGGAGATTAAAAAACAAGCCCGCTAAAGTCTCGTTATTAAAAAGACAACAAAAATAGACTACCCGTTTATTTGGACTGAGTATTAATCCTTTTTTCTGAAACCCCACGACCTGCCAGGTGTTTATTCCTTTGATGAGACTTCTGTTGTAGAGCTTGGTTTCGAGATTTCTTCATGTCTGCTTCCAATATTCCCAAGTACTTGTAATTTTCCTTCTCTCCAACCGTTCTGATGCTTTCCTGATTTAGCAGTTCAATTCCTTCCGTTGTTTCTCTATTCCAACTTTTCATTATAAGCATTACTCATTTTTCTATGCCAAATTCCATTCCAACACCCAGGCTGTATCTTCTTATTTGTTTGTATCAGGGTCTCAGTTCTTTTTAATTTTTCCAAATACCTTTCTATCATTCATGTACAGAGGGTGATTAATCTTTCCTTGAAATTTAGCAAATTTGTAATCCCCTATTTCGTGCATTTCCTAAGTAATTTGTTAAATGGCATCATTAATATCACGAATAATATGGAAGATGCTTCTTTAGATTTTTTTCTGCAAGGGTTTGTCCCGCCCCACTGTCAATTCTGACACCCAGTTTTATTTGGCATTCGTGCTGAATGCTATTTTACTCCTTTGAGAGTTTTTCACGCCAGCATCAGCTGATGATCTTTCACTAGAGTTGGATTGACAGTAAGTCAACTCAAGTTACCAGGACTCTTCTCAGTATTCTGGCCGATCTTAACACTGCGGTGGTTTGGATGGTCCCCAATCGTCCTCTTTTCCCCAAATCTTCCAGTCTTTTTACCAATCCTTTGGTTAATGTACCGAGCGTACCGATTACATGTTCCATCGTTTTTTCAGTTCCCTAGCAATGTCCAGGTACTTATCACTGTTTTCGACTTTCTTCAATTTTACTCTGTGATCAGCTAGGACGGCAAATTGCACAATTCAGCCAATTCTCTTTTTTTTTTTTTTGTTGACTATCATTAGGTCTGGTCGTCTGGCCGAATATCAGTATTATTATTATTATTATTTTACTCCTTTCGAATTTTCCCCCAGCAAACGCTGATATGCAACCAGTTGGTAGTTTGGTCAAATTTTAATCTCTTGCACAACTCCTTGTGGATCATTTTCCTACAAAATCTTGCTTATTATTATTATTTACTCCTTTAGAGTTTTTCACATCAGTTTTAGCCGATGGTTTTTCACTGGAGTTTGAGTGACAGCAAGACTCCTCAAGCCTCCAGGACACTTCTCAGTATTCTCGGCGTTCTCAGTAATGCTGTCATTTGAATAGTCTCTACTCCAGGCCTTTTAATAATCCTTAAGTTATTGTGCCAAAAGCACCATTCACAATTGGTACAATCGTCACCCTCATGTTCCATAGCTTTTTCAATTCTCTGGCAAGGTCGAGGTACATATCTATCTTTTCACATTCTTTCAGTTTTATTCTGTGGTCAGCTGGGACAGCAAAGTCGACAATTTTGCAAATTCTCTTTTTTTTTGGATGATTATTATAAGTTCTGGTCTTCTGGCCGAGATTAGGTGATCCATGTGTATTATTATTATTATTATTATTACATCTCTCTTTGCGAGTTTTTCATACCAGCATAGACAGGGGTTTTGTTCACAAGAGCCTGAGTAATTGTAAGACTCCTCAGATCTTCAAGATTCTTATAAGCTTCGATAGCGCTGTTGGTTGCACACCAGTCTCATAATCATTTCATAAAACCAATTCAGGACTCTCCAGAGTATTCAAACCGATCTTAACAATGCTGTGGTCTGGATGGTTTTTATTACACGTCTAATCTCTAATTCTTCCAGTCTTTTTTCCTTGACTTTCAGACACTAATCCAAGCGCACCACCTAAAACTGGTATCATGTTCCACATTTTTATAGTCCTCTAGCACGGTCTAAGTATTTGTTTAACATTTCACTTCCTTTCATTTTTGTTCCGAAACAGCCAAAAAAACGGCAATGTCTTCCTCAATTGTGACTTATTCTATTTCTTCCTATTATTATTATTATTATCATTATTATTATTATTATTATTATTATTATTATTATTATTATTATTATTCAGTGGATCATTCAATAAATAAAAAGATAAAAAAAATAATTTTTTCTTTTTCAGAATTTTTTCCATAGATATAAATCCTATATTGTTTGGAATTATTGACCAATTTTTTTTAATCGCATAAATTATTTATTTTGAAGCTATTTATCATGGTGGCAAGTTAAACAGGATAATCCGAGCTTAAACAGAGGTCTGTCATCAAATGTTTGATAACTGAGGAGCGCAAACTATGTGAAATTTACAGAAGATTGTATGATATGCATGGAAAAACGTTTTGGTTAAATAAATGTTTACGTATAGGCTAAGCATGGGTTTGCTACAACAAACCGAAATGTCAGTCCATGGAGGGGAAACATAATGACTCTCTGGTCGAGAAAATGTTTCGGGCGCAGAGGTCAGTAAAGAAGGTCACGTTGACAGTGTTCTAGGACATGAAAGGACCCATTACTATTGATTTCTTTGAAAAAGGTACCACATAACTGTAAAATTATTTGTATTAGATTGGAATATTTAATACCATATGACTGTGAAATTATTTGTATTAGATAGGAATACTTGATACCATAGAACTGCGAAATAAAAAAGTGATAAAAAGTGAGATTTAAAAAGAATCATTGCTGTGAAACATTGAAAATATAGATGCTTCTATTGTTATCAAACTTTTACAAATTTCGCATGTTTTAGCTTTATGTAACCCTTGGGAGGTTGATATGCTGTTAAAAAATACACATTAAACATTTTCTTTCTTTCCTCTTTTCTCTTTCTTCCATCAGTTCTTCTCATTGACACACCGCTAAACAAATAAAAGCAGATCTTTTTTTATTTTCGACTTTTCTTTCTTTCTTTTTTTAATTCTTCCTTTCCTTCTTTTTTTTTTTCAAATCTTCATTCTTTTCTCTTTCTTCTTTTTCTTTTTCATTCCCTTTCAGACTAAAACTCCTCGGAAAGGTATGAACTTCCTCATCTCTCCAAGTTAAATAGGGTCACTACTCTTAAATAGGACCACTACCAAGGCCGGTTTTGGAATTAAATAACACATGAAGGTTGATATACTACTCAAAACAAAGAAATAGAACTAAATTCTTTCTTTCTTTCTTTCTTTCTTTCTTTTTTCCTTCTTTCTCATAAGGGGTTGAAATGGCATTAAACAAATAAATCGAACCAGACTTTCTCTTTTTGTTGATTTTCCTTTATTTCTATTTTTAAAATTCAAGCTTTCCTTCTTTTTTCAAATCTTCTTCCCAGTTCTTTCTTTCTTTCTTTCTTTCTATTCAACAGGATTTTCACTACATTTTTCTTTCTTTCTTTCTTTCTTTCTTTCTTTTTTTCTTTCATGGATTTTGCACATTTTTGCTTCCTTCTTTTATTCTTTCTTTTATTCTTTCTTTCTTTCTCTTTTTCTTTCTCATAAGGGGTTGATATGCCGTTAAAAAATGAACCAATCCAATCATCCGTAATATAATACTTATTTAGCTTCGTATAAATGCGTATGGACAGAGTAACTTTGGTATCAAAAAACCCAATAAGGGTTGCCATTCCGTAAAACCAACAACAACCAACCAACCAACAAACCTTTACCATTTTTTTTAACAGAGCGTTGATTTCAAGCTATAGTAGTTGAATTCCACTTACGCCGTGTCTGTTTTCTTTTTGGCGTCTTTTTCATTTCGTCAAGTCTGTGAGAGACTCATTAGTATTCGTTTATGAAAAGAGAATTCCTAATTAGTTTTTTTTCCCTCTCTTTTAATTATGGCCTTTGGTTTCCTGCTAAAATAAATGTAAACACGGCTTTATTTTTATTTTTATTTTTGTGTTTTATTTTTAAATCTGTTTATTTATTTTTGTTATTGGCGTTAAAATATTCAGTTATTTGTCAGAGTAAATACGGTAATGTTTTTGTAATCAGCACCAGTGATACTTTTCTCTTCTCTCTTTTCTTTTTTTTTTGTTTGATTGTTTGATTTTGTTTTGGGTCGATGCAAAAGTTTCCAGTATTTCTGATAGAGTCTTCGATTCATATAAATTCTTGTTATTTATCAAGGTAATGCCCTTGAGAAAGGCATAAATCCATCTCTTCTCGCCCGGCCCCGCTAAGGATAAAAAGTAGGGTAGACTGAGCTCTGTAGCCTTGGTGCGGTATTCAGGGAGATGGAAAATAAATTAAAATTTACTACGCGCTGCATTCTGTTCCTATGGAGGCGAGTGTCTTAAGGGTTATCATCTTCGGACATGGACACGACAAACAGAGTTCAAATCTTCGACAAAAAATTGTCTTTTAACATTGGGAAATGGTGTGTGTGTGTGTGGGGGGGTTAATTAACTGACAGTCGACAGAATAAATGAAAAACGTAAGATTTGTACTCTGATAATGGTATCTTGAATGATTAGTATTTTTAGGAGAAATAAAATGCACGGAGACTAAAAAAAACAGCAAGTAGGCCATCTGGAATGTTTTTGTTTTCATTTAGGCAATGACCAAGTAAGCCTTGTTAGATACTCTTGGTTTCTTAATATTATTTGGGTGACTAACATTTGGAAGCAAAAGTCTGGACCGTTTCTGAGATTATAACGTACAAAATTGATTGAATTAAAAAAAGTTTGGAATGTCGATCTGATAAGGAAATATTGGTTCGTTATCTTTGGCAACCACGCTTCGCCAACGAATTTTGAAAATCGTATTCGTCACAAAAAGACAGGGAGGAGGACTAAGTTGAACTGAGGATATGGGAGGAATAAAGTAGGCGAGAGATACAGATTAAACAGGTTGGAGTTGAGAGAATGATGATCGATCCCTCAGGCCACCAGGAAGGTGTTGGACATTTCCTCAGGTTTAGAGGAGCTGTTTTGGGGAAGATTGCGATGGTGGGAGGTTGACATTGGAGATGAGTAAACACTATAACCAGCCAGCCAGCCAGCCAGTAAGCCCCTATGTCGGTTGATCACTGGACTCAGTATAAGTAGGAGTTTTTTTTTCCATCTTAGACTGATATTCAAGGAGAGGGTCTGAAGAGACCCAAAAAGGGTTCGAGAAGAGTTGGAAGAGAGAGAGAGAGAGAGAGAGAGAGAGAGAGAGAGAGAGTCGGTCTACCGAGGCCTGGTGCCAGACGTCAAATACTAAAGACTAGACTTACTACTAAACCATTTACAACTGAAGCAGTGAGGGTAAGAGTTAAATCTCCTGTATATAACAAACGATATGAACAAACATTTCTTAACCACTGTTGATTTTACGGGTATTTTTTGTTTTTTTTTTTTTGTTTTGTGTTGGCTACATCATTTTGATGTAAACCCAAGAACGTTTACAGTTTTTATTTTTCTTTGGTAAAGACGTAAATCCAATAATAAGTAAACAGTAGGGCAGTCTAGGTTCTTTAGCCTTAGTGCCGCAACCGGTTTAGGAGAAGGAAAACTCTGAATTCCGTGCTTCGCTTAAAAATTGACCTCATCTCATATCCTGGCAGTGGCGATTTTGGTTTCGTTTGGTTCAATATCAACCATTGTAGATTATTTAATGCCAAAGTCTCTTTATACCTGTATATTAAATATATAGGATTTGGTTTGGTTGGGTTTTATGGTATATCAACCATTGTAGATTATTTAATGCCAAATCCTCTTGATAAATGGATATCAAATATATATGATTTGGTTTGGTCGGCTTTTATGGCTTATCAACCATTGTAGGTTATTTAATGCCAAATCCTTTATATATATATATATATATATATATATCAAATATATATAATTTGTCTTGGTTTGGTTTGGTTTTATGGGTATAAACCTCTGTAGGTTATTTAATGCCAAATTCTTTTTCCGCATATATATCGAACATATGATTTGTAAACATATGTTTTAGTTCATTTTTAAAACTAGCCTGAGCTCAGTGTTTTGAACACAGTTAAATGGTTTCCAGTATTTCTATGTAATACAAATAATTCTCTTCAGTATTAACCATTTGTTTGCATACAGTGAAGTAGATACAAGTATTGCTATTTAACTCTAATTATTCTATTCAATATTACTCATTCGTTAGCTCACAGTTAAATTGTTCCAAGTATTGCTTCAATTCGTTAACAATTCAATTAAACATCAGTCATTTGTTTACACTTAGATGATCAAGCAGTTCAATTTCAAATAATTCAATTTAGCATAAGTCATTTGTTTTCACAGTTTGAGTGTCAAATAGTTCTATTTGTTCATAGATAGGACCCTATCAAGTGCTGCCACTCTGGGTCAGAGTGGACCTAGAAGCGATGTTAATGAAGAGATACTCCGCATCCCACAAAGCTCCAACATCACTGGAATTTCACCATCTGATTATCCAGGACACTCGTTGGTGGAGGGTCTTACCCCTCTGCAGAGATTCAGTCGATGTATTCTACAGCCCGAGCCGATTGGGCTAGCTAATGGCGCAGATTAGAGACAAATACAAACTACTTTTTAATTGGATTGCAATAATAGCTGACAGTGCATTGTCCACCGATGAATTACGGTGATAGATTCTTATTATTCATTAAGCTTTGCATAAAAGGTCATCCTTCTAAGTCCGGATCAGGTCATCATTGGTTAACTTCATAAACTTTGCATATTTTGGCACACTTGCTCAGTTTCCATACTGTATCCGCTGCAATTAAGGGTTTCACTCATTTAAGCACAGAACAGACTCACCATTGCTTAACTTGTCATTTACTTAGCTTTTTATAGTCTGATTGTTTTAGTTACCACACCTGCTGTTTGGGAGTGGTCATCCACTTAAGATCTGAACGGGTTGTTGTAGAATACACCGACTGCATCTCTGCAGAGGGGTAAGACACCCCGCCCCCGAGTATCCTTTATATAACACTAAATTGTTTGATAGTGAGGCTCTAGTTCCGCAACTCTGAGAAATGTAGAGCACCTTTTCATTGTCATTGGTCCCAGGTCACTCTGACCCAACTTAGTAGTACCAGTTAGGGCCGCATCTATGGATCAAATAGAACTGTTTAACCATTTGATTCTCTGCAAACAAATAACTGATGTTAATTGTCAGTGTTACATAGCAATACTTGGGGCCATTTCATTGTGGGCAAATAAAACTATTGGTGTTATATAGCAGTACCTGAAGTGTGTGCAAACAAACGATTATTATTCAATAGAAATTTTTGTGCTTGATAGAATATCATTTAACTGTGTACATAAGAATGGAATTATTGGTATTTTTTTACAATACTTAGAATCATTTAACTGCGCGTAAATGAAAGAATAGTGCTGAATAGAATTATTAGTGTTGAAGAGCAATACTTGAAACCGTTTAACTGTGTGCAAGTAAAACTATTAGAGTGAATTATCCTGGAAACCCATTCATTATTTACAAACGAATGATTAATATCAAACAGAATTATCAGTGTTTTATAGCAATACTTGAAACTATTTAACTGTGTGCAAACAATAGCAATACTTGCATCCAAACAAATCAGCTCTAACTAATTCAAAAATAATATTATCACAAAGTATTCATTTACAAATTATATATGTGTAACTATTTAACTGTGTGCGAACAAATAAGCTCAGACTAGTTTAAAAGCGTTATCTACAAACTGTTCGTTTACATTGTCCAGTGGGCTGGGGCTGTAGAATACACCGATTGCTTCTCGGTAGATGGATAAGACTCCCCCAGTGAGTGTCCTGGATATGACACTTAGCAATGTCACGGTGAGGTTCCAGTAATGCTCGAACTTTGGGGAATGCGGAGTATCTACTTGTTGCCATTGCTCTCAGGTCTACTCTGGCTCGGAGTGGTTGCACCTGATAGGGTCCAATCTATGCGTCAAATAGAACTAAACTGTATACTTATGCTAAACTGAATTGTTTCAAATAGAATTGTTTTTGACATCGAAACTGTGTATTTATGCAAAACTGAACTGTTTGAAGTAGAACTGTTTTCACATTCAACTGTGTGTAAACAAAAACTATACTTATACAAAACTGAATTGTTTAAAATAGAACTGCTTATATGTATAAAAATGGATTTGGCATTAAATAACATACAATAATTGTGGTGCCATATAACCAAACCAAACCAAATCAAATCTGTGCGTTTACAAATCCTACATATTAAAAATTATATGTATAAACTAGATTTGGCATTAGATAACCTGCAAGTGTTGATGTTCCATAAAACCAAACCAAACCAAACCGAATCCACTTGCTCCTATGATCTGAAAACTTGTGACTATTTTCTGTTCCTCCAAATCAAAACCTGTAGAATCCCCGTGGCCTAATGGATGTACTGCGGGCTCGAAGTAAAAGAATTCGATCTTTAGTTGCGCTATTAGGTTCTCTTTTGAACTAATACCTTTGGGAAAAGCATGAACTCCCTTATCCTCCTTTCTATGTCACCGCTGTTCTTTTACATTAAATAACCCACAAAGGTTGATATACCATTGGCAAAGAAACCAAACAGAACCCATCCCCGTCTGAAAAATCTTGAGAAACAAATCAGGACAGTGTCAGTTAACAACTTCCAGAACTTGTCCCATCAGTTCATCATTTAGATTTATTTCAGCGCTTGTTCTCGACTTGAACACTTCTTTCGACATTTTTATTTACAACTGAAAAAATAAATGAATAAAAAATAAAAAATAAAACTACAACACCACCACCACCAACAACAACAACCACAAAACAAATAAAAAAACCTAAAAAGTGGAATTTTTCTGTGTCAGGCAAAAAGAAAAAAAACATTGTTTACACACTGAGCAATGTTTGTTTCAGTAAGTTCATGGGGAGTCCATTTTCCTGTCTTCAGAATTTTATCCGAGATCCGTAAACCACATACTTAAATTGATTGATAGTCAAAGTAATGAATAGTTCGGTAAACTTCAAAGATACTCCTAAGATTTCCCTAACATTCCACAAAAAGAGGCACTGAGACTATTTATATAAAATGATATATATTTCTGTTGTGATATTTATTATTCATCCTCCTCTCTCTCTCTCTCTCTCTCTTCCCCTTTCACTCTTTCTCTCTCACTCTCTCTCTCTCTCTCTCTCTCTCACACACACACTATATATATATATATATATATATACGAGGGTCATTCTATAAATAAGGAATTGGCAATAGGATGAATTGTTTAAAGTTACATACTTTTCACGGAAATTCTTTACTCACCGCTGTGCCAGGAACCTTTTCTTTACTGGAAAGTCAGCGTGTTTCTAAACCATGGAACAAGGTATCAACCCCCTTATCTTTCCAGCTATTGGTCTTTTTGATTCTGGCTCGTTGTAGCGAACCTATGATTGGCCCAATTGAAAACATTTTTTTTTATTAAAACAAACTTTTCCGTGCCCATCGCATATTCTTCGGTAAATTTCATATGTTTTCCACTTCGCAGACGAGTGATGCAGTATCTTCTGAATTATACTCAAAAGATGCAACATGATATATTAAAAGGCCCTAATGGTGGTTTAATGTAAAAAAACCCCGAAACATTTAATGCTGGCAAATAATTCAATGATGAATAAAATCATCCCCCTGAATGACTTGTTTTTTCGCATTTGTAAATTTATAAAATGTCGGATTTACTTCCATATATATATATATGTAGTGTCATCCACAGACAGACTGTTTCGTTCTATCAGAACTCTTCAGTGTGGCTAGACCCGCAGGACGCTCGAAGCCGGGATCGAAACCCGTCTAACTTTACGATAGATTAAGGTTTCAGACCACACAGCTACAAGCGGACTACGTTGGCTAAGGTAATTTTAAGGTATTTTATTTTTAGCAACAGCAGCAGCAGCCTTTGTTTTACATTTTTAATACCCTATCGGCTACCAGAGTGCTCAATTCTTACGAAGAGCTTTGCATTACGCTAGGGGCGGCCGACAATTCCTTCGCCAGAGTGCTCAACCCCCATGGGGGAGGGCCTTCAATAAGTTTCCAGACTTTTTTGTACAGGCATTTACAATTGTTGTAGACTCTTGAAAAATTCACTGTTATTGCTATACATCCTATGAGATGACTGACCAATTTTTATGATTTCAGGTTCAAATGAACAGCTACAGCAGCAATTGGAATATACCCTACTAAATCCTGATTGTCACAGCTGGTGAATTTCAAAAATGCAATCTGGACGTGAGAACACTTTAGAAGAACGATATGCAATAAGATTCTATTTTAAACTTGAAAAAAATGCGTATGGAATGCTTCAGACTGCTTTTGGAGCATCTTGCTTGAATCGAGCATCAGTTTTTGAGTGGCATAAGAGATTCAAGGAAGGTAGGGTGTCTGTGAGGGATGATGAGAGGTGTGGAAGCAGTAAGGAAGTTTGAACACCAGAGTTGATTGGCCAAATAAAGAATTTCATGGATAAGGACCATCGTGTGTCTATAGAGTCAATAAGAGCACTGTTTGGTGTCAGTGTGGGAACTGTACACACAATTATTCGCGAGGAACTGAAGATGCGGAAGATTTGCGCGAAGTTTGTCCCAAGCGTGATCAGAGAAGATCAGAAAGAAAGACGTTGTCATGACAGCAGGGAGATGGTCGAGCTGATCAATTCAGTTGTTGATGCTCTGGTGACCTGCGATGAAAGCTGGATTTATTGCTAGAGACCAAGAGACAGTGGAAGCATGCTGGCTCTCCCAGACCAAAGAAGGCCAGACAGCAAATCCACCCACAAAATTTTGATGTTCCCTTTTTTTGACAGCACAGGCATGATCTACATGCACTGGGTTCCAACTGAACAGACAGTCAACTAGGAATACTATGTTGAGGTTTTAAAGGAGTTCTGGAAGAGATTCCGTCGGAAGAGGCCAGCACTCTTCAAATCGGGTCAGTGGCATTTCTACCAGGACAATG
Organism: Sepioteuthis lessoniana; assembly: GCA_963585895.1. Lineage (NCBI taxonomy): Eukaryota > Metazoa > Mollusca > Cephalopoda > Myopsida > Loliginidae > Sepioteuthis > Sepioteuthis lessoniana. The sequence goes on from OY757939.1 coordinate 35,984,689, forward strand.
CACCAATCCACAATTCCATCCTTGTCACTGACTTATTGACTAAGATGGGAATCAAGACTGTTCCTCAGCCTCCCTTATAGTCCAGACCTTGCTCCCTGTGGCTTTTGATAATTCCCTAAGCTCAAGGAAAACCTTAGAGGCTGTCGTTATGAGACAATTGAGGAGATGAAAGAGGCTGTGACGAAGGTCATTGACACGCTCACACAAGAGGACTTCCACGGGGCTTTCCAGAAGTTGTTGGAACGGTACAATAAGTGCATTGCAGAGGAGATTACTTGGAAGGGGAATAGAGTTTCATGTGTGTACTATCAATAAAGTGCCCATACGAATACAGTCTGGAAACTTATTTAATGAGCCTCGTATATATATATATATATATATATATATATATACATATGTGTGTGTGTGTGTGTGTGTACCAAAGAGATTGACAGAGAGATGGAGTAGTCAGAGAGATAGATGAGAGCAAAGAGAGACAGATAAATAGATATGAGCAGACAGAGATAGAAGAGGGGGGGAAGAGACAGATTGAGTTATGGGGTTGTCAGATAAATTAGATCAAAGTAAGATAGATTGATAGATAATTATGAACTGACCACTATTGATCAAATGATTGATTGGTGTACGTAATTATATTCTTTTTTTCATTTGATGTTTCATTTCTTTTAATGGTATATCAACCTTCGTGGGTTTTTCAATGCCAAAGCTATCCTTCTGGAAGAACAGCAGCAATTTGGGAAATCTGAGCTAGCAGCACGACTTGATGATGATGGTATATATATATATATATATATATGTAGTCATCAACATACAGACTGTTTCGTTGTATCACAACACTTCAGTGTGGCTAGACACGCTAGATTCTCGAAACTGGGATCGAAACCCGGCTGACTCAAACGCCAATCCATGATTCTACCGCTCAGCAACGAGGAAACTAGCGTAAGCGAAGGAATTTTAAACGCTTATGTATCACATTTGTTTTGTTTACATATATCCGCTTAACGGCTACCGAGAGCTCAATTCATTCGAAAAGCCTTGCTTTTCGCTAGTGGCAACCATTACATCCTTCGCGAGTGAGCTCAACCCCACAGGGGTAGGGGAGCATATATTGTCATCCACAGACAAACTTTCGTTGTATCACAACTCATCAGAGTGTCTAGACGCTAGATTCTCGGGGGCTTATAATACGCTGTATCCCATGCAGTGAGGTAAGACATCCAGCAAAAAGGAGTGTCTTGATACGACGCAAATCTGCATCTGAATGTGAGATAGCAATTCTGGAGTACCCTTCCATTGCCATTACTCTCGTGTCCCTTTTGAATTGGGTTGTAAAACATTAGGGTCCCATTTAAGGGTTAAACAGAATCGTTTACTAATTATTTGTATGTAGTGTTGCAATCACGTTGAATTTAGGATAGGTGCCTAGGGGTAAACCTGGTCCTATGCAGTCATAACACAAAAATAACTCGTACGCAAAATAGTCAAATAAAAACAGAGGTTTGTAAATACTAACCTAAATTTATTTACAAGGAACGTACTGGGGACGAGGAGGCATACAAAGGTAAAAAAAAAACCCCGTAAAAACAGTAACACGTGAGCAAAAGGGGTGAAAGTAAAAACATTGGCGAACAAGCATGAAATGTCTTTTGGATTAAAGTTTAGAGGATTATTCAAAGTCTGGCCTGCGAAAACAAACACAATAAAACCCGAATAAAAAGTTGAATACAGCAAGCAAAAGGGTTACCGGTAAGTTCCTTTATCAGCACGTCTTACTCTGTTTGTGGCTGGAATCATTCTAACAAACTGTTGCAACACTAGGGTCACCTGGCCAAAAAGCAGCAGTAGTCTCACCGCAAATCGCAAGGCCAAATGGGACCTGGAGAACATATAAACAATGAGCCGTGCAAGATAATATTCAAAATGACCCAGATAAAAAGGCAAGGAAAAGTTCACTCTTAGTACACAGAGGAGAAATGAAGTCTGCTCCCAAGGCCAAGTTGAAAAGGGGGCCTTAGGAGGTAACAATAGTTGAAGCTAAAGCTGTTTACTCAGGATTATTATTAGTTACGTGAAACCATACAACTGAGTGCAAACAAGTGATTATCATTTATTGAAATGATTACTTGAAACCATATTATTATTAGTATTAGATAGAAATACTTGAAACAATGCTACTGGGTGCAAATTATATGCATTTAATAGGAATACTTAATATCATAAATGTGCTAAAAATTAATAAGAAATAACCACATAAAATCTTCTAATATAAATGTTCAATGAGCGCAAGAAATAACCCTAAACGGGTTGACATACCAGAGAGCTGATGGGTAAGTTGGTTGTATAAGAACAAGTCCCACAGTTCTGACTTCAAATCTTTGAAAAATCTAATGGAAAAATGTTATTTACTTTCGGACTAATACTGTTGGGAAAGGCATGAACCTCCTTATCCATTGCAGCGATGGGTTAAATAGTATTACTGCTGTTCTTCAAAAAAATGATTTCGGCTTTAAATAATCTGTGAATGTCGATATGCAATTAAACAAAGAAACCAAACTAAACGAGAAAAAAAATTTTGTTTTACTTTTTTCTTTTTTTTTTTTGATAAGAGAAACTTGAAACTCAGCTGTTGTATGAAGGCTTATCACCTAAGAATAAGATAGATAGATAGATAGATAGATAGAAAAAAAGAAATATGGATGGAAAGGAAATGAGCGTGATAGATAATTAGATACATACGTACATAGATATGAACAGAGAGAGAGGTGGGGTCAGATAGATAGATAGATAGATAGATAGAGACTGTCATAGATAAATAGATTATAAAAAGAAAGAAAGAAAGAAACAAACAAATAAACAAAGATACGAATAAACGTGGATAGATAGATAGATATGCTCAGACTGTCAGAGATAAATTGATAATGAAAACAAAGAAAGTAAGAGAGAGAGAGAGAGAGAGAAGAAAGAGGGAGAGAGAGAGGGAGTGGAAGAGCGGTAGAGAGGTTGTCAGAGAGATAAATAGATAGAAACAAACTGTCATAGATAAACAGATTATACCAAGAAAGAAAGAAAGAAACAAACAAACAAATGAAGAAACCAAGAAACCAACCAAAAAACAAACCAAGATACGAACATACTAGGATAGATAGCAAGCTAGATGACTAGATAGATAAGATAGATAGATATAAACATACTTTCATAGATAAATAGATAATGAGATGCGAATAAATAAATAAATAAATAAATAAAGAAATGAATAGACCAGGATAGAGAGAGAGAGAGAGAGAGAGAGAGAGAGAGAGAGATGCAATATCAACTACAACTGACAACGTCTCCAAAATTCAACGTTTTATATCATCCGCCTTTTTTCTTTTTGTGTTTTTTTATTTGCTGTTTTTGTTGTACTTCTTTTGTTTTCTTTTTCTTTTTGCTTGGTGTTTGTGAGTTTTGACTTGTTGACACTGCAACTGATGATAGATCACCTCCATTATCGCAGTTTACCTACCCACCCATCTTTGGGTGTGGGTAGGGGTTACCTCTACCTTTTTATGTTCCGACGGCGGCTAACATCAAAGGCACTGATAAGACGTCACTTGCGGGCAAGTCGGAAAACTCAGTTTTTACGACATCCATCTTGTTTACAGTTACACAAAACTCAGATTTGCAAGCATTGCATAAGGATCGAACTCTCTGCAACAGTAATAAAGCTGGGTCAGGCACATGGATGCAGTTTCGGGAGGAGGTCTCATTACAAATGTTAACTTGCTTGATTATAATCTAAGTTTGACGCAAATCTCCCACTCTAATAAGCAACTAAGAGATAAATTCGACCAGACTGGAATATATATATATATATATATATATATATATATATATATAGATATAGATATAGATATATATATATATATATATATATATATATATATATATATATATATATATATGAGCTAACTGAGATAGATAGATAGATAGATAGATAGATAGATAGATAGATAGATATGAATGAATGAATTGAGTTTTTAGGCGTATCGTGCGATTTAGGTTAGGGTATAGATTTAATGCCAAATCCTATTTGCACACTCAGACATAGGCAGACAGACAGACAGACACACACACACACACATACGCACGCACATACACACATACACATGCATATATATATAAGATGTGTAAGTGAATAGTTTATAGATGACTTTTTTGTAAAAGAGCTATATATATATATATATATGTGTGTGTGTGTGAGAAACCTTTGAATAGTAGTTTAACGTGGACTGTTTAATTTTGGTGGCGCAACCAGCCAAGATCTATGGCTGGTTCTACATAACCATTCACCACTATAATCAAATTACCTACGTTAATTGTTTCAACAGTTCATATTTTTAACTGAACTGTTGGACCCTCATATGTCTAGTGCACAAACAGACCACTAAGTGATAGATACGACCAGACTGGGATAGATAGATTGATAGATAGATATCAACTGAATGATTATATATATATATATATATATATATATATTTATTTTTTGGGAAATTTCAAAAATGCGTAACAGGATTGAAATAAATTTATAATCCTATGTGACCGGTTTGGTTGTTTTTCTTAAAGTATATATATATATATATATATATATATATATGTGTATGTATATATTAACAAGTTCGGTTAAAGACCACGGATTGTTCCTTTTCAAAATCTTCAAGTGAAGAAGATCGAGTCTTCTTGTTTTTATTTTGCTTATATCTGGGTCAAGATGGTGAAGAACTACTAGTCTAAGCGTTTTTGACCATTTCGCGGGTCATCTTTGGGGATTGTATTTGGTTGTTGGTTGCTAATAGTTTTAGTTATATTTATTTGAAGAGTTTATATATATATATATATATATATATATATATATATATATATATTTGAATAATTTAAAATAGAAAAACTGATATGAATGAACTGAGATAGGTTTTGGTTTTATGATTTAATGGCATAGTAACCCTTATTGGTTATTTAATGCCAAATCCTATTAGCACACGCACACACACACATATATATATATGATTTGTAAGTGAATATCTTATAGATACACTTTACCTTTAAAAGATTGGTTGGTTGATTGTTTTGTTTTACGGCATATCAACCCTTTTCCAGTCATTTAACGCCGAATAAAGTCATTTTGATAAAAGTTTGTACGTTTGGTTTTATGGCACATCAACCATTGTAGGTTATTTAATGCTAAATCTATTTTTATACATATAAACAGTTATATTTTAAACAATTCAGTTTACTAAAAGAATATTTTTTTAAACAATTAAATGCCAAAACAGTTCTATTTCAAACAATTCAGTTTAGTGTAAGTACACAATTTAAATGTCGAAAACAGTTCTTTTTCAAACAATTCAGTTTAGCATAAGTACGCAGTTTAAACACACAGTTAAATGTAAAAACATTTATTTTCAAACAATTCAGTTTAGTGAAATTACAGTTTAGTTCTATTTGACCCATAGATAAGACCCTATCAGGTGCTACCACTTCGGGCGAGAGTCGACCTGGGAGCGATGACAATGATTGGGTACTCCGCATTCCCCAATGCTCCAGCATTACTGGATCCTCACTATCAGACTATTTTCTGTCATAACCAGGACACTCGTTGAGGGAGTCTTACTCCTTTGCCGAGATGCAGTCGGTATATTCTACAGCCCTAGTCGACTGGGCAAATTTTTTAAAGAGCCATATATATATATATATATATATATATATGTGTGTCTATGTGTCTATTGGGGAGAAAACTCTAGCTATGATTTAAATAGTAATTTAGAGTGGGCTGTTTAGTTTTGGTAGAGCAACCGACCTAGCTCTGTGGCTGGTTTGACACTAACCCTCACCCCTATAATCAAATTACCAACGGTAAAAGTTTCAACAGTTCATATTTTTAACTAAACTATTGCGATCTTATATATCGAGATTGACGTGAGAGTCCATCACACTCAGAAACTCACACAGACACAAACACACAAAAACACATACTGACACAAACACACAAATATATATATATATATATATAAAGAGAGAGAGAAGCATGTGTGACATCATAAAAAATTTAAATAACATCTGTAATCATACTTATTGATGAGGCTAATGTTATTCTGACACAAGACTATAAACGTGGTCAAGTCAGTGCTAGTCGAACTCGCTAGTGTTATAGTCTCCTGCGAGATTAGTTCACTAACTACTTCTCCAAAACAAGGAGTGTAAATGTTTTCTCATTCTAACTTAGTCTAGCACACACGCCAACAAAAGTGTAGCGCTCGTGTAGGATTGAATTGACCTGTCCAGTGAAACAGCTTGCTATCCATTCATATTTAACAGGCGCTCTTTGTGCAATGGTTATTGTAGGATGAAATGAAGACGGCAAACCGAGTTCAAATCCTCATAAAACACAAATTTTCCTAGAAAAGGCATAAATCTATTCTCTCCCACAGTAATCGGTAAATAGTCAAGCAGACTGGGTTTTTCAACCTTGGTATGTCAAGAGAAGAAAAACTGAATTCAAACTAGCAGTAATCTCCTAAAACATTGACCTTGTGTCACATCCTGCATTTGGAGAAAGAGTTGGTTTAATACACAACAGGCATGCTTGATCTACGGATTATTAGGTCATCTCGTAGTAACAATTAAGCCAGCTCCACTTTCACAAATTCTCCGCAACCCTCACATTTTTCAGGTCCATCAGCGGCTAACATCAAAAGGTAAGATAAGACACTATTTACGTGTCTTTTCTCGAACGATTTTTATGACATCCAATTTGATGGCTCGTTCTCTAGACCCGCCCAGGGTGCCCTGCCCTTATAGGCGGCTCAAACTTTTGTTTTTCCGAAAGTAGTTCATTATAAAAGCCGTCTCAATTTACCGCGTTTATTTGTTGGCATCAAAAACGTTGCCGTATTTTTATTTTGTTATCTTTTATTTGTTAAATAAACTGACCTGCGATATTGTATTGATACCGAATATTGAATTAGAATTACTTTTCTGTCAAGGGGGACGATGAGTGTAACAGCTTTCCAACTCAATGTCAGTTGTGGTTTTTTTGGCAAAGCACGAATACTGATTATATAAGTAAGTTGGCGACCGTAGTCGAGGGCAACCAGAAGGCTCCCTTTTCAATAGCTACTACATAGAGGTGTAGGGGAGAGCGCTACTCATTTCCCTGGATTGCTCCACTTTACTCTTGATACGTACCTTATATTGCCGGACCATTGGCGAACACTCTACCCACAAGGCCAATGAAGGAGGTTAAATAAACTCTTTATAGATTCGTGATGTCAGATAGTTTGACAGACCAGTGGTTTCCAACAAACCATTCAAGTAAAACAAACAAAAGATACTATAGTACTACTGGAGAAAAAAAAAGATGGGAATTTCACAAGAATGCCAGGTGCTCTTTTGAACAAATCCTGGAAGCAGCACCCAACAAAACTGTAACTGTGCGGCCACTTACCTCCAATCTTGTGAGCTATCCCAGTAACAAGACATGCTGAACATTGCTGACGAAGTAAGGTTAAGCTTATAAGCGACGTTCTCCTCTGGACACGTTCTCCCTCTCTCTTCCTCTTTATCCCTGTATGAGAGAGAGAGAGAGAGAGACAGAGACAGAGAGAGAGAGTGTGTGTGTGTGTGTGTATGCGTAGGGACGTTCATGGTGTCCTAAGAAATGGATCCGACAACACGAGTTCAAATCCTTGACGAAACTGATTGCACTTCACTTTGCACTAATGCCCTTGAGAAAGGTATGAATCAAATTATTCTCCCTCCAGCTATGGGGAAATTGTAGATCAGACTGGATTTTTAAACCTTGATACGGCAACCGGTCTACGAGTAGGGAACTCTCAATTCGAGCCTGATAAACTCTGCTTAAAATCGACCTTGTGTTGCTTCCAGTTTGTACAGAGGGGTAAGTAAATGTAACCTAAGTTAAATAAAACATGAACCGTAAACCCACAAACGGAAATAAACAAACACACACACACACACACACACATATATATATATATATATATATACACAAACCATTCAAACTACAAATACTAATAAATCAAAATCTCATTTAATATCCATTAACTAGACCTTATGCCAAACATGTTATCAGACGAAAGAAAAAAAGCTGAAAACACACACACATATACACAGGCATATGTATATGTAGACAAAAAGAGGAGAAAGAACTATCAGTCAATTTAAAACCACAAAACTCCCCAAGATACACACACACACACACACACATACACACACTAAAAAACTGTAAGTGAAACCCAAAACTACTCCAACGCCAACACACACACAACTATAAACATATCAAATTTCAAAAACGGGTGAAGCAGACCAAAGTAAACACACTCCAGGAAAGAGGAACAACGACCCCTATATAAACCAGCTTGACCAACCAAAGGTCATTTATACTGGAAGCAAGAGTGAATTCAAGTCTCTTTAAGTACCCCATTAAAAAGGCCTTGTGCCACATATGTTCTCTGACGAAAGCAACAAGCTGGAAACATACATATATATAACACGTATGTAAGAACAAAATAAATAAATTAAAAAAATACAAATCTCTTCGTGGAGTATTTTCTTTTTAGGATCTTTCTTAATTTAGCAGTTCTATTCCTTCAGTAATTTGTCTTTTTCCACTTTTCATTATAAGCATGAAACACTTTTATGCCTACATGTGGGTTATATATTCTTAATATTTGCATCAGTCTCTGGATCTATCATATTTTCTGCAAACAGCTTGACGTCGTTCAGGTACATTCGTTGATTAATCGTTTCTTGCGATTTGATTAATTTGTGGTCTTCAGTGCATTTCCTAAGTATGTGATTGAGGGACATCATAGGCATAACGAATAACAGTGATGAAATTGAGTCTCCCTAGAAGATACCTCTCTGGATTTTCACCTTTGCTTTCAATTTCACTTTCCAGTTTTTAATGGTTTCCGTGATGAATTTAATGATTTTGTTAGATATCTTGTACATTTTTAGACAATTTAAGCCAGGGCTACGTTTTTCTGTTTCTCTTTGTTCTCCTTGTGGAAGTGCTGATCAATGTTCAGTAAATCACCTGTTCCTTTCGTTCCTTAGGATATCCATTTTGTCTTTCGGGGAAACAGTCTGTAGATTACAAGCGAGAAATAGATATCCTCTCTAATCTGTGGTGTTGGGGTTTTCTAAATCATAGGTAGACACATTATCGGTCTATAGTTGCTGGAGATGGTTCCTTTTGGGGGTCTTTCTCGATCAGGATAGTCTCCCTTTTGTCTGGTTTGGTTTGGTTTTATGGCATATCAACCATTACAGGTTATTTAACGCCAATCCGGTTTATACTTTAGATATTAGATATATATGATTTGTCACTAAGAATTCAATCAAACATCAGTCATTTGTTTGCTCACAGTTAAATCATCAAACAGGTCTTTTCAAACAATTCAATTTAGAATAAGTCAACAAAGTTAAATTGTTCCAAGTATTGCTATGTATAACTAACAATTCAATTAAACATCAGTCATTTGTTCACATACAGTTAAATGATCAAACAGTTCTATTTCAAACAATTCAGATTAGCATTAGTCATTTGCTTGCACTCATTTTAAATGTATAACAGTTCTATTTGACCCATAGATAGAACCTTATCAGGTGCTTCCATTCAGGGTCAGAGTGAACCTAGAAGCGATGGCAATGAAAGAACACTTCACATTTCCGAAAGCTCCACCCTCACCATCAGATTGTTTAAAGTCATATCTTGGACATTCGTAGCACTGTTGTATTCTACAGTCCCAGCTGGCTTGGCTTTTTCCCCTTAGTAATCTATTCGGGTATATTTGGTTTTTCTAATTCGGCTCTTTTTCAGTGTTGCTCTCAGCGATTCCAGATGGATTCCCGCCACGTAGACTTTTTCGAGTACTTGCAATATTTCTTCTTATTATTTCTGTTCTCATATTTTAGTCCACAATTGTTTTGCTTCTTTTGCATCAGGTTGTTGGTTTTTCCTCGTGCATTCTCCACCTACCCGTCGGTAGAATTTTCTTTCGTTATTTAGTAATGTCCTGTTTTGTTTGTATTGCTTGACTCTGTCTCGGGATTTTATATTTATCCCTTCTTTCGCCAATACCTTTTGCCGTGTCTCTTCAAATTGTATTTCCTGACTCATTTTGTTTTGGGCTTCTCTATTCGGATTCCTTAGAGAAACACCGGTTTTATTACAGTCATCTCGCTCCAGCATAAATTAGTTCGTTTAATCATGTTGCGCATTGGGATATTTCGTTACAATTTGTTTATCTTTGGGGTTTCTACCTTGACTTTTTTCCAGTTTAGGTTTCTGTGGGATGGTAATGTAGTCTTCATTTCATTTGTGATTTTCCTCATAACTCTACATTTATTTTGTCTTCTTTCGTAAGCATTTGTTTTGTGGTGCATGCTCTGTGGTGTTTCAGATTTTTATATTTTGCGTTTCAATTTGGTTGGGAGGCTTTTGCTTTTCCGTATTTAGTGTTTCGATTCAGATCAGATGATCTTCTTCATATCTTTCCCTATTTACTTGTTTACATATTTCTTATATCTCAAGATCGGAAAACCAACCTTTCTTAAATATAATTCTTGTTTGGTCAGCAAATCTTTGGCCTGTTGTATTAGCGGATTTTATTTGAATTTCTACCATTCTTTTTCTATACTTTCTTTGTGTAGGATTGCTCTTCACAGTAAAGTATTTGTAAGGTATATGCTTGTTGTCTTCCCGAATACATTTTTTCGTTGGTGTCTTCAAGTCGAGAAGTTGCTTTTGTCGTGGTTTGTGAACCTGAAATTAGAACAGTCTACAGTCGCGGGATGCTTCACGGGTCCCCTCGCGTTGGCTCTCACGGGAGCACCTTCCAATCATGACACCCAGACTTGTTATCAGAAGGGTTAGAGCCTGGAGGGACCCCCACCTGAGGCCCGGGTATATGTCTGTCTCAACCACGCAGCAGGATTGTTAGATTTCCCCGGCACGATATCAGGCGGCCTTGACCATCGAGCCAAAAAAAAAAAAGAAGCTAACCAAAAAAAGTCAGGTCGGTTTTATTCAACATGTATATGTTTATACACATGTATATATATATATATATATATATAAAGATATATTTTTATGCATGAATATATTTATATATGCATACATGTCTATGTATATATGAATACATATGAATTTATATATGTACATATGTATGTATTTATGTATCTAAATGCATGCATATGTGTATAGCTATATATGCATGTGTACATATATATGTATGTGTATGAATTTTTATATACGAATATATATGTATATTTATATACATGTACGTATGTATATGCATATGTATGTATATGTATTTATACATGTATATATATGTATGCATATAAGTAAAGTTGGCGACCGTAGTCGAGGGCGACCAGAAGGCTCCCTTTTCAACATCTACAACACCGAGGTGTAGGTGAGGTCGCCACTCCTTTCCCTGAATTGCTCCACTCTACCCTTGATACGCACCTTATATTGCTGAGTGTTAAGCAAGGAGGTATCAAACACCATTTTTAAAGTCTTTGATATGACGCGACCTGGGATTGAACTCAGGTCTCCCGGACCATTGGCGAGCACTCTAGTGAATGTGGGAGAGGCAGGAGTGCAAAACATTTGAAACGCTACTATTAACGATACTTGTTCTTATGGCTTTCATAGGTTTTCATAGGTTGTACATTGTGGCTATACCAGACCCACGACTTGTTTATTATTATTGCTTCTATCACAGATGTGACCAGGTATTCTTACGTGTAAGAGGACACTTCAAGCAGTCACAGTTTTTGTTTTACATCTAATAAGTTTAAATTTTGTAAAAGTTCAATATGTCACTTAAAAATGTGGCCTTCTCGGCATACAACTTTATTAAAATGCTACATGGATTGGCTTATGACTAATACTACTGTTGTTTAAAACCCAAACATTTTTTGATATTTGTTAATGCTTGAACTTGCTCAGCATTTCAGGTATTCCAAATCAATTACACCATTCCAATCTGACAGTTATTATTTAGTGGCTTTTCGTTAAAAATAGTTCTTGTCACGTGACTTGGGATAAGGAAGTAGACAGTGCTACCACCACCTTTATGTTCATTTCCCTCTTTTTACCTTTTTTTTTTCATTTTTCTTCCCTCCCTCTTTAGATCAATAAAAATACATAAAATTTAATTTTAAAATCAAAAAGGAAAACATTAAAAATTCCTTCGATAGTACGGCAAATATATTTACAGATAACTGACAGTTTTCAGCATATCAATGAAGAAAAAAATTTTAAAAATCAGAGACGAGATTTTCACTCATTCACTTGTTTATTTAAACGCTTGTTCTTTATGTCTCCTAGGGCATCTTCATTTTAATATCTTCTCACATCAACCGACAAAAAATGAAAATAATGAATACAAATTAAATTCTGTTTTGTAATTCATGTTGTAGTTCCCCAAAATACTCTCTTAAATTTTTTTTCTTACCATTTTTTCTGAAATTATCCAATTAAAACTTAATTTTTTTTACGTTATTGCTGTTTTCGATCTGATTAGACAAGTTTTCTAAAGTATGTAATCTATTTGGCAAAAAATTCAATTGGTTTGTAGACTTAGTTTTTAAAATCTGTGTTGACAGTAAATTTCCAATTCGAAATGTCTACTGTAATTCGGAACACCATCAATTATTTTCGAACTACCAAATAGATCATCTCTCATTCTTCTTTCTTATTAAGTAATTAATCTTAATTTCTCCACTCTTTCCCGGTCTTTGTAATCTTTTCCTTTTTTAAAAATCATTTTGTAATATAATGGCCGAGGGATTTCGTTTTATGCCTTTGGTTTTAGTTAGGCTGAGAACCTTTCGGCTCAGTGCTAGTTAGTTAGGTTAGTTAGTTAGGTGCAAACGTGAGCGCAGGTGTCCACGCGCGCGCTCGGAGCGGACGTATCACTCAGAGATGTCACAATAGAAACCCGAGATGAGAAACGGGGCAAGGGCGTGTGAATGACGTCACGCACCAGAAGCGTGTGCGGAGGATTTGGGGGATTTTGAAAAAGTCAGTTGAGTTGAGAACTAGACACCGAATGAGAAGGGTCGACTTTCGGGGCTCGCAGAGGCGAGACGAATTTGTGCGCTACAGACACGCCGGTGGCTTCGAAAATTCCTCGGGTCCCATCGGTATTTTCCTGAAAGAAGGCACCTTTGACACCAGGTTATAAACCTAGCCCCTCCGGGAAGGGTTAGAGCCTGGAGGGACGGCCCCCTGACGCTCGAGGAAATGTCGGTCACAACCACGTAGCAGGATTGCTAAGTTTTCACGGCACCATGTCAGGCGGCCTTGGCCGTCGAGCCAACTTGAGCAGACAAGAAAAAGTCAGGTCGGTTTTATTCAGCATGTATATGTGTATATACATGTATGTATGTATGAAAATATATATTTACGTATGAATATATTTATATTTGCATACATGTGTATGTATATATGTGTACATATGAATGTATATATGTATACATGTATGTATTTATGTATATAAATGTATATATATATATATATATATATGTGCGTACATATATATGTATATGTATGAATATTTATATACGTATACAGAGTGTTTGCCAATGGTCCACGAGACCGGAGTTCAACCCCTGGTCGAGTCATACCTAAGACTCAAAAATAGTACAGGATGCGGTCTTGCTAAGCACTCAACACTATAAGATGATGATCAAGGGTAAAGTGTAGATATCCTGGGAATGGACTAGTGCTCTCCCCTACACTTCTGTGTAGTAGCTATTGAAAAGGGAGCCTTCGGGTTAACCTCGACTAAGGTCGCCATCTTTACTTATATATATATATATATATATGTATATATGTATGTATACGCATATATATATATATATGAATGTGTGAGAGAGCAATAGAGTGAAATCTTTGAAACGCTTTTACTCACGATACAGTAGTACTTTCGGCTTATCAGGAAATAGACGTCTGTACCAAAGTGTGCATGAGAATCCACTCTCGTTTAGAGGCTTTGCTAAATAAGGGGAGCTAACAGTTTGAATAAAGGAAACAAGCAGTTTAAATAAGGGGAGCTAACAGTTTGAATAAAGGAAGCAAGCAGTTTAAATAAGGGGAGCAAGCAGTTTGAATATGTCTGGGATTAAGTTTGTGCTTATTAAGTGTTGTTAGCATACGCTTTGCAAAGGTGTGGATTGTTTCGATAGGTTATCGATTATATAAATCAGATAAAATAGAACGGGATTTCTTCCAAGCCGTAGCAGTGTTAATACTACTATATGGATGCACTACATAGACGCTAACACAAGGTATTCAGAAAAAGCCAGATGGGGCCTACACAAGAATTCTGCAAGCTGTTCTGAATAAATTCAGGAAGCAACACCCCATGAACAGCACGACAGCTGTACAGCCACTTACCTCCCACCGCAAAAACTATCCAGATAAGACGAACAAGATATATGGGACACTGCTGGAGAAGCAAGGACTAACTCCAAAGTGATGGTCGATGGATCCCGGCAAATTGAAGCAGCAATGTTGGCCGACCTGCAAGAACTTCTCTACATCAGCTCTTTACGTACGGTAGGAGTGATGGATTATTGGGAAGGATGAAAAGAGAGGGTCAGGGAAATCTGTGCGGTCAGCGCCAATTCGTTTTATTACATGTATATGCAATTTTGATTTAGTTATATAATAAATACAATGGGTATTGTCCGGGTTTTCTTTTTTCGTAATTGTATACATACTTGAATCCTCTCCTGTTTATTATTTCAGAGACTATTATTATTAAATCGGAATACTTTAAACTGTATAAATGTAGTCAAATAAATCCTTATTGCTAAACAATTGCTTAAAAGAACATTTTGAATCCGATAAATTTTCATCATAATAAAACAAATGACATGGCTAATTATTTAGGCCCATGAAAATCAGCCCTTAAAACAAACAAAATTCTTCTTATAACATGATGCAGAAAAATAAATTTCTGGCTGAATTATAGAAACATAATCATCATCATCATCATGTGCTTGTAGCACGGATATCCCTGACCCTCTCTTGCCACTTTTCCCTATCGTTCATCGCCTCAGGCAGGTCTTCTGGACAACATCCCGTATCCTCACATAGTTGCTGAATGTATGTTCGTGCTGGTCGTCCTGCTTTTGCACGGCCACGTGTGGGGATCCATAAGAGTAAACATAATCTTTCAAAATCTCACATGTGCTTTCTCTACGTTTTTCCAAAGTTATATTTTTGTTTCAACCTGACAGCTAAATATTTACTGTAAATTTTTTCTGTTTATTATAAATGCTGTACTCCTTACATAATGGACTCGTCCTCCTCAAAAATACACACCAACGGAGCGTCAAAAGGAGTTAACCAGACCCACGTGACACAATCACGTGTGATACCACTTGCGTAGTGGACGGATAGTCGCTACTCCACTGGACTCCCAGCTTCCTATTAACTAACTACTGTTTAACCAGGTTCACTTGTATCTTGTTTCTGTTACTTGAATATATATGGTTTTCTATCAATCTTTTTGTGGTTCCCGTGTCTTTCTTTTGCCAGCATCACAACAATAATAATATATGAGGTATATTTGATAATGAGATATCAGGCCCAAAAGATTCGAACGCCATCTATGTTTAGTGCGTGCTAGTGTGTGTATATATATAGTGACCTATACACTCATTGGTTGACATCAAAGATTCTGGGTCAAAAACATTTGATTCGAAAAAGACTGCAGATAAAGAGAAATCTTGTTTTTGTTTTTATATAAATGGTAAGTTGTTAAGTATCACCTGTGAAAATAAACACAGGAACGGTAATTTGATGAATTCAGACGGTATGTGAAATCAACGGAATGAAAAGCACCTCATGAACAAAGCTCAAAGCTGCCATCCAAGAAAGACCGCGGAAGTGGAAAGAGTATTTAGGGAATCCGTTTGGACACCATCCTGAAATCACTACTAAATCGACCGAAAAACTTATTAATGGCCAACAAGACATCAAACTAAGATAAATTTTGGAAGAAGAACTTGATGCAAGATGGAAAAAATTCAAAAGCAGAAAAGCTACTGGCCTTGACGAAATTCCTCCTGAAGACAATAAAATTTAATGATATACTTCTTTGATTGTGCAACGTTGGGTATAAGCAAAACACATTCGAGGAATAGACAAAAAGCTGTATCCTCCTACTTCCAAAGAAAAGTGACCTCGGAATCATAAAGAACTACAAAGGAATAGTTCTTACTGTTATAGCTGGTAAGCTTTATATATACCCTGTTTCTCAGTCATATCCGACTTGAAATCGAGAAAATTCCAAGGAAAAATCAGAACGGCTTTCAGAGAAATCCACCATAACATCACAGATTCTGACCATCCGTGGAATTATTGAAGGAGTACGTGCAAAATATCTCGAGGCTACACAGTTGTTTGTAGATTTCTTCAAGGCATTTGAATCCTTACATAGAGGGAAAAAGAGCAAATATTTCAAGCATATGCTTTCCTTAAAGGAACGTAATATATAAATATGATTTACAAAAGCACGGAAGTAATGGCTTCTTGGATATTGTCACTGGTGCCCTTCGACCATATATGTTTATAATCAGCCAAGATTACGTACTATGAACGTCAGTAGATGTTTATAAAAGAATTTTTTTCACATTGTACGGCCACTTACCTTCCATCATCCCGGGCACTGCAAAAGAAGTAAGGACGAATTCATAAGCGACGTTCTCTTATGGATTGCCCTACATGGATTTGAAAGTGCTTGCTGTTCCACAAAGACTTAGTCTGTGCGGACATTGGATGCTCTCTAGAGGACCTGCCAAGAGCGATGGCTGATAGGGACGGATGTTGAGAGAGTATTAGGGAAATCGCTGCAATCAACATGAGATGATGAGGATGATGATTTAGGAAATGAAGTTGGATGCAAAAATTCTTCTAGTATTCTAAATCACACATATGGTGAAATATGTTGAAAATATAAGTGCATGCAACATTGATGACCTAGAGTTACCTATCTTAGTCTCTCTCTCTCTCTCTCTCTCTCTCTCTCCTCCCTCTCTCTCTCTCCCCCCCTC
>OY757939.1:36006824-36034324 GCA_963585895.1 Sepioteuthis lessoniana
AATTAGTCTTTCTTTATTCTTTTTCATGTCGTCTTCGTGTCGTCGTATCGATGTATCGACGCTATCTTCAATATTGGTGAGTACTCTTCCTTCTTCTTTGCTTGGCACATACAATCTGTCTGCATCATCTCTGGGATATGCATAGTCGTTAGTTTTTTCTTGTTCTCTAGTCCATTTGTTGAAGTTCTTACCTCGTCCACTTTCAGAAAGATGCCGAGTATCATACAAGGGGGACAACCCAGGTGTTTATCCCCTTGATGAAATTTGAATAGAGTGTTTACCAAAAGTCCGGGAGACCGAGGTTCAATCCCAGGTCGAGTTATACCAATGACTCAAAAATGGTAATTGGTGCCTCATTGCTAAGCACTCAGCGCTATAAGGTGAAGATCAAGGGTAAAGTGGAGCAATCCTAGGAATGGAGTAAGCACCCTCCTCTACACCTCGGTGTAGTAGCTATTGAAAAGGGAGCCTTCGAGTCACCCTTGACTAAGGTCGCCAACTTTACAACATTTTAGTTTGTTTCGAGTAGCATTCTCGTTCTCCTGAGATACTCTTTTTGAATTTTATCTTTCATCTCCACTTGTTTGATGGTATCCACTTCCAATATTCTTAAGTACTAGCAAGTTTTCTTTTCTCCAAGTGTTCTTATTTTTTCTTGATTTGGTAGTCTTATTCCTTCCCCCATTTGCCGTTTTCCACTTCACATTATTTTTCTATGCCAAATTCCATCCCTATATCTTGACTGTATATTCCAACTGCCTGTATCAGGGTTTACGATTCTTTTTCATTTCTGGCAAACACTTTGATGTCGTCCATGTACATGAAATGGTTAATCATTTCTTGCGATTCATGAAGTTTGTATCTCCCTGTATGAAGATGAGTTGCATCATCGCTATCACAAATAGTAATGGTGATAGCGCATCTCTCTGGAATATACCTCTCTGGATTATCACCTCAGCAAAAATGTTCCTCCTGCTGTTAATTCTACTCTTCAGTTTTTCATTGTTTCCCTGTTGAACTTTATGACTTCGTCATATGCATCTAAATTATTGATGTTAGGAATATTTCATACCATACAAACAAATAACTATTATTAAATAGTAATATCCATATCAAATCCTATAACAGTGCATAAATTATTAGTATTAGATAGGAATACTTGATACTATATAACTGAGGATACGTTGATCTCCTGTTCCTCTCGTTCTCTTGGGGCATCCTTTCTATTCTTATTTGTTACTCCAGTCTAATTTCCCATCCAGGTTTTTACTTTCTGTTCATGTTCTTTCGAAGAACACCGATTTTTTCACAGACTAATTTCGCTCCTGCATAAATTAGTTCGTTCAATTCCGTAATGTTGTTCGTTGACATATGTAAATAATTTGTTTATTTTTCAGTTTCTGCAATGAATGTTTTACAGTCTTGGTTTATGAGAGATGGTAATATAATTTTCTTTTCAGACATCCTTCGTTTTTATAGTCTCTACATTCTTTTTTTTCTTCTTCTTCTGTTCGTGTTTTTTCTTTGGTATTTGGTTGTATGGTGTTTAGATTACGATTATTTTGCGATTCAATTCGGTTCGAGGGTTCTTGGTTTTCAGTATTTAGCGCCTCCATTTTTTATCGACATGATTGATTAATTGGCGTATTTCTAATATTTCAATGTCAGAAACCAAACTTTCTTTATCATCATCCTAACTTGGTCGGCAAGTTCTTTGATCTTTTTTTTTTACTATCACTTGGTCTGGTCGTCTGGCCGAGATTAGGTGATTTGTTTGTATCTCTAAATCCCAGTATTAATATTACTATTACTGCGAATTTTTCACGCCTCCCCTGACATAGTTTTTCTCTGATCTTTGTGTTATAGCAAGTCTCCTCAGAATTCCTGGACTCTTCTATGTATCCTAGCTGATTTCAACAGTGCTGTGGTCTAGTTGGTATCGATTCATCATCTCATCTCCAATTCCTCCACTCCAATCTCTTCGGGATTTTCCAAGTGTGCTAAATACAATTGGTTTCACGGTCAACTTCAAGTCCTACACCTTTTTCAGCTTTCTGGCAAGATCCAAGCATTTGACTATCTTTTTGCTCTTTCAGTAAATTCCTTTGTTTGTCTCTTGAAATTCACTTACAGTGGTTTTTATGCTCAAGACGCACTATGTTTTTTTTTATTCACGCTATAGAATAATTAATATATAAACCTGAATACTGTCTCACCCACCGTAAATCAATGGCGTGTTTCTTTTTCCCTTTTCTTTTTCTTTAAATTCATCTATTTTGCAGCTATGAGTCTCTGATCGGATTGAATGATTTTAATTGAATGATTTTAATTGGGCTTCATTAAAACCACTTAAACCAGCAAAAATCTAACCTATCAAATTTAAACCAGGGGTGTCCTCGTGGTGTAATGGTTAAAGCGATGAACTGCGGAATCGTAGTACGCGAGTTCGTACTCCAGTCGCGCTATTACGTTCACTTTCGGGCAAATACCCTTGGGAAAGGTATGAACCCCCTTATTCTCCCTCCAGCTATGGGTAAATGGTAGGACGGACTTGGTTCTTCAGCCTTGGTGAGGCAACTAGTCTAGGAGAAGGAAAACTCTGAATTAAAACCTGTTAAACTCCGCTTAAAAATTGACCTTGTGTCATATCCTGCCCGAGCGGAGGGGTTGGTAAATAGTATCAAATTTAAACCAGCAAAAATCTACCCTATTTAACTGTAAAGCTTCATAGATATATAAGAGTTATTCGATATATATATCTGTGCTTCTCTGTCTTGGGAAGATCTCGGACAAAATACCATCTTAAGATTTTAGAAGTTATCGTAATCAACCCGCAGCATCTGGCTCAATGTGGAGCAAATACACAGATAAACTATATATATATATGTGTATGTGTGTGTGTGTGTGTATAGATTGCTTGATACATAGATAGGTAGATAGTCAATTCATATCTTAGATAGAAAGGTGGATGGGTAGTCAGTTATCTTTTAAAGGGGAATAAATAAAATAAACATATTGAGATAGATATATACATTGATAGATAGATAGGTTTATTTAGTTTATTTTGTAGGAAACCTTCGTGGGTTTAATGCCAAAGCCATGCTTATAGAACAGATAAAACCTATCTGATATATATATATATATATATATATATATATATATATATATATATATATATATTGTTGTATATTGACTTTTGACAGATCCTCTAATTAGAGATTTCTAAACAGGAAATTCCAACTGTATAAAAAATAGAACAGTGGAAGCAGATAACGTGGCTTGACAACTGGACGGATGACCGGAAGGGAGTTGGATTTGGAGAGCGACCGGTGAGTGCCCAGAGGAGGGGTCAGGTAGCCCCCGGCGGCCCCGTCTGAGAACCTCCCGTCAAAGAAGAAAAGACGAAAGGCCCTGAATATAGACACCCAATGAGGTTAAAAAAAGGTCAATATAGCTGTCCGATTCCTTCATCTATGTGTCTCTCTCACACAGTTACAGCCAATTTCGGACCTTCGAATGATAAAGAAGAGAATTAAATATCTTCATCATACCGCTGTATAATAATATAAGGCTGCTCCATCCAGCTTCAACAGAAGCTTGACCTCCTAATATATGGAAGACTAGGAAATTTAATGGTATACTTTCATTTTGGAAACGTTCTTTACGAGGTAAGCACAATAAAGAGAACTCACACATAAACTATATATATATATATATATAGATAGATAGATAGATAGATAGTGAATACATATCTCTGATAGATGGACAGATAGTCTGTTATATTTCAAAGATGAATGGATGGATAGAATAAACATATTGAGATAGATAGATAGATATGTTTGTTGGCTGTTTCCTTAATTCATTTTGTAGAATTTCAATCTTCGTGGGTTATTTAAAGCCAAAGCCATCCTTGTAGAATAGATAAGAACTATCTGATATATATATATATATATATATATATATATATATATATATATATATATATATATATATATAAGGCTTTTCCACCCGGCTTCAGCTAAAGTGTGACCTCCTGATGTCTGGAAGACAAGGAAATTTGATGACATACTTCGATTTTGGAAACATCGTTTATGACAAGCACAATAAAGAAATAAACAAAAGGCTGTGTCCTCCTTCTTGGAATCACTAAAAACTACGGTGGCATAACTCCTGCAGCCTCAGCAGCTAAGGTTTGTAATACCCAGCTTCTAATCGTATCCGATCTGAAGTTAAGAGAATTCTTTAAAGAAATCAAAACGGTTTCCTAAGAAATCGATCTTCAACTTTATAGATTCTGACATAAGTAGAATTTTCGAAAAAGTATACATATATACATAAATAGAGAAAACTGATAAACAAAGTAATCCAAGAAGAAGAAGAATCTAATGTGAAAGAAAGTCGACCTTATAACGTTTCGGTTCTAATGAACAATCATCAAGACGAGAAAGGATGATATCTAGTGATTAGAACCGAAACGTTCTCGAGTTGACTGGCTTTCTTTCACATTGAGTTCTTTTTCTTGGATTACCTTGTTTATCAATTTTCTCAATACAGTCGGATTTACTTCCATTATTTAATTTCATATATACATATATATAATACCTAAATGACCAGAAGTAATCTATAAAGGTTTAATCTAGTGGATCATAAGGATTATTCTGACTAAAGAGGGTTCGCCCAAACGACACTATTGATAAAGCGGCCACCAGAATGTATGAAAAATTTGAATTAAAAAAAACAAAAAACAAGCCACATTCTTTTAGCCAAGCTATCATTTTTTTTTTACGTCTTCAAACATTAAGTATCTCCGATCTCTGGTTGCGAAATTCATAGGATTACTGTATGAAGCCAAAGCTAATTTTTCTTCTACACCCAGGAGGCAATATTTATCACCAGCCTTTACGGCATTTCTTTACTAGCTCCCATTTTAATATAGGATCTATATCTAGAGTCTATTTGATTTCCCACACGCAGTTAGATAAACTACTTCTGTGTCTATATATTCTTTATATACACATATATAAAAGCAAAAATGTAATCCATTGACTCAACTGCACACGTCAAAATCAATACACTGAAAAGTCTAAAACTAATATGACTATTGCTGCAGAATGAATAAAAATATTGATAACAACAAAGTAATGTCTGTTGACAAACGTTTCCACTCAGTCAGGATTTTAACAGAAATGTGAGGCTCATCATCCTTAAAAGATTCGAAAAAAAAATTAAATATAGTAATAACCGAAACGCACAGCGAAAATGAACTTTTTTTTTTTTACAAACATTGACTCCAAATGGATTTAGCATAAAACCGAATTGCTTTTCGGTAAAATTGTATGAGCAGACTTGGAGTGTCACATAAAAACCTAAAGAAACAAAGTAGCCATGGTTAGATTGAAAAATATCTCTTGCAAGCATAAGATATATCTTCCAAATGGAAGTGAAATGTGTTCTTACAACAGATATAAAAAGGTCAGTTAAAGACCCTTGGACACCAAAAAAAAAAAAAAAAGTTTTCATTCAACAAATGAATATGCTAATTTATTTTTCGTCGCTTTCCTTATAGCTTATAAAACTTTAAAAACTTAGCAAAAAAAAAACTTTAAAAATTTTTACTGATGATATAAGAAAGTCGAAACTAGTTGAAAAGAAAAAAATTAGCAACATGAAAGAAATATTCCTATCTCTCTCTCTCTCTCTCTCTCTATACATATATATATATATATATATATATATAAATGCTTGCAGAGTCAGAAAAAAAATCAACCTAGGTTTCAGCTAAAGGGATCATCAGGCTATTTCTGACATTTTTTTCAGATTTGTCGTGATCCGTTTCGGTGAAACCTTGTGATGCTTTATTCTGACTGTTGCCATTTATATTTCGCTCTACTTACAGTATTGGACACTCTTACGTTTAGCTAAAGAAATTCTGTTTGTGTTTTTTTTTCTTTCGGCCTAGTATACCTCATTGGCTGATTATTTTCAAGTTGTACCGATGTCTTTTCTTTTTTTATGGATTTTTTCCCGAATACAAGTTTGTGTAATATGTTATTGTTTGCAAAGTGTACCATCTAGTTTCCTTCATACCATCAGAATAATAGAATAGTTTATAAAAGATTTATGACTTAACTATATATATATATATATATATATATATAAATTAAAATTTGCCGTAAGTGTTTTTATAAAAGACAAATTCGGCAATTTCCGGAATTTCCTAACCTTGTGCTATAAAATGAACCTAGATGGTTTGATATGCCATGAAAATCAATCAAACAATAAATCGAAAGTATTTAAAAGCACAAAAAAGCGTTCATTATAATATCCAGTAAGACAAAGCCAAATATGTCAGAAATATACACTTGATTTGTTTGCGGGGTGGATGGGATTGAATGGAAATTAACTGTGTTTACCAGGGGTGCATCAAGAAAAAATATTAAAAACCCTGCGATAGTTCATCCCCACCCCGCACTCTCTCTCACTCTCTCAGACTGATGTAAAATTAGGCTGGTTTCAATCCTGGTTGAGAGTGTCTCACGTGTCAAGCCACACTGAAGAGTTGTGACACAAGGATTCACACACACACACACACACACACAAACACACACACACACACACACACACATATATATATGTATATATATATATATACACACACACATATATATATATATGTATATATATGTGTGTGTGTAAAATTGTTCATTGGATTTAAGTGAGAAAATTTGATTATTACAAACCAATTGCCATACATCATCATTATTCTTTTGCAAGCATCAAAGAATAGAAATTATTTATACCGGATATGACATCACACATCTCACCGACCCGGAAATCACATCTATGCTGCCCACCGGAAGAGCAGTCATCGGTGACAAATTTGGTTTTGATGGTGTCGATGTTTTTTCTCTACCCAGGAAATACAAATTGAACAGAAAACTGTAAAGGCACAGCTGTACACTAAAACCAATGATATATATATATATGTATATATATATATATATATATATATATATATATATATATATATGTGTGTGTGTGTGTGTGATATGATATATATATATTATATATGATGTTATATAAATATTATATATACAATATATACTATATATAACAACATATCATAAATACATACAATATATATATGTAAATAATAAATATAAATATAATATATATACATAATCTATATACAATAAACAGATAATATATATATATATATATATATATATATATATATATATATATATATATATATACATTATAAAATAAATATACAATATACTAGACAATGGTCTGGGAGACCTGGGTTCAATTCCTAGGTCGAGTCATACTAAGGAGTCAAAAAATGGTACTTGAAGTCTTCTTGCTTCACAATGAGCATTATAAGGTACGGATCAAGGGTAAGTGAAGAAATTCAGGGAAAGGAGTTGTGCTCTTACTCACATCTCAGTGTTGAAAAGGGAGCCTTCGGGTTGCCCTCGACTACAGTCGCCAACTTTACTTTAATATATATATATATATATATATATATATATATATATATATATATATATATATATATTGCAAAAAGTTTACATAGAAAGTTCTCAATTCTACTTTTGCAGAGAAGTTGTAAAACTTTATTTATCAAAGTTATAGTCTCGTTAATTTTAAATTTAATGACATGATTCTTTTAACAACACGTCAATACATTTAGGCTTATTTTATCCCAAGTGATTATTGCTGGTTCATATTGCTATTTTTGTGTAGATATTTCTTTGCACATATATCAATTATTTCTAGCAAATAAAAATAATTTGGTCACAGATGTGACAGTTTTTAGTATTCCTATCAAATAAAAATGATCATATGGTTTCAAGTATCTTTTATTCAGTGATGGTAATAACATTTCGGAAGTAATTATTTCTAAATAAAAATAGTCATTTCTTGAAACCGTTATCTAATTTGCATAACTAATTTTTAAAATCGTTTTTCTTTTTTATATAACGGTTCTGAGTTATTCATGAGTAATTTGATTAATTGTCGTAGATATTTTAGCTATTAAAATAAAAGCTTATACGACTTATTAGTTGTATTGTGTTTATGTCAGCAAATATCACACACACACACACACACACACACACACACACACACACACACATATATATATATATATACATTCCATGGTTTTGTTTGCTTTCTTTGTGTTGTGGCATACCAACCTTCGTGTGTTATTTGATTCCAAAGCTATTATTGTTGAAAAAATGCGGTAGCTTTTAACCCATTAGCTTGGTAGATAAGGGCTTCTAACTTTTCAAACTTTTCTCAAGTATATTAAGCGGAAAAATGAACGTTAATAGCTCGCCTGGGGTTCGAACTGCAAGCTACTTAGTCGCAGTCCAGCAAATTAGCCATTACAGTGCGGAGATTACATACATACACACACACACACACACACACACACACACACACACATATATATATATATATATATATATGCATTGAACATTATAGACATTTTTTGTCTACATATTGTTTTTTTAATCACTTTTGCAATGCACCCACCCCTGATGATGCTCCAAAATTGGGCAGAAAGCACTAGGGAAATAATTAATTGTAGAAGTTCTATAAACTAATTCCCGCTGGATATCATAAGATCGATACTGCAATTCGAAAGGATTACCCCCACCAAAAAAAAACCCCCAAAAAAACTTGTAGACAAAAAATGCAATATGTATCAATGAAAAAAAGGCTGCCCATATATATATATATATATAACTTTGAAATATTTTAGGGATCTTTAATCATCGGTACTTTTTAAGATTATGGAATTTTCACGGCTTGAACTAATAAGATCATTGAATACAAGTCATTCACTCGACTCACTTTAGCATATTTCATTTTCTTTTGTCAGCTGAGATACGGTGATTCTTATAACCGAAGTCGATCAACATCATACTGTCTATGCTTTTCACCAATAGCTTCAGGATATATATATATACGAGGTGCATACGATAATTTTCACAGACATTTTTCATATGGGTACTTTTATTGATAGTACACACACGAAACTCTAGTCCCTTTCGAAGTAATCTCCAACAGCTGCAATACACTTGTTGCACCGTTCCAACAACTTCTGGAAGACTCCATGAAAGTCCTCTTGTGTGAGCGTATCAATTGACCTTCGTCACAGCCTCTTTCATCTCCTCAATTGTTTCATAACGACAGCCTCTGAGCTTAAGGAATGACCAAAAGTCACAGGGAGCAAGGTCTGGACTACATGGAGGGCGAGGAACTGTCTTGATGCCCATCTTGGTCAAATAGTCTATGACAAGGATGGATTTGGGGACTGGTGTATTGTCCTGATGGAAATGCCACTGACCCGATTTGAAGTGTGCTGGCCTCTTCCGACGGAATCTCTTCCTGAACTCACTTAAAACCTCAACATAGTAACCCTAACACTAACCCTAACCCTTTTGTCAATCACTCTAGTGTATTGACTTCCTTACTCCTCCCATACCTCTCATCATCCCTCATAGACTCCCTGCTTTCCTTGAATCTCTTATACAATTCAAAAACTGATGCTCGATTATTGCAAGATGGCTCAAAAGCAGTCTGACGTATTCTACACGTTTCTGTGGCATTTTGTCCAAGTTTAAAACACAATTTTATTGCATATCGTTCTTCTAAAGTGTCAGATTGCATGTTTGAAATTCACCAGCAGTGACAATCAGGCTTTAGTAGGGTGTATTCCAATTGCTGCTGTAGCTGTTCATTTGAACCTGAAGTCATAAAAATTGTTCAGTCATCTCATAAGATGTATAGCAATAACATACTGAATTTTCAACCACAATTCTCTTCGACAATTTTAAATGCCTATACAAAAAAGTCTGGAAACTTATCGTACGCCCCTCGTATATATATATATATATATATATATATATACATATATATATATATATATATATATATGTGTGTGTGTGTGTGTGTGTGTGTGTGTGTGTGTGTGTGTGTGTGTGTGTGTGTGTGTGTGTGTGTGTGTGTATCAATTTGATTGAGTCAATGATTTCAAATCGGAATTTTTTTTGCTTGTTTTTTCAATTCATCTTTTTCTGTTTTTAATGATAAAATAAACAATTTAGATGCTTTTTTACTTTAATCAGAAAAAAAATAATATAATCAAAAACATTCCCTTCAATTGTCCCAACAAAAATAAATGAAACCAAAAAAACAAAAAAAGCAACCCAAAAGACTCCTTACTAAAAAATTCCCAAAAAACTGAAAATTTTACGTGGAATACTGACATGAATATATTTTAAATAGGCCAACACACACACACACACACACACACACACACACACACACACACACACACACACACACACGCGCGCGCGCACATATATATATATATATATATATATATATATATATATGTGTGTGTGTGTGTGTGTATGGTTGATAATGTAATTTTTACAGATATATTCTGCAATCATAGGTGCCTCATATGATATAAATGTCTTGGAAGTCAGCTCACAGAACATTGTTCGTGACTTGGCTCACATTAGGTGCCCCATACTTCTAGTTTTGTCTGGTTTATTTGTTTTTATACAGATCAACACTCAATGGGTCATTTAATGCCCAAATCCTACTAATTTCTTGATGTTTGTTTATAATTATAATCATTAACACTATTCCGCTGGATTTCTCTTTAAATGCATTTTCTAAATTTTTCTACAATTATTTGTTTGCATGATTCATGATGTCAAGTATTTTTGTCTAATTCAAATTATTTGCACAGTTTTATGGTTTCAAATATTCTTATCTAATACTGTCTTGTTATTCACAATTACATGGTTTCAAGTAATCATATCTATTCAATAATAATCACGCATTTTTGAAGTTATATAGTTTCAATAATGACAAGGATATTTTAGCTATTAATTATGGCTCCTGCTTAAATTTTGTTTTAGCAAATTATTAATGAATTGGTTAAACAATCTAAAGTCTTGCTTACATTATTAATTCTATTCAGTCATAAGCATTTACTTGCATACATTATATATATATATATATATATATATATATATATATATATATATATATATATATATATATATATAAATGATTCGCTTTAGAAAGGGGTTGAAGAGAAATTAGGGTTTATATCGTGAATTTATATTTATGAAAAGTCTAAAGAAATATTTATTCATGAAGTCTCCATTAAATCTATAATATTTTTGTAGGATATATATATATATATATATATATATATATATATATGTTAAGAAATTTTTCGTTGTAGGTCCAAAGAGAGAAATAAATATTTCAAAATGAATAGGTCCACGAAGAGAATGATATTTTTTTAAAGATTTATTTATTTCGTTATTACATATGTGTATATTTCCAGCTTGTTGCTTTCATCAGAGAATATGTATATATATATATATATATATATATATATATATATATATATATATACACCCAAACGCACACACGCACATATATATGCATACTTATGTATGTATATATATATATATATATAAGTTCACTGGGTATCATACACAATTTAAATAAACATACATTATGCATACAAATTTCCCTTTACTGTCTTTACCTTAACCTTTACGCGCACCACTCACAGACACACACACATATATATGTATATATATATATTCTCTCGAAATAAATATATAAAATGACCATAAATAAATGCAAATACATTTTCATATACTTACATATATATGCAATAATTACATACATACGGATTTCTTTTTTCCTTTTTTTTCTTCCTCTTTCTCTTTTTAATCTGTTATGTCTCTCGATGGTTCCATTCGTTTTACATCATTGCCTTACACAGTCACATGATTTTTTTAAAGACATGAACGCTGATTTATTGATTAAATGATTTGCCTCCTCGTTATCCGTATATATAATCTTCTTCCTTGTTTTGTATTTCGTTAAACCCCTTTCGATGATCTAACGACACTCAATACCATCTTTTCTAAAACCTGATGATAATTTATTGAAACCGAAACGTTAATACGTTAAATTTCTTTCATATTAAATTCTTCACTTTGGATTACTTTGTTTTTCATTTTTCTCCGCATACACGCACTCATACATATACATGCATACATACAATAATGACGTGGTGTAGTTGTTATCGACATCGGAAATGAATACAGCGACACGAGTTCAAATATTGGACGATGCTGTTTGCATAATACCCTTGGAAAATGAATGAATCCAATTATTCTTCCTCCATCTATGGGTAAATTGTAGAGAAGACTGTGTTCTTCAGTTCTGGTGAGGCAACCAATCTGGGAGAAGGAAAACTCTGAATTCAGACCTCTTAAACTCCGTTTCAAAATTTACCTAGTGTCGTATCTTGTCGTATATATATATATATATATTGTTATCAACAGATAGACTGTTTCATTGTATTACAACTCTTCAGTGTGGCTAGAGACGCAAGATGCTTTAATCTGGGATATATGTACAATAACTATAAATACTAAAATAATTTTAAAAAAACAACAAAGTTCTCCATGAGAAAAAATGCAAAAGAAAAGTAAAAATTATATATATATATATATGAGAATTATGAATATTTAGAAATAGTCAAAAGAGTATTGCCCAGTCGGCTGGGGCTGTAGAATACACCGACTGCTTCTCTGCAGAGGGGTAAGACCCCCCCACGAACGAGTGTCCTGGATATGACACTAAACAATCTGATGGTGAGGTTCCAGCAATGTTGGAGCTTTGGGGAATGCGCAGTACCCCTTCATTGCCATCGCTTCCAGGTCCACTCTGGTCCGGAGTGGTAGCACCTGATAAGGGTCCTATCTATGGGTTAAATAGAACTACGTGCTTCTTTCATTATACTAATTTTTGCATTTAAACTGCGTATTCATGCTAAACTGATTTGTTTAAAATAGAACTGTTTTGACACTGATACTGCGTATTAGTACTGAACTGAATTGCTCGAAATAGAACTGTTTTTGACGTCTAAACTGTGTACTTATGCTGAACTGAATTATCTGAAATAAAACTGTTTGACATTTAACTCTGTGTATTGCCCAGTCAGCTGGGGCTGTAGAATACACTGAATGCACCTCTGCAGAGGGGTAAGAACCCCCACTAACGAGTGCCCTGGATATGACACTAAACAATCTGATGGTGAGGTTCCAGAAATGCTGGAGCTTTGAGGAATGCGGAGTACCCCTTCATTGGGGTGTCCTCGTGATGAACTGCGGAATCGTAGTACGCGAGTTCGTACTCCAGTCGCGCTATTACGTTCACTTTCGGGCAAATACCCTTGGGAAAGGTATGAACCCCCTTATTCTCCCTCCAGCTATGGGTAAATAGTAGGACGGACTAGGTTCTTCAGCCTTGGTGAGGCAGCTAGTCTAGGAGAAGGAAAACTCTGAATTCAAACCTGTTAAACTCCGCTTAAAAATTGACCTTGTGTCATATCCTGCCCGAGCGGACGGGTTGGTAAATAGTACCCCTTCATTGTCATTGTTCCCAGGTCCACTCTGGCCCGGAGTGGTAGCACCTGATAAGGGTCCTATCTATGGGTTAACTAGAATTAACAGCATACTTATGCAAAAATGAATTGTTTGAGTAAAACTGAATAGTTTGAAATAGAAATGACTTTTACAATTAAACCGTACTTACATTTAAACTGCGTGCTTATGCTTAACTGAATTATTTCAAATAGAACTGTTTTTCGACATTAAAACTGTATTTACACTTAACCGAATTGTTACATACAACTGCTTGAATAGTTGGAAATGGAAATGTTTTTGACCATTAAACTGTGTACTTATGCTAAACTGAATTGTTTTAAATAGAACAGATTATTTACATGAAAATGGATTTGGCGTTAAATAACCTACAAAGGTTGATATGCCATAAAACCAAACAAACCCAACCCTCAAAAGAGTATTTACCCCAAGATCGGAAAGAAACAAAGACACACACACACACACACACACACACACACACACACACACACACACATATATATATATATATATATATATATGATCGACATGGGTTGTAAAATAGATATTTTGACTGTTAAGTGGCTCTCTCCTGAATATTTTCTACTATCACTAAGAAAGTGTGAATTTTGTTGCAAACATTTTTAAGTGTTTGATTTATCCATCTTTTCACATATTTCTATCATATATATATATATATATATATATATATATATATATATATATGTATACCATTCAATATATATATATGTGTGTATGTGTGTGTGAGTGTGTATACCATTTAATATATATATATATGTATACCATTCAATATATATAATATTGAATGGTAGAAAATATAAACAGGTCTAAATTATGAAACATCTTACAAAAGATGATGAAAGAAGAAGGAAAAATAAGACGAATGAGTTCAATGAAAGAGAATGATGGAAAACAAAGGAAACGATGGAAATTAAAAGAGAAAGAAGAAAGAAAACTGCAAAGGAAACAAAAATTAACTAGCAACATTTGAATGAAAAAACGTGGAAGAAAAACGAAAATAAAAAATTAATTAAAATATACGTACGAAATGGGGTCTAATTATTTAAAAAAAAACGGCTACAAAAATAAAAGAAAATGTCTTCATCTTCGTTCCTAAAATCCGTAGATAGGAAAGAGGAGCTGAAACTGAAAAGAAATCTCTCAATACATAAACAAATAAATGAACAAAAAATAAATGAAAAAAAAAAAAGAAAAAGAAAAGATTAAAAAGAAAAAAGAAAGAAAGAAAGAAAAGTCATCGAAAACAAAACGTGTCATGTTATTTTGGAAGCCGACTGCAACGATCCATTTGTTAACTGGAAAATAAAATCTCCTTGAAATTCAAAGATGAGGGAAAAAACCCCGAAAGGATGCGTAAAGGAAGCAGAGATTGAACCAGTATCTCTTTCTTTTTTCTTTTTATCTATTCATTTATTTATTTATTTTTACTTATCGCATTATTTATTTATTTTTATTTTAGGTTTTATTCATTTAAAAATTTTAGGAAACCGATCTTAATCAAAAGCCGTAAACAGGAGATGCGTGTCACATTTAAGTTCTTATACTGTCTTCACCCTTTAAAATTCTCTTCAATGCACAAATACAAAAAGAAAAAGAACAATATATATATATATATATATATATATATATATATATATAAGTGTACTTAAAGGCTTCATTTTTTTCTTTATCGGTAATGTTAAACTGCATTTGTTAAATAAGAAAATTACCCCGTAAACAGTTCATAAGAAAACCGTTAGACAGAAAAAAAAAATAATACAAGTCAGCAATACATACCTTCTACCCTCTGTCTGTTTGTTTCTCTCCTCTCTTTCGGTCTCTTTCTATCTACTCTCTCTCTCTCTCTCTCTCTCTCTGTATATATATATATATATATATATATATATATATATATATATATATGCATATATGTACACCTAACCGCACCGCATGAGCAAAATGCGGCACAAAGGTCAATTTGAAGAGGAGTTTAACTGATCTGAAATCAGATTTGCTTTCTCCAAGACCGGTAGGTATACTAATATTAAATAGCTCAGTCTGCTCTTAAGTCTATTAATAAACTTAATTTATATTTTATCATATTATATTATATTATATTGTATTATATATATATATATATATATATATATATATATATATATATATATATATATATTTTAAACAATTCAGTTAAGCATAAACATAGTTTTTGTTTAGAAAGAGTTAAATATCAAAACAGTTCAGCTAAATGTCAAAACAGTTCCATTTCAAGCAATTCCATTTAGCATAAGTATATAGTTTAGTTCTATTTAACCCATGGTGCTACCACTCCAGACCTGAGATCAATGGCAATGAAGGAGTACTCTGCATTCCCCAAAACCCCAGCATTACTGGAACCTCACCATCAAATTGTTTAGTTTAACATCCAGAATACTCGGTGGGGGGAGTCTTATCTCTGCAGAGAAGCAGTTTGGTGTATTCTACAGCCCCATCTGACTAGGCCAGCGTTGATTTTATTTGGTTTCTTTGATTAATGGTATATCAACCTTTGTGGGTTATTTAATGCGAAAGTCCTCCCCGTTGAAAAACAGTTGGGTTACTATTTAATCCATAGCTGGGAGGAATAAAAAAAAGTTCATACCTTTCCCAAGGGTATTAATCTGAAAATGAACGTAATAGCGTGACTAGAGTTCGAAACCGCTTTCAGCAATGTCACCACAGTCTATGACTTTAGCCACTACGTCTCAAAGACTCCCCAAATATGTGTGTATACTTGTATATATATATAAATGTGTGTGTGGGGGGGTGGCACGTCTATACCTGAGTAAATGTATTAGTTAATGTCTATCATTATCAAGTTATGCTAACAGAACGCTGTCCCCTGAGTCTCTCTTGCCATCGGCCCCTATCGTCCAGCACTCGTGGTAGGTCTTCTAGATCGTCTCCAGTGTCCTCACAGAGCTGATGAATGTAAGACTTCTCTGGTTGACTAAAACTGGTGTGTCCACTTGTATGAGTCCTTAAGAGAATGTCTCGTATGAGTTGATCCTCACGTACCCAGCAGTGCACAACATGTCTCGTTTGTCTTGGATATTTTCTAAGATGGGAGGTAAGCGACTGTACAACAGTTGCTTTGGGGGTGCTGCTTCTAGTGTTTGTTCAGAACAGCACATAGCATTCTTGAGTAGTTTTAAACAAGATTTAACTTTTCGTTAGAGTCCAGTTGGTGCATCCATACTGTAGTACTGACACTGCTATAGCTTGGAAGAAATCTTGTTTTACTTATTCAGACAGATCAGATTTCCATATGATCGGCAACCTGTCAATAGCAATCCACGCCTTATGTGGATGATGACTTCGATATTAGAAAGTTTGCCAATGGCACGAGAGACCGGGGTTCAAGCTCAGTTCGTGTCATACTAAAGACTCAAAAAATAGTACTTGATGCCTCCTTGCTAAACACTCAGCATTTTAAGGTACAAATCAAGGGTAAGTGGATCAATCTAGGGAAAGTAGTAGCAACTTCCCTACACCTCGATGTTGTAGCTATTGAAAGGGAGCTTTCGGGTCACCCTCGACGAGGGTCAGCCAACTTACTAACTTATATATATATATATGTGTGTGTGTGTGTGTGTGTGTGTGTGTGTTTGTGTGTGTAGGCACGATCACTTGTGAGTGTGTGTGTCTGTGTGTGAAGGGAAAACAACATATAAGCTTAGTAAGAAGATTTTTCAAATTTGTCAATAATCACGACTTATTTAGTCCTTAAGGCTTTATTAAATGCTTGCCCAGTTGGCTGGGGCTGGAGATTACACCGACTGCGTCTCTGCAGAGTGGTTAGACCCCTTACCGAGTGCCCTGGATATGACACTTAATAATTTGATGGTGAGGTTCTAGTAATGGTGGAGTTTTGGGGAATGCAGAGTACCCCTTCATTGCCATCACCATCAGGTCCCTTCTGGCTCGGAGAGGGAGCACCTGATCGGGTCCTATCAATGGGTCAAATAGAACTAAACTCTGTATTCATGCTAAACTGAATTGCTTGAAATGGAACTGTTTTGACATTTAACTCTTTGTAAACAAGAACTATACTTATACTAAACTGAAATGTTTTAAATTTAATTCGGCGTTAGATAACCCGAAAAGGGTTGATACACCTTAAAACAAAACTACTAACCAACGAATTTATCAAATGCTGTTAAAACAGAAAATGGTTTTAAGTATTTTATCTAATGGAGTCATGAGTTATTATCGTTTCTTATTTTTAGAATTGTTGATATTGTTTAATTACATCGCTTTGCACTTGATTTTTTGCAGTTTGAAGGCACTTGTACCGTTGAATCATCACCATCATATATATATATATATATATATATATATATATATATATATATATATATATATATATATGCAATGGTGATGATTTAAAACGTTCTGCTGAAAATCATTTACCACGTGTTTTTAAACTCTTTCCTCCGCTTAAAAAAAAATTCTGTTGTTTCTTTCAGTCTCAATTAATCAATGACTTTTATCTTGTCTTCAGCATACCGTACGCACTACCTACAGCTACCGACTCTTCCCGACCCACAAAAAACTACCATAAAAGAAAAAAAAAAAAAAAAAAAGGAAACCATAAAAAAGAAAAAAAAGAAAAGAAATAAAGAAATTGTCAAGTAATCGTTTCTGTTAACCGAATGACAGCGGTGGCTTTTTTTGTCTTTTCTTTTCTTCCACTGCAGTCAGGGAATTATTTTTATTTTATTTTTGTTGTTGTTGCTGTTTTTATTTTGTTATTGTTAGTCGTCTTTCTGCTGCCAGTCTCTCTCTCTCTCTCTCTCTCTCTCTCTCTCTCTCTCTCTCTCTCTCTCTCTCTCTCCCAAACGAGTTTCGTGACACATGACGTTGTTATGTTATGAGCGTTTCGTTGACTATTTAGCTTGCGGGAAAACTGCGACAGGTGACATTCAGTCCCATTGACAAAAGACAACAGCCCCACCTTCACCTCTCACTCTACTTTGCCATCTTCACAGTTTTTTGCTCTCTTCATCTATGAAAAGACGTCATCATCAGAATGGTTCGAATTTGGTGCTTCTTCTTCTTCTTCTTCTTCTTCTTCTTCTTCTTCTTCTTCTTCTTCTTCTTCTTCTTCTTCTTCCCTTTCGTCACATGATTAATCACTTTCCTTATTCTTTATCTCCTCCTCCTCCTCCTCCTCCTCCTCTTCTTCTTTGTAAAACGTATTATTCTTTTTTCGCACTTTCCTCCTTCTTTTCTACTAAATGTTTTCTTTTCCTTTTTTTCTTCGAAGCATAAAATGTCTTCTTTTTCACCTTCTCCATTTTCTTTCACATTCATTCATAATTTTTCTTCTTCTTCTTCTTTGCTTTGTCTTTATACCCCGCCCCCGCCTTACCTCTATCTCCGGTGATTATAGTAAAATCCCGCCACCATTCTTCCGGTTTCCATGTTGGCAAAATGCGTCCTTTTTAGTGATTTTCCGGCTTTTCTTATGACTTTTTTCTTGTTCCAGCCCACTTAAACTTTCGATCCTCAAAACGAATATTGCAATTTAGATCACATTTCACGTCCCCCAGAAAAATGAGGGTGGAAAATGACAGTGAAAAAAAAGAAGAAACTTAATATTCATTAGCCTTCTTTCCTTATCCAACATTATAGAAAGAAAGAAAACAAAAATGAATAAATAAAAGAAAACGAAAAAGAGAATTTAGGGCAACGAAACGTTTCCCAAGTTAAATAAATAAATAAAATCCGAGAGACAGAAAAACATTCAAGAAAATCGAAACGGCGAAATGAAACGAAAAGAGTTTTTTGCTTTGTTTACTTTTGGCAGTTTTCAATTTCTGTTTTTAAAAGCACCATTCTTAGCTTTTGGTCTAGTTGTCAAACGGCATGTCAACTCCTTCTGGGTTATATATGCTAAAATTTGCTTTAGTTAGGAACTCTTAACTTATATCATTATAGTGTAATAAATATTCTTTTTTGATTTTTATGGTCAGATTTTGTATTACTTTGCTGCGTATAAAGTTTATAAACCAGCCAAAGCTCATTTGTTTGCACACAGTTAAATGGTTTCAAGTATTGAAGAGAGAAACTGAACCTCTTTTAATAGGTAAGAACCAACTGTGGCAACCGAAAAAATGATAAATGGTGTGTATGTGTGTGTTTGTATGATTCGAAAGCGAATAGTTTATAGGTAACAATATTTTTAAACGAGCCAGAGCTCATTTGTTTGCACACAGTTAAATGGTTTCAAGTATTGCTAACACTACTAATTCTAAGAGGTTTCAAATGCCGAAGAAAGAAACTGAATATCTTTTAATTGCACCTGAATATAGGACATATATTTTGTAATAAGGATTCCTTATCTAATATGAATATAACGGTATGTCAACTTATCTAGGGTTATCTTATCTTATATCAAGTATTCCTATCTAACACTAATAATTGTATGTTTCCAAGTAATTATTTCTACATAATAATTGTTATTTGTTTCCACGCAGTTACATTATTTCAAGTAGCTAATTATAAACAATTATAGCTTCAAGTAATTATTCTTAATAGGTTTTCTTTGGTTGTTTTTCATGGCATATATATAACTCTAGTTGATTATTTAATGCCAAATCCTGTTCACACGTACACACACACACACACACACACACACACACACACACACACACACACACACACACAAATTTATATACAGGGTGTATCAAAATAGATACAACTCATTAATATGATAATAATTTATTACTAAGACTAGCAGTCATTTGAAACACATCGCGTAAAAAATGTATCTTTTCAGCTAGAAACATCAAATCAATGTTTTATAAATTGTTATTATATTTGCTTCCACGATATGCAATCATTTTTTGAGTTTCTTGTCTCAGTAATATATCATTATCATATTAATGGGTTGCATCAATTTTGAGACTGTTTCAAATGATTTCGTCACCAAATAAATAGTGAGGCAAAATGCTTTTTCCTCTCTTGTCCAAGGCATTACAATCGAATCATTTTTTTTATATCTTGTGCAGGTTTTTTGAAAAGAAAAATCGTATACCTCAGAAGTATCAGCCCCACTTCTACACAAAGCAGATTTGGCATCTTATGACTTTTAATTATTCCCAAATCTAAAATTAATGCTGAAAAACTACGGATTTCAGGCGATTGATAAGATCAAGGAAATCGTGACGAGATATCTGACAGCAATCTCGAAAGAGAATTTTTCAAACGTTTTCAAAAAGTAGAAGATACTTTGGGATGATATGTATGAGTGGTCCCAAGATGAAAAGCAAACACAGAAAAAAAGGGAAAAAGTGTAGCGTAATGGCTTGGAAGTGACCCTTATGTCGTTGGGTGCGGACTGAATAAAGTCCAGCTATAATTGAAAAACACTTGCGAATTTTCAGCGTGAAAGCGACTCGGCTGCAAATGATAGCCACTGCAATCTTTGACAGTACCATCTTAGAGCAAACGTTTTCAGTCAAAGTAATACGAAATAAAGTATCAGCTAAAAGAAAGGGCTAGTGCTAGTCGTACACTGTCATCGTTTGGCTTACACATTTGCAAGAACAAGGCAGATTTTAAATCTCAGTGGAACTGGGAGTAATTCCAATAAAGGAGTACTCTGTATTTCATAGAGCTCCAGAACTGGAGCATACCACCAAATTCTGGTTGGTGACATACTTTTGGGGGCAGTGGATATTCCCCTTCTGCTGATGATTCAGTTGGCATATTCTAAACTCCATAAAAAGAGTGGGAAAACTTATTTTGATAACATTGTCTTGTTACAATATATATATTTATATATATATATATATATATATGAAAATGTACAAATATGAAAAAATACAAAGTTTTTAGAGGATAATTTTATTTATACTTTGAATTATTTGCCAATGTTATTTGTTTCAGTTTTAAAACGTGTAGGCATTAAAACTTCAGGATTGTTAAATGAAACGAAAAAACAGATGGAGGTTTAATATTTCCACATTAAAAAACCGAAACGTTTAACGTTGGCAAATAATTCAAACTTGTGTTTTTCATATTTGTAACGTACCATACTGTCAGATTTATTTCCAGTCATCCCATTATATATAATAAGGGGATGTCCTCGTGGTGTAATGGTTAAAGCGCTGGATTGCAGAATCGTAGTAAACGAATTCAGACTCCTGTTGCACTATTACATTCACTTTGGGACAAATACCCTTGGGAAAAATATGAACCCCCTTATCCTCCCAGCAATGGTTTAAATAGTACCATTATTGTTATTCTAAGAGAATGGCTTTGGCTTTAAATAACCTACAAAGGTTGATCGGCCATTAAACAAAGAAACCAAAAAATTATATATATATATATATATATATATATATATATATATATATATATATATATACAAATAGATATGGTATTGAAGAAGCATTAATACCATTTTCTAATCTAATATCTTGACTAATTCTCGTTCAAATGATCTCAAATTCTAATAGCATTTGGAAAAAAAAACCCTCAAAATATGTTTATTGTTTAAACACCTTTTATTTAACAGTGAATGGCATTTTTATACCTGACAAACCCAATGAAACATTAAACATATTATTTCTACTCATGTTGCTAAGATTTGTAATCATTTGATTATGTGGTCAAATTACTGAATTATTAAATGATATCAACTTTTCTGAAACACTATGTACATCTCCAATGATAACATTCTTTAAAACCAAGTTTACTTTTTTTTTTTTATAATTAAAGCGTTTTTTAATGCGTAAAATTTTCGAAGAGCTCAATACACGAAAATCCTGAGCCATATAATAATTCAGGAATAAACAATAAGATATAAGGATAAAAATACGCGACTCAGAGTTTCACGTCTTCAACCGGGTTGACAACAAACTCACTAGATCGAAAGCGTGCAACTTTGTGTCGTGAGTTTTTATTCAGTTTTATATCTTGTTCTTTAAACTTGAAATATTCTTTGTTTTTATCATATCCACTTAATAATAAATCTTTATGCTTCCGGACATATGAGATTTGAAAATATAGAAAAATAGATATACTTGCTATTTTTAACGAGGAAAAACGAAAAAGAAGGAGGTAATAAGAAAAAGAAATTTTTTTCTTCATGACTGTTCCTGTTTATTTCAGAAATCAGACATTTTTTCTTCGTATCGAAGGGTAAATAAAACAGTATCTCTTTGTGAGTTTGGCGAACAACAGTCTGTACGCTTTGATGTTGGCTCAGTCGGGTTGGGCTGTAGAATACACTGACTGCATCTCTGCATAGGGTAAGACTCCCCCAACAGGCGTCCTGGATATGACACTAAACAATCTGATGGTGAGGATCCACTGATGCTGGAGCTTGTGGGAATGTGGAGTACCCCTTCATTGCCATCTCTCTCAGATCCACTCTAGCCTGGAGTGGTAGCACTTGATAGGGTCCTATCAATGGGTCAAATAGAACTAAACTGTGTACTTATGCTAAATTGCTTGAAGTAGAACTGTTTTTACATTTAACTGTGTGTAAACAAATGACTGATGTTCAATTGAAATTTATAGATACATAGCAATACTTGGAGCCACTTAAGTTTGTTGACATGCTAAACTGAATTGTTTGAAATAGAACTGTTTGATCATTCAAATGTCTAATATCTAGTAGAATTGTTAGTGATACATCGCAGTACTTGAAAAACTTAAACTGTGTGCAAACAAATGATTAATAGTAAATAGAATTATTTGTATTTGATAGAAATGAATGAAACTATTTAACAGTGCGGAAGAAAAAATGAGCTCAGGCTTGTTTAAAAATGTTATCAACAAAACGAGTTTAGAAATCATATATTTAATACACGTGTATAAAAGGATTTGGCATTAAATAACCTACAATGGCTGATACGCCATAAAACCAAACCAAACGTTTTGACGCATGCGCAAAGACAGCCGATCCATATTCACCTGAGTAATGCAAAGAAAATGCTTCAGCATCGAGATTCGCCCAACCTGGTTTAGACATCTTTGTCTCCTAGTAATTACCTCAAATTTATCCATCTTTGGTCATCAAGAAAAATGACCGTAATGAAAACGTTTTTGAAATCGTATGGGACTTTGACATACACACGGATTACCTAATCTCGGCCAGAAGAACAGACCTTATAATAATCAACAACAACAAGAACAACAAAAAAGAGAATATGCAAAATTGTCCATTTTGCTGTCCCGGCTGACCAGAGAATAAAACTGAAAGAAAGTGAAAAGAAAGATAAATACCTCGACCTTGCTAAGGAATTGAAAAAAAAAAACAAAAAAAACTAGGGAACATGAAGGTGACAATTATACCAACTGTGATTGGTGCTTTTGGCACAGTAACTAAAGAATTATTAAAGGGCCCGGAGGACATGGAAGTTGGCGGACGAGTGGAGACTATCCAAACGACGGAATTATTGAGAACGGCCAGAATACTGAGAAGAGTCCAAGAGACTTGAGGAGACTTGCAGTCACTCAAACTCCAGTGAAAAACCATCA
This sequence comes from Sepioteuthis lessoniana, assembly GCA_963585895.1. NCBI lineage: Eukaryota > Metazoa > Mollusca > Cephalopoda > Myopsida > Loliginidae > Sepioteuthis > Sepioteuthis lessoniana. Next base: position 36,030,869 of record OY757939.1, read on the forward strand.
GCTGGCGCTGATATGAAAAACTCTAAAGGAATAAATAAATAAATAAATAAATAATAATAATAATAATAATAATAATAATAATAAACAAACAAATTGTATATGCATAACCCAGAATCCGTCCTAGAAAATAAGCTACTCAAAATTCTCCGTGATTTTGAGATGTAAACAGATCACCTAATCTCAGTCAGACGTCCAGACCTAAAAAAAAAAAGAACCTGCCGAATTGTGGACTTACCACAGGGTGAAACTGAAGAAAAGCGAAAAGTACCTAGACTTTGTTTGAGAACTGAAAAAACTATGGAACATGAAAGTGATGGTGATACCAGTTGTAACTGGTGCGCTCGGTATAGTCACCAAAATATTGGTACTGGGATTGGAGGACTTGGAAATAAGAGGACGTGTATAGAACGTCTAAACTGCAGTAGTGATAGATCAGCCAGAATATTGAGAAGAGTCCCGGAGATTTGAGGAGATTTGCTATCATTCAAACACCATTGAGAAACCATCGGCCAAAGCTAACCTGAAAAACTCTCAAATGAGAAAAATAATAAGAATGATTATAATAAACAATTGACCACTTAGGGTCCATTTGCCCAATCCTAATTTTAGTGGAATATAAATAAAGGAATGATAAAATCGGATATTACATTCATTGGAAAATATATAAACGCAATGGAATATTGGATTTTGAAAAATTATATGAACTCCAATGAGAAACCATCAGTTAACGCTAGTGTAAAAAAAAACCTCTCAAAGGAGTAAATAATGATGATAATAAACCCCTACGACAATAATAATAAATGTCCGGTTGCCTAACGCTAGCAAATATAGGATATAAAGAAAAACATGATAAAATAAGAAATTATATTAATTGCATGTAAATACGATTGAATATTCGAATTTGAAAAACCAGAAGCAATAACAGAAGCCACAGAAACTACAATTCTTTGAAATGTTGCAGACCAAACTGACAGAAAAATAAAAATCAAAACACCAGATATATTTGGCCCAGTCTGCTAGGGCTGCAGAATACACCGACTGCATCTCTGCAGAGAGGTAAGACTTCCTTAATGAGTGTCCTGATATATGACACTAAAACATCCCCCCACCCAGTCGGGTTGGGCGGTAGAATACACCAACTGCGCCTCTGCAGAGAGGTAAGACTCTCCCAACGAGTATCCTGGGTATGACACTAAATAATCTGATGGTGAAGCTCCAGTAATGCAGGAGCTTTGGGGAGAGCGGAGTACCCCTTCATTGCAATCGCTCCCAAGTCTACTCTGGCTTGGAGTGGTAGCACTTGATAGGGTCCTATCTAGAGGTTAAATAGAACAAAATAGTGTACTTACGCTAAACTGAATTGTTTGCAATAGAATTATTTTTTACTTTTAAACTGTGTACCTATTTTAAACTGAAAACTGGTGTGCCACAAAACCAAACCAAACCAAACCAAACCAAACCAAATATATTAATGACTGTCTAAGAAAAACATACCTCTTTATTGATATGTCAATGCCAGTAGATTATAACATAAAAATCAAAGAATATAATAAAATAAGTTAAAAACCTGGAAATAGAAATTAAGAAAGGGTGGCACCTTTAAACCTCAACACGCCATTAATTGTGGGCGCCCTGGGTACGATCAAGAAAGGGACAAATAAATACATTTATAAGATATTTGGCAATCCAAGCTTATTTGAAATGCAAAAATTGTACTTTTCAGAAGAGATCATCTCCTACGGAAATGGTTGGTTGGTTGGGTTTCATGGTATATCAACTTTTGTAGGTTATTTAATGTCAAATCCACTTTCATACAAATAATCTGTTCAATTTCAAACAATTCAGTTCAGCATGAGTACACAGTTGAATGGGCAAAAACATTTCTACTTCAAGCTACTCAGTTTATTCAAACAGTTCTAATTCAGACAATTCAGTTTAGTATAAGTATAGAGTTTATTTGCATGCAGTTAAATGTCAAAACTGTTCTATATTAAACAATTCAGTTTAACTTAAAGTTTAAAGTTTCAATGTCAAAAACAGTTCCATTTCAAACAATCCAGTTTAGCACAATAATGCAGTTTAAATGTAAGTACACATTTTAATTGACAAAAACATTTCTATTTCAAGCTATTCAGTTTAGTCAAACAGTTCTAATTCAAACAATTCAGTTTAGTATAAGGGCCTTGTGCTCACTGAGAGTTGTATCTCCTCGGAAATAAAGACTGGGTAACTCCTACAGAGAGTATTATCAATATGACTGAAAAATATCACGAAAAAGTGGTAGCCAAAAGTATATGTACATAGAATACAGAGAATTTTATTATAAGGAATTGTGCAAGAGATTAGAATTTAATGATACAGCTAAATGTTTTTTTGCACAAACCAGAATCTGTCCAAGAAAATGAGATGAGTTGATTAAACAAATAACATGAACTTGCCAGAAAATTGACAAAGCTATGAAACATGAAGGTTTGTTTGGGTTTTATGGCATATCAACCTTTGCAGGATATTTAATGCCAAATCCATTTTTTACAAATAAACAGTTCTATTTCAAACAAATCAATTTAGCATTAGTACATAGTGTAATTGTCAAAACATTTCTATTTCAAACTATTCAGTTTAGTTAAACAGTTCTATTACAAACAATTCAGTTTAGTATAAGTATAGTTTTTGTTTATACGCTGTTAAATTTCAAAACAGTTCTTTCGGACAATTCAGTTTATGTCGCCAATGGTATGAGAGACCGGGGTTCAATCCCAGGATGAGTCAAACCAAAAACTCAAAAAATGGTACTTGATACCGCCTTCCTTAACACTCAGCAATAATGCTGATCAAGGGTAAAGTGGAGCAATCCAGGGAATAGATTAGCGCCCCCTACACCTTGATGTATCAGCTATTGAAAAGGGAGCCTTCGGGTCACCCTCGACTAAGGTTGCTAACTTTACTTACTTTTACTTTACGGTTTCAATGAAAAAACAGTTCTATTTCAAACAATTCTTTTTAGCGTAAGTACAGTTTCAATGTCAAAAAGGGTTCTATTTCAAACAATTCAGTTTAGTATACAAAAACTGTTCCATTTCAAACAAATCAGTTTATCATAAGTACGGAGGTTAGATGTCAAAACAGCTCTATTTCAAGCAATTCCGTTTAGTATAAGTACGCAGTTTAGTTCTATTTAACCCATAGATAGGACCCTATCAGTTGCTACCACTCCAGGGCAGAGTGAAAATGGGAGCGATGGCAATTAAAGGCCACTCTGCATCCCCAAAAGTTCAAGCATTACAGGAACCTCACCATCAGGTAGTTTAGTATCATATCCAGGACACATGTTGGAGGCGGGAGTCTTACTCTTCTGCAAAAATGCTGTCGTTGTATTCTGCAGTCTTACTGGGCAAAGGAACATGAAGGTTACAACGATAAGAAAAAAAGAGCTAGAATAACGGATAAGGGGAAAAG
>OY757939.1:36036824-36169324 GCA_963585895.1 Sepioteuthis lessoniana
ATGGTGTTTTGAGATAACTGACGAGACAACATCAAATTTAACGGAAAAGTATAGACAACGTTCTACATATTCAAATTCAATCGACAATATATATATATATAGAATTAACTTAAATCGCTAGTCGAAAATCTTCTACTAAAGTTTCACCTAAGAATTATAAGAAGGCACCAACTAATCTAGAAAAAGAGATAAATAATGAAGCAAAAATGTTGGCGCATAAATTAGGTATTGTTGATAGAGTAGAAAAATACAATACCAAGAATTGTTTTATTACTATAAAAGACAACAAAAGTAATTTCAAGACGAATCCAGAATGTAGGCTCATTAACCCGGCCAAGACCCAAATAGGTAGGATTAGTAAGATAATCGTACAAGAAATATGTGAATCACTTAGAAGGGCATTGAGCATCAACCAGTGGAGGAGCACTAATGACTGTATTAAGTGGTTTGAGGAGTATGAGAAGGATAATAGGTGCTCCTTTATTAAGTATGATATAAAGGATTTTTATCCTTCAATAACAGAAAAGACATTGGATAGGGCATTAGATTTAGCGAAAGAATATATGGTTATACCTCTAGATAAGGTGGAAATAATTAAGCATTGTCGTAAAACATTGTTATACTACGAAGATAGTGTATGGATAAAAAAAGGGGAGGGTGGAAATTTTGACGTTTCGATCGGAGCATATGATGGTGCGGAAATTTGTGAACTCGTCGGGTGTGTATTACTATATAACATTAATAAGATTATGGAACCTAATAACCATGGACTTTACAGGGACGACGGACTGATTATAGTGGATAAAAGTATACCGAAGAAGTGTGATGGGATTAGAAAAAAAATTGTATAAGCTGTTTGGGGACTTTGGGTTTAGGTTAGATGTAACAACAGATTTAAAAATAACTGATTATCTTGATATTACTTTAAACTTATATAGTGGAACAGTATCTCCATTTAGAAAAAGGAACCAGGATCAGCGTTATGTAAACAGGGGATCTAATCACCCAATACAGGTGTTTAAACATGTACCTAAAGGAATAGAGCATAGATTATCTAATAACTCCTCCAACAGGGAAATTTTTGAACGAACTAAGCTGGAATATGAGGAGGCTCTAAAAAATGACGGATATAGGGTCAATTTAGAATATAAGAATAGGGATAGAATTGGAACACAAGGTAGGAGAAATAGACCTAGAAAAATTTTATGGTTTAACCCCCCTTACAACATGGAAGTAGTTAATAACTTGGGAAAGGAGTTCTTCAAGATATTAAAAAGAAACTTCCCTAGTGGGAGCCAATTACATAAGATATTTAATAAGAATTGTATTAAATTAAGTTACAGTTGCATGCCAAACATTAATGGAATAATAAATAGGAGTAATATAGCTAAATTAGGTACAAAGAAGCATAAGGTGATTGACAAATGCAATTGTAGGGATAAGGTTAGGTGTCCTCTCGAAGGCAAGTGTAAGCAGGAGTGTGTAGTGTATAAAGTAGAAGTATATAGTGATTCGAATAATAAGAGAGATAAAAAGATATATTTTGGGTCGACCCAAGGGGATTTTAAAACTAGGTACTATAACCATAGAACAAGTTTCTCGCACGAGAGGTATAGGTATAGCACTGCTTTATCTAGTTATGTGTGGGAAATTAAGGAAAAACAAGGAGTAGATCCAATAATGAAATGAGAAGTAATAAAGAAATGCCGCAAATATAGGGCAGGTAACAGAACCTGTAATCTTTGTATGGAGGAAAAATTGGTAATAGCAAATTGTAAAAGCAAGAATATGCTAAACAAAAGATCGGAGGTGTTGAATAGTTGTAAACACAAAAGGGCGTGGTTACTATATAATTAGGAATAGGTTATAGGGTTTTTTTTTATGCAAATTTTAGGATAGGTGGGGTTTTTGGTGAATAAAGCAAAGCAATTTCTCCTTAGAATAGTCAAGGCGAAACTTCCTGATGATCCGTTAAGGTGAAACTTTAGTAGAAGATTTTCGACTAGCGATTTAAGTTAATTCTATAATTGGCTCCATTGTTTTATGTTGAGCACTTTAGTAATTGTAGCATTGCAGGATTCGCGGAGGGTTTTTTGGTTTTCTTTTGGCCACTGACTAAGTACCCCTTGATTTTTTTCAAGGAGTCGGACGAGGTTGGTCTTTTCTTTCTTTTTTACCCAAAAAACTTTTTTCTTTTTTTTTTCTTTTTTTTTTTCCTCTGGACCGTGATTCGAGATATTTTTTCTCTTGTTCCTGGCCAGGATTTTTTTATTTTTTTCTGGTACCGTGAATACTGGTAGATATTTGATTAGTAAATATATATATATATATATATATATATATATATATATATATATATATATATATATATATTCGAGTACTCTGGTATCCGTTAAGGCAAAAATGTAAACAAAAGAAGGCTGCTTCGTAATGCTTTATAATTGCCGACCTGACGTGGTTCGCTTGTTGGTAATGTACTAAGTCTAATGTAAAGTTGGGAGGTTTTCGATCCCAGCTTCAAGTGTCCTGCCAGACTGAAGAGTTGTGATACAACGAAACAGTCTGTCTGTGGATGACAATATATATATATATATATACATATATATGTATCACGAATTTATTTTCATGTCTACATTTCGATACAAATTCTGATCGTTTATTTAGAAGTTCGTTTTGTTCTGTGAAGGTTCTTATGAGATTTTTCTTCAAGTCGAAGAATACACTTCTTTGAGGTGTTGTAAGTTGGTGAGTGGATCTCAGATTAATGGCAATAAAGAGTTTCGGGTCATATCCAGGATACTCATGGAGAGTAGTTTTACCCCTTTGCATTGGTGCACTCAGTATATTCTACTCCTCCAGCCGATTAGACTAATTGAGGTTTTGATATACCGTTAGGCCAAATGAACCAAGTGAGATAACATGTGTATAAACCAAGAAAGAATAACGTCAAATCGATAGAACGAATTTTCATGCATAATTAATCAAAATTTATTAGAATTCGATGCCATAATTGAGTGTCAGCAGGTTGTCATAGACAAGAAAAAATTACAAATGAATCAAATTTCGGCATAACATAACCCATAAGGAGTTAATATTCTATTAACACACTCAAACCAGAAATTCTAAGTGAGGTACTATTTACCAACCCCTCCGCTCGGGCAGGATATGACACAAGGTCAATTTTTTAAGCGGAGTTTAACAGGTTTGAATTCAGAGTTTTCCTTCTCCTAGACTAGTTGCCTCACCAAGGCTGAAGAACCTAGTCCGTCCTACTATTTACCCATAGCTGGAGGGAGAATAAGGGGGTTCATACCTTTCCCAAGGGTATTTGCCCGAAAGTGAACGTAATAGCGCGACTGGAGTACGAACTCGCGTACTACGATTCCGCAGTGCATCGCTTTAACCATTACACCACGAGGACACCCCTCTAAGTGAGGTAGTCTCAGTGGTGTAATGTCGGAACAGTTGGATTAAAGGAAGCGAGTTCGAACTACAGTCACGCTATTTAGTCTACTTTCGGACAAATGCTCTTATCCCCACCAGCGATTTGAACGAAGACAGAAAAATATTTTTTTCTGTATTTGTTCAAATCACTATTTTAATTTTATAATTCCCACCCTGAAGGTGACTTAAAACACTTTTTACCAGAAACTTTCGTAATTTCATATCTTCAAAAAAAATCATGACGAAATGCATCGGTGGATCTAAATTAATATTTAGTGATAATTTTTTTCTCATCCATTTATGAGTATTTTTTTCCTGTTTTCTTTGGTGTTGCGAGCAATATTGAACAAGTCCTGGAGGCAACACCCCACAAAGCACCAACTATACTGCCACCAACCTCCCATCATGAAAACTATCAAAGTTAGACAAACCAGACACGCAGGACACTGCTGGAGAAGCAGGGACGAGCTCATAACTGATGTTCTCCTATGGACCCCCACATATGGCTGAGCAAAAGCAGGACGACCAGCGCGAACATACATACAACAGCCCATTGAGGATACGGGATGTAGCCCTGAAGACCTGCCAGAGGCGATGAACGATAGGGAGAAGTGACGTGAGAGGGTCAGGGATATCCGTGCTGGCGGCACAACATGATGATGATGATGATGATGATGATATATATACATATGTGTGTGTGTGTGTGTGTGTGATTTGTAAACGGATAGTTTGTAGATATCATTTTTAAACCAGCAAGAGCTCATTTCTTTGCACACAGTTAAATGGTTATGCATATATTATTTGCAAGAGAATAGTTTGTTGTTAATCTTATTTTTAAATGAGTTAGAACTAATTTGTTAACACATAAGTTTTTAGATTATTTGCACACAGTTAAATATTTTCAAGTATTGCTATCAAGTACGACTAATTCAATTAAGTACTAACCATTTGTTTGCAAAAAGTAAAGTGATTTCAAGTATTGTTCATACTAATGGTTTATTCGCACACAGTTCAATGGTTCCTATTTAACATCAATAATTCTATTCAATATTATTCATTGATTTGCACACGTTTAAATGGTTTCAAGTATTGCTATCTAACACCAATATATTTTTTTACACACAGTTAAATGGTTTCAAGTATCGTTATGTGACACTAACAATTCAAATTAATATTAATCATCTGTTTGCACTGGGTCAGAGTGGATCTGGGAATAATGGCAATGAAAGGGTACTGCGCATTCCAGATAGTTTAGTGTCTTGTCCAGGATACTCGTTGCGAGGCGGGGTCCTACTCCTCTGCAGCAATGCAGTCGGTGTATTCTATAGCCCCTCCCCAGCCGACTGGGCTTGTTTATATCTGGTTTTAAAATGATTGCAATATAAGTAAATGGTAATGATTTTTATAAAAAATGTACAAACGAATGAAAATTTGGCATAAATAACCCATAAGGTGTTGATGTGTCGTTAAACAAATGAACCAGACCAAATCCCTGATAAGTTTTCCTCGCATATGAATATGGGTAGGTAAGGGCAAATCATAATAATAATGATCAGTACCAGGACCTTACCGGAGAATGGTTAGAGTGTTTGTCAATGGCCCGGGAGACCTGGGTTCAATCCTTGGTCGAGTTATGCCAAACACTCAAAAAATAGTACTTGATGTTTCCTTCCTTAACACTCAGCATTATAAGGTATGGATCAGGGGTAAAGTGGGGCGATCCTGGTAAAGGAGTCTCGTCCTCCCCTACACCTTGGTGTAGTAGCTACCGAAAAGAAAGCTTTCGGGTCATCCTCAACTACAGTCGCCAACTTTACTTTTACTTTTCACTATGGAATTGAAAAAACTGTGGAACACGAATGCGTCAATTACACCAGTTGTAATTGGAGCTCTTGGTACAGTCACCAAAAGATTGATAGAACGACTGGAGGACTTGGAAATAACAGGACGAGTGGAGACCATCCAGACAACTGCATTATTGACGTTGGCCAGAATACTGAGAAGAGTCCTGGAGACTGGAGGAGACTTGTTGTCACTCAAGCATGTGAAAGACAATCAGCTAACGCTGCTGTGAAAAACCCTCGAGGAGTATAATAATAATTATAATAATATTTATAATAATCACCTAATCTCGGCCAGACCAGCAGACCTTGTGATAGTAAATAAAATAAGACCCAAGTGAATAGTGCACTTTCTCGTTCCGGCTTACAAGAGAGTAAAATTGAAGGAAGGCAAAAAGAGAGATAAGTACCTGGACCTTGCTAGGGAACTGAAAAAACAATGGAACATGGAAGTGACAGTGATATCAATTCTACGCGGAGCATTCAATAAGTTTCCAGACATTTTTGTACAGGCATTTAAAATTGTCGTTGACTCTTGAAAATTCAGTATGTTATTGCTATACATCTTATGAGATGACTGGCCAATTTTTATGATTTCACGTTCAAATGAACTGCCACAGTAGGAATTGGATTACACCCTACTAAAACCTGATTGTCACAGCTGGTGAATTTCAAACATGCAATCTGGACGTGAGGAAGAACGATATGCAATAAAATTGTGTTTTAAACTTGGACAAAATGCCACAGAAACGTATTGAATGCTTCAAACTGCTTTTCGACCATCTTGCATGAATCGAACACCAGTCTTTGAGTGGCATAAGAGATTCAAGGAACCCAGGGAGTCTGTGAGAGATGATGAGAGGTGTGGGAGGAGTAAGGAAGTCAGAACACCAGAGTTGATTAGCCATGTAAAGAATTTCATGGATAAGGACCGTCACGTGTCTATAGAGACAATAAGTGCACAGTTTGATGTCAGTGTGGGAACTGTACACACAATTATTCGCGCGGAACTGAAGATGCGGAAGATTTGCGCGAAGTTTGTCCCAAGGGTGCGCAGAGAAGATCAGAAAGAAAGACGTTGTCATGACAGCAGGAAGATGGTCGAGCTGATCAATTCAGATCCCGCAGTTCTTGATACGCTGGTGACTTGCGATGAAAGCTGGATCTAGTGCTATGACCCAGAGACCAAGAGACAGAGATCCCAATGGAAGCATGCAAATCTACCCGCAAACTTTTGATGATCCCTTTTTTTGACAGCACTGGCATGATCTACATGCACTGGGTTCCCACTGGACAGACAGTCAACAAGGAATACTATGTTGACGTTTTAAGGGAGTTCAGGAAGAGATTCGGTCGGAAGATGCCAGCACTCTTCAAATCGGGTCAGTGGTATTTTCACCAGGACCATTGCACCAGTCCACAACTCCATCCTTGTCACAGACTATTTGACCAAGATGGGCATCAACACAGTTCCTCACCCTCCCTATAGTCGAAACCTTGCTCCCTGTGACTTTTAGCTCAAGGAAAAACTTAGGGGCTGTCGCTATGAGACAATTGAGGAGATGAAAGAGGCTTTGAATACTGGGAAGAGTCCTGGAGACATGAAGTGACTTGCTGTCACTCAAACTCCAATGGAAAACCATCAGCTAACGCTAGTGTAAAAAAAAAACTGACAAGGAGTAAAATACGACTAATAATAATCGTTTTAAATGCTGTACAAAGGAAGGATTTAGAAGGAAAAGCGGAATTGTCTCGCAGATTGCTATCAGAACGTTTTCCTTTTGAAATTTCGTCAATTAAGTTGTTGAATCGATGTAGAATTGATTAAAATTCATACTAAATAACACAGAATCAGCGAAAAGAATTTAGATGCATATTTAAGCATATTTCTTTTTGTCGCAGTGCATTCTGGGAAAAATGAATTAATTGTTTTTTATGGAAGCATTTAATGGAAAACTGAGATACTCATACACGTCTCCATGTTTGCATTAAAAATTTCTTTGAATTCACTTCCTTTCAGCGTGTTTTACGTCCCTGCGTGTACACACACACACACACACACACACACACACACACACACACACACACACACACACACACACACACAAATATATATATATATATATGAATTATCTGTTATTATTGAGAGCCCTATTATGTTAGTCTGTATATAAGCTAAGCCCACACGTGCGCATGCGTGAGTTTGTGTAAAGAAGCTACAATCAAACAAACCAACATACAACGCAGTCAACAAGCAGAACAGAATCAATTAAAATGAAATGAAAAAATCAATTTAGGTATATATATATGTATATATATAAAGAAAGCACTTAAAGGTAAATACGAGGTACGGGTAAGTGGGCTGGAGATATGAAGAGACTTGTTGTCACTTAAAGTTCAGTGAAAAGCTCAGTGCTGAAACTGGGGTGAAAAACTTGCAATGAGTATAATAATAACAATAATAGGGTGACGGTGATACCAATTGTAATTGGTGCGCTTGGAACAATCCCCAAAGGCTTGATAAATAGCCTGGAAGATTTAGAAATCAGAGGACAAGCAGAGACCATTTAGATTACGGAATTATTAAGATCGGCAAGAATACTGAGAAAAGTCCCGGAGATTAGAGGAGACTTGCAGTCATTCACACACCAGTGGTGGGAAAAGCTCACATTAAGTAGTAATATTAATCAAATAATAATTAAAATGATAATTAAAATAATTATGATAAGAATGGGAAGAAAAACAACTCCATGGACGTTTTAAACGACCAATAAGCAACATCTCATAACAGAAAACATGGATGTGGCTAAGAAAGGGAAACTTTATGAGAAAAACTGAATCTCTCTTTATAGCAGCACAAAACAACGCCATAAGAACCAATTATATCAAAGCGAGAAGAGATAAGACGCAACAAAACAGCAAATATAGGCTATGTGGTGATAGAGACGAAACGATCAATTACATAATAAGCGAATGCAGCAAATTAGCACAGAAGGAGTATAAGACTAGACACGACTGAGTGGGCAAAGTGATCCACTGGGAGATATGTAAGAAATTGAAGTTTGACCTTACAAACAAATGGTATATGCAGAACTCAGCAGCTGTCCTGGAGAATGGTACACATAAACTCCTCTGGGATTTTAACATACAAACGGATCACCTAATCTCAAGCCAGATGACCAGACGTTACAATAATCAACAAAAAAAAAAGATAACTAGCTAAATTATGGACGTTGCTGTCCCGGCTAACCCCAGAGTAAAATTGAAAGAAGGTGAAAAGAAGGAAAAGTACCTTGACCTAGCTAGGGAATTGAAAAAACTGTGGAACATGAAAGTGACGCTTATACCCGTTGTAATTGCTCTTGGTACAGTCACCGAAGGGTTAATAAAGGGACTGGAGGACTTGGAAATAAAAAGACGAGTTGTGATCTTCCAAACTACAGCATTGTTAAGATCGTCCAGAATACTGAGAAGAGTCCTGGGGACTTGAGGAGACTTGTTGTCACTCAAACTCCAGTGAAAGACCATCGGCTAACATTGATGTGAGAAACTCTCAAGGAGTAAATAATAATAATAATAGATCTGAAAATATGTATAAACATCAACCATAACCAATAACAAAAGCCAAAGGAGCAACTACTATCTGGGATTTTGCAATCTAAACTGCTTGAAAAATAAAGAGCAAAAGACCAGATGTATTAAAGAAAAGCGTGCCTTCGAATTTATATGTCAGTGTCAACTGATGATGATTTATTCGTCAAAGAACATAGTGAAATAAATAAATACAAAGACTTGGATATAGAAATTGAAAAACATGTGGCACCGTAAAACTACCACTGTTCCAGTAGGAGCCCGGGGTATGATCCTGAAAGGGACAGATAAACGCATTAGCAAGATACCATGCAAGTGTCAGCCTATATGAAATAAAAGAAATTGCACTTTGCGGAACTGCTCATCTCCTTAGGTGAGTACTACCATTTGACTAAAAAAATATCCCCCAAATGAGACAGGGAAAAAAAAACAACATTAAATCCCTCCCCCTAGGTCTTGGTTGAAAGATTGAAAGAAATTCAAAGCAAAAACGTAAAGTGAATAATATTAATAATAATTATAATAAAGTTATGGAAGATGAAAGTGACGGTGAAACTCATAATAATTGGTGCGTTCGGAACTGTCTCCAAAGGGTTGGTAAAGAGAATGGCAGAGCTTGAAATTGGAGGACGTACAGAGACCATACAGACTACAGCATTAAGGTCGCCCAGAATCCTGAGAAGAGTCCTAGAGATTTGAAGAGACTTGCTGTCACTCAGACTCCAATAAAAGACCATTAGCGAACGCTGGTGCGAAAAACTCGCCAGGAAGATAATAATAATAATAATAATAATAATAATAATAATAAGAAGAAGAAGAAGAAGAAGAAGAAGAAGAAGAAAAGGGCAAAGAGACACTAATTTGAGCTGCCAGTAACTACATAGACAAAATAAGGACAGACGGAAAAACAAGAAAAACTAGTAAACAGAAATTGGGAGAAAAACAACTATATGGATATTTCAAGCAACAAACTGACATTATATCATTCGAGAAGACCTGGACATGACAACAAATGTAAAACCCTAAGAAAGATACTGAATCTCTCCTAAGTGAAGCACAAAACAAGGAACCATTATTTTAAAAGGAAAATTGGTAAAACTTAATAAAATAGCAAATCTAGTTAATGTGGAGAAAGAGACGAAACGATTTACCATGTAATAAGCGAATACAGCAAAATTACATAAAAACGACAACATTAAGCAGGATAGAGTGGGAAAGGTAATCGAATGGGAATTGTGCAAGAGATTAAAATTTGATCATACCACCAAATGGTATTTGCAAAAACTAGATTCTGTCTGAGAGAAGGTTACGCATAAAATCCTCTGGGATTTTGAGACACAAACAGATCACCTAATCCCGGACAGACCAAGCGTTCATTAACAATGAAAATGAGAATTTGCCATCTAGCAGATTTTACCGTTCGGGTGAATCTGAACAAGGATTTTCATTCGAGTGAATACAGACTGAAGAAAAGGAAGAGGAAGAGGACTCAGCAACATTGACGATTGTGTAGATTATTATGTGGTGCTCCGGGACAGACTGAACCTTGGAGCGATAGCAATAAAGGAGTTTTCTGCATTCCCCAAAGCTCCAGCATTACTGGAACCTAACCATCTGATTGTTTAGTGTCATATCTAAGACAGTTGTTGGGGGGGTGTTACCCCTCTGCAGAGATGCATTCGGTGTATTGTACAACTGCAAACAACAGGGCCACCCCAGAAACTTGTTGGGGGAATCTTTGGAACTTGTTGGGGGAATCTTTGGAAAAGGAATTGGAACAACTGGAAATTGGAAAAAGAATCGAGACCATTTAGATTATAGTATTGTTGAGATCCCAAAATACTCGTTAAAATCTCGGAGATTTGCAATCAGTCGGACTCCACTGAAGGCCTGTGTGAAAAACACATAAGGATATCAACCTTCTCGGGTTATTTAATGCCAAGGCCATCCTTGAAGATGAACAATTGTAGTACGATATAACACATAGCTGAGAGGATAATGGGGTTCATACATTTCCCACTGGAAATTGTCTAAAAGTGAACCATGATACGCAACTGGAGTTCGAACTCGCTTATTACATCTCCGCAGTCCAGCGATGTAACCATTACACCACGATGATACCTTCGGATTTTAGTGAGTAAAATAATCATAATATCTATAAAACAAAACTGGGAAGAAAAACATTGTATAGATTCTTCAAGCGACACCCTGTCGAGATTGCAAACGAGATGACCTGGACATAGTTAAAATCAAGAAACCTCAAGAAAGAAACTGTCTTTCTTTATTAGCAGCTTAAAATCAGAATCAATTATATCAAAGCAAAGATTGATTAGATGCAACTGAACAGCAAATATAGGTTATGTGGAGACGGACATGAAACGGTTAATCACATAATAAGCGAATGCATCAAATTAAGCTGAAAAAGAGTTGAAGACTAGATACGAATGGGTGAGAAAGGTGATCCACTGGGAATTGTGCAAGAGATTAAAATGTGACTCTACTCTCAAATGCTATATGCACAAACCAGAATCATTCTTTGAGAGTGACATGCATAATATTCTCTGGGACTTTGAATGAGAAAACATCACCTATTTCTTGCTAAAAGACTCAAAAAATGGTATTTGATGCCTCTTTGCTTAACACTCAGCTTTATAAGTTACAGATCAAGGGCAAAGTGGAACAATCCAGGGAATGGAATTGCGCCCTCCCCTACACCTCGGTGTTGTAGCTATTGAAAAGGGAGCCTTCGGGTCACCCTCGACTAAGTTCGTCAATTTTATTTCTTGCCAGAAGGTTGCGCGTAGTGTTGATTAAAAAGAAAAGCAACTTATCCTCTTAGCAGTAGCAGCGAACCACAGAGTGAAAATAGAAAAGATGAACAAGTTTTCAGATCGTGCCAGAAAACTGAAAGAACAGTGGATTATGATGGTGACAGTGATACCAACTGTAGCTGGCACACGTGGAACAGTCCCCAAAGGTTTGGAAAAGAAACAGGAGTAATTAGAAATCAAAGCAATAACCGAGACAATGCAAACTACATCATTAAAATCGGCTTCAATACTAAGAAGAGTCCTGGAGATCAGAGGAGACTCATTGTCATTCGGGCTCCTGTAAAAAGCCAGCTGTTAAAACTGGTTTGAAAAATTCCTAAGCAGTAAAATAAAGATAATAATGACGGCGATACCCATGTAAGCTGGAGATCTTGTAACGATCCTCAAAGATCTTAGAAAAGAGACATAATGATTTTATCCCGAGCATCATTGGGTTGCCTTTGATAACATCAGTTGCTCTGGTTTCAAGTGTTGATAGATAAAAATGTCAAATAAACATGTCAGGAAAGAGACATGTTCACAAAATGGATGCTTTACCTGGAGACTGAGCCGATTTCGCGGCTTTCTGTGACGTCACTATATCACGTGTTTGAATCTTAAGCACAAGGTGGCGTCACGTCGTCTGCAGAACTTTCAACAAGATCAAGCGTTGGTCTGACGTAAGCTGTGATTCTTTGGACTGATAGGTGACAACTCTCTCTCCCTAACCAGCAAGTAACAATAATAATAATAATAATAATAATAATAATAATCCTCTGGGATTTTGAGATTCAAACGGATCACCTGATCTTAGTTAGAAGATCAGACTTAGTGATAATAAAAAAAGAGAATTTGCTATATTGTGGATTTCGCCATTTTAACCGAAAAGTGAAAAAGTGAAAAACAAATAAAGTGAAAAAAAGAGACCAGTACTTAGACTTTGTCAGAAAACTGAGAAGGCTGTTGAACATGAAGGAGACGGTGATACCCATTGTGATACACAAAAGACTTGAAAAAAGGATTAGAAAAGTTGGAAAAAGGAGGAACAATTGCAACTATCCAGACAACAGCAGTGTTAAGTGAATAGAATACTGAGAGGAGTCATGAGGACCAGAGGAGACTTGCTGTCACTTAGACTCCTGGGAAAACCATCAGCCAACGCTGGTGTGAAAAACTCACAATGAGTGAAATAATAATATGTTCAATTTTTACAAAATAGCAGGTTTGTTGCAAAAGAATCGAGAGTGAAGCTGTATTTTCCAAGACAGAAATATAAAATGAATAAAACGTTCATTTTCTTCAAAATACGAGCCGTGTTGAAAAAGTATCGAGATTGAAGCTGAATCTACCAAGACGGAAATGAACAATGAATGAAACTTTCATTTTTTTTTTTAAATACGAGGTGTTCGAGACTGAAGCTGTATCTACCAAGACAGAAATGAACAAGTAATAAAAAGTTCATTTTCTTTAAAATGATTCCTTTAGCATATTACTTGATTTAGATATACGAAACGTATTTAAAAAAAGTATTGAGACGGAAGCTGCATTTACCGAAACATGAATGGACAATGAATGAAAGGTTAATTTTTCAAACTTTCCATATTTTTCTTTTGTTTTCTTTAAATAAAAGTTCAGGGAAGGTTCCTACGTTTTAATGATTTATAAGGAGGATAAAGACGAAAACGAGGCTACAGTGGTAAAGGAAGATAACGTCAAAAAGCAGGGTTACATCGGAAAGGTGTAAACTGTCGGGAAGTTCAACTGAGAGGGTTTTGAGAACTTCAAAGAAGCTTTTGAAATTTTCATAATTTTGGACAGAAGTGGGTAGCACGAACTTTTGCAACAAACTATTGATCAAGTGATGAGGAAGAGAGTTGAATCAGAATATGAAATATTGACAAATCAGCGCTCGGGAAATGTTACTCATTAAGTTTAAATGGTAAATAGACAATCGATGTTTCAATGACCTTTCTTATAGAGTAAAATGTCAACAATGGGTTAAAGAGTCACAAGTGATTCGCATTCTTAACCATGATCAACCACCCGAAATCTGATTTATAGATATATATGAATCAGAATATATATATATATATATATATATATATATATATATATATATATATATATATAAAGTGTGCATGTGCGTGTGCTTGTGTATGTGTTGAACAAATTAAGATATGAAGGAGACTGACTGGCGGGTAGATAGATATGAACAAACTTATATATATATATATATATATATATATTCAGAGAGAGAGAGAGAGAGAGAGAGAAAGAGAGAGGTGAATAGCCTGAGATAGAAAGATGGTTGGAGAGAAGATTCAGCACTCTCTCTCCATATATATATATATATATATATATATATATATATATCTGTTTCTATCTATCTATCTATCTATCTATCTATCTATCTAAGTTAAACGCAAAGGGACTGTCTATTTTTGTCTCAATCTGATCATCTCCTAAGCTCTGTCTGTCTTATATATATATTATGTCTATCAATCTGTATGCCAGTTTCCATCTGTGTGTCAGTATATATATATATATATATATATATATATATATATATATATATATATATTTATTACTATCTCAGTGAAAGACAAAAACACAATTTCTCTCTCTTTCTCTATCCCTGTCTCTGTCTCTCTTTCTATATATATATATATATATATATATATATATGCAATTTTCTCATATGTACCTATCAGTTTTCTTTCACAGCGCACACACACAAGTTTGCACTCACACATATGATCCGGAAACAACTGCAGAAATACAAGGTTATCTCTCTCTCTCTCTCTTTCTCTCTCTCTCTCTCTCTCTCTCTCTATATATATATATATGTAGATACAAATATTGGGAGGTGGAGAGAGAAAGAGAGAGAAAGGGAGTGAGAGGAGGAGAGTGTGTGTGTATAATTAAGACATTCAGATTGTTCTGATGCAACACGACCGTTAACCATCACTCTCAACCAGGTGCTCGACATATTTCAATAACCTTCAACTGGTAAGGGTTAGAATGTCTTTGACAGGAACACTGTTGTTAATGCCAGGCCTCTTGGGATGACTGACTGGATGATGAAACCCCCTGTTCTGGAGTTAATGTCGTAATTTCTCAGTGACAAGCGTAAGGTCCACATGACTGTTGACAGGAGTTGATTTTATTTTCCTCTTGGTTTGATGTTTATGATCTCGATCAAGTATAACTCGCCCTATCAGACTTTGTGGGTGAGGGGTTTAGAATACGGCAACTATATACCCTGCTGTGTACCCTTCACCAAAAGCTATATCCTGGGTAGGATACTAACGGCATACCCGGCGCGGGAGCAATCCAGTCGGGTGGGTGCGAAAACAATATTAGCTTGGTGCTTGGTTTGGGATGCTTTCCTCAGGCAATACCTTTTAAGAAGGGCTGAGTTTACTGGTTGGCGCCTGAAGCACCCTCAATAGGTAATGTTTTGTTATGGCTGCACATGAGTTTCAATTCGTGCTACCCAATATAAAATGAGTCCATGTCAAAACTGACTTGGTAAAAAATTGGATAAATATCCTAATCTGCATATATATATATATATAAGGGCTCATTTATGGAACGATAGATGTTTGAAATTTCTTTCTACTAGATAGGAATATTTCAGATATACAGCGTCAAAGATAATGATATTCTAAATCTAAAATTGCCGCCGTATAGTCGCTTGTAGCGATAAGCTTATGGGACGTATAACTTTAAGAATCAGCAGCTATACTTGTTAACTATTCAGTTACCATCATGGCGAAGAATGGTGAACATCGAGCGTTTTTCTAGGGTACCTCGTCTCAGTACTTTGTAACATCCTATAGCCGGTTCAATCACCAGTTCTCATGATCTCTTTCTACATCTGGGGCTGTAAATCTGATGAGTGTGGAGTACCGCTTGATAACCATTACTTGCAGACCCATTCAGACCAGGATTGATAGTTACTTTAGGTACCCATTTTAGGTCAAATAGGTTTGATAGAAAATTATCAATATCAGATAGGAATACTAGTAACTGCTTGAGATGGATGCGACACACACAGTCAATTTTTAACAGAGTTTAACAGTTTTCCTTCTCCTATACTGGTTGTTATACCAAGGTTAAAAAACCCAGTCTACCCTATTATTTTACGCATTGCTGGAAGGAGAATAAATGGTTTCATATCTTTCCCAAAGGTATTAGCATTATATGAAACGTAAACAGCCTTGTCCAGGATTTTAACTGGAATCATTTATTTCCTACGACAATATCCATTTCACCATTAGTGCCTCTATAAAACAATTTAACTGTGTTTAGATAAAGGATTATCATTATTTACAAACAAAAAGTCAGATAACTAATTGTATTAGCATTCGCCTATGGCCCAGAAGGTCAGGGTTCAATCCCAAGTCGAGTCATACCAAAAACACAAAAAATGGTACTTGATCACTTCTTGCTTAACACTTAGCATTATAAGGTATGGATCAAGAGTAAAGTGCTGCAGTCCAGGGAAAGGAGTTGCGCCTTCCCCTAAACATAGCTATTTAAAAGGAAACCTTCGGGTCAGCCTTGTTTACTAAAGATTATTATTATTATTATTTACTTGATATTATATAATTGCTAGCAAATTATTTTGTTAAATAAGAATACTTAAAACCATATAACTATACAATAAAGCCAAGATAAACAAACAGGGGGAAATTTCTAAACGTGGAGAATCCAAATGACATCGATTGATATATAGATTTCAGACTGATGAATGCGTAAAGCATGAAACTCGGGGTCACAGATATTACTATGTAATATATATATATATATATATATATATATATATATATATATATATATATATATAACTGTGCTGTCATTGATAATGGACACTCTATTTAATAATATCGCAAAATTTAGTCCACTATTGACTTACCAAGTGAGCTAGTGATAGCAATAAAACCTTACAATATACGCATAAATGCAAAGCTTTTCTCATGATTTAAGCACTCCAATAGCCGATAGCGTACATGTAAATATATACCTGAAAAATCCCTGAAATTGACATTATATCTGGATTCAAATATTTGACTGACGTAAAGTCAAGCCGCATTGAAGAGTTATGATACAATGAAACAGTCTGTCTGTGGATGACAGTATATATATATATAAAGTAAATTTGGTGAGTGTAATCGATGGCGACCCGAAAGGTCCTTTTTTGATAGGTTCAACACCAAGGTGTAGGAGAAAGCGCTACCCCTTTCCTTGGATTGCTCCACTTTATCCTTGATACACACTTTATAATGTTCAGTGTTAAGCAAGGGGGTATCAAGTACCAATTTTTGAATCTTTGGTATGACTCGACCAGAGTTTGTCTCCCGAGCCATTGGCAAACACTTTAGCCACCAGACCAATGGTCCGATAAACAAATACATCCATAATAGAGTTTATATATATATATATATATATATATATATAATCAAATGTGCATATATAATAGAGTTTATATATATATATATATATATATATATGTACATATATAGTAAACTATATATAAGCACTTATATATATATATATATATATATATATATATATATACGTTTTCATATATGTATATATATATAAACAAGATGCCACTTGAAATTACTGACTTCGTGCATGCACTTTCAAGTTTGGCCTACTGTGAAGAAAATGAGTCAATTGGGCAAGGACTGAAATTTGTAAACGACATGCTGTGCCATACTGTATTCAGATGGGAAGCTCCAAAACGAATATTTCAGAGTCTTTGGTTGTTACTCTGAGGACATTGCAAAGGTTTCGAAAAGAGTCCTGTGGTAATTACGAAAGTACGGCAGCTCAGAAACCTACATTTGATTGTTCTGATAAAAGAACTGTCGAGTTTGTTGCAAAGATCCAGACCATGATTAGCAATGAAGTCCACAGCAATGGACTTGGGAGAGTCTGAGTTTCTTATCAGGCAGGTTTTGCATGAAGGTATTCACTATTTCTCATACAAGGGCCATTCTTCATCACAGGTCATGGAAGACGAGAGAAAAGACGGCGCTTTTGAACAAACTCAAGCACCTCCTCCTACCAGACATGCTTTGGTTTTTCTTAGAAGAGAAATATTTCTACTAGGCTTAGAGAGCGAACTTACAAAACGTATACTTGCTTGCTATATTCCCACAAGATGTACCGATGTATGAGCTGGTAGTGCAATGGTTATTGTCGTAGGAAGTGGACACCGTGACCTGGGTTCAAATCGTTGACGAGACTGTTCACATTTTACATAGCATCTTTCGAAAAGGCACCATTCTATTCTCCCTTCACTCATGGATAAATCGTAGGGCAGATTGGAGTCTTTAGTCTTTGTTAGGCAACCAGTCTTGGAGAAGGAAAACTCTGAATTGAAACCTGTTAAACTCTGTATGAAAATTGACCTTTCGTCATATTCTGCCCCTTGAGGAGTGGTCAGTAAATACGCCTCGATACTGATGTAAACGGACTATTCGGTTATTATAATAGTGTTTGGGGTGATCACTAGCAATGGTGACCCGGCTCTTTTAATCCCACATGGCCTTAGACCCAACATGAAGGCCTATATCAAGTACTTGAAGAAAGTAGTGCTCTCGACCGCTGGCAACACGACTCTGCGCCTTGCTACTCAAGCAAGAGAACACAATATTGGCGATCGGGAAATTTTTGTAACCACATCACCCCTAACATCAAACTGTATAAACCTCCAGACTGCAATCCCCTGGATTATGTGTAGGGCGTGGTTTAAAAAGAGACCCACAAAACTCAGTGCAACACAAAGAAGAACAGAAGACAAAGATAACGGTAGAATTTACCAATTTAACCAAGGAGACCGTCGGAAAGGCTTGCAGGAGATTGCAAAGTCGTCTGGAAGCCATGGTTGAAGTCAATGGTGATTTCTTTGAATAAATCTAATCGATAGTATTTCAAGAAATTTCCATGTAATTTTGGTAAATATATCTGATAAAGGGAGCTGTTAGTGTTATTTTTATTTTGGCGTAATTTTGACGACAATTTATCAGTCACGTCCGGAACACACACACACACACACACACACACACACATATATATATATATATATATATATATATATATATATTTCAAATTAAGCATTGTATATATATATATATATATATATATATATAATGTAGTCAACAATATATACATACGCATAGAATATGATATTTATATATTTATTTAAAGATGAAGCTTAATAATTGTGGTTACTTAGAATATTTAGCTGATTGACCTCATCTTTAACGTTATACACACAACGTAAGTAATATCAATATTTGTATGTGTTTGCACACACACACACACACACACACACACACACACACACACACACACACACACACACACACACAGAGACACACATGTATATACATATTCTATTTTCACATATGTATGTACGTATGTATGCATTTATATATATACATATATATATATATATATAGACACCAAGATAGAGCAGATTATAACCTATTTACATATGTCATATGTCCTTTCCTTTAATTCGTTAAAAAGGATGACGAGGCATGGCCAACATGAACCTAATAGCGAACAAGAATGGAAAATGTCGCCCCACTCAAGCGTGAACCTAATAATGCCGCAGGGGAAATGAGAATCAAAGTCGTGGAATGGGAAGAAAACCGAAGGACAATGGCCAGCCACGAACGGTCTCCATTTGTCAATGGTGATCACAAAGGGAAGAAAGTTTGGTTAGTCATTTGTACAAGAGGTACGTGGCTGCCATTGTTGTCGGAGGCCTGTGTAATGATTGGCTAGAAAGCGGAAATCGAACGCCATCTGCAGAAAAAGGCAAAATCGCTCTGTGGAAATGTGCGCATGTGTGTGCTGCTGCAGTGCTAGTTCGCGCGTTATCTAAACAAATGCAGGCGAAAGGAAGGTGTACAACCTACCCCTTCCTAACCTCCCTTCATTTTAAACCCAAACCCTACCAATTGCTGTAGCGATTGAAACTTAGTTGAATGCTCGATTTTTAATATTTTTCAAATCACGGAAATTGATATATACACACACACACACACAAACACACACAGAGAGAGAGAGAGAGAGAGAGAGAGAGAGAGAGAGAGAGAGAGAGAGTCAATTAGCCATGGACAGACGGATTGACTTTGAGAAATTTACACGCGTACACACACACAAACACACACGTATATATATATATATACATACATATATATGTTGTATCTAAGTAAAGCTCATCAAATGCGTGTGTGCGTTGGCACACACACACACACACACATACACACATATATATATATATATATATGTGTGTGTGTGTGTGTGTGTTTGCATGTATATATATATATATATATATATATACAAACAAAGAGAGAGGTTAAGGGTTTAACTAACCTTATATATATATGCGTGTGTGTGTTTCTGTGAATATAGACAATGAAGACAAATTAGATGTATAAACAGATTTAATGATAGACATCTCTTTCTCTCATACTCTCTCTCTCTCTCTCTCTCTCTCTCTCTCTCTCTCTCTGTATATATATTGATATTATTAGCCTCAGATATATTGATACATACAAGGATGTATATATATATATATATATATAAAAAATTTGCATTTGTTGGTTTGATAGAGTTTTATGGTATATCAATATTTCTGTGATATTTCATGCCAGATCCATTTTATATATATATATATTTATATATATACCACAAGAGACCCGGAACCATATACAGAACTGTTAAAATCTATTCAAAAATTACTGTCCTCTATGACCCATTATATGCCACGTCGTTCCTCCCATATATGGGGTAATTAATTAAACACATTTACTAACTCATAACACCCTTCATACCTAGGAAATCCTGCCTCAATTCCATCCATAAACTCATCCGAATATCAGAAACTTTAAAACCTGACAACCAAATTTTAGCTTCACTCGATGTCGAAAATCTTTTCTCCAATTTTCCCATGAAAGAAATTATCGACATCATTATACATAATATTTACAATTACTCCATTTCTTCTCCACAAAAGCTCAACCCCAACATACTTAGGAAAGTCCACCTAAGTTGGACAACTTCAACGACCCTCACGGCAACATATACGTACAACGTGACGAAATTGCGATGGGGATCTACCCTTTGGCCTACTTTCAGCAATTTGTTTACGTTTAGGAAATAAAGTCTTCATTTATAAAAAAGATAAAAGCACAAATTTTTTTACATTATTTCAATAAGATCCTTCTTTTTGTCAATAGCACAATTGAACAATACAATCTACAAGTGACTTTCCAAAATAATTCTGCATTAAATTTAACTAATGAACTAATGGTGTGTCTTCGAGATGTAATGGTTAAAGTGATGGACTGCGGATTCGTAGTAAGCGAGTTCGAACTCCAATCGCGCTATTAAGTTCCCTTTCAGACAAATGCCGATATGAACTCCCTTATCCTTTCAGTTATGGGTTAAATAGTACCACTACTGTTCTTCTAGAAGAATGGCTTTGGCATTAAATAACCTAAAAGAGTTGATATGCCATTAAACAAAGAAACATAACTATAATAAACTAAGCACTAGCAATAAGCTCCCATTTCTTGATGTCTTTACCGACACAAACAACAACACTTTCACCACTACACATACAAAAAAAAAACCAATCAACACTTTGAATTATAAAAGCGAATGCTCTAAACAATATGAAATGACAGTAATCAAAAATCTAATATATTGGGCCAAACTAGTATCCAACCTCAAAACAATCTTCAACATCAAACTTAAAACCATAAAACTAACTCTTATCATCAATGACTTCCCAAACCACATTGCTGACGAACAAATAAAAATCGCCATTAATAATATTATCAGCTCTAGTTGCAATGGAAATAATAATACATCAAGCAACCCTAAGCATATTACACTACTTTTTCGTTACAAGATGCACAAACGCTATAAATTCCCTGGAATAATCTTAAAAATCTAATACGTAATAATGTTTCCCCTACCGACTTTAACAAAAAAATAAAACTAATTATATAATATCCCAAATTCAATACAACAAATCTCGTCATCTTTAATAACTTCCCTCCCCGCCTCTCTCTCCTAGTCACCTCAATACGATCAATGTAGAGTGCCAGTTCAAATATCCACTAGGAGAATTCTTCGCCCATAAAATAAGTACCGACATCGGCCTGAAGGACAACGACTCATTCGAGACGTTTAACATTTCACCTATCCGGGTCACAATGGGCCTTGAAGTAATGGCAATAAAGGGGCACTCCACATTCCCCCAAAATATCAGTTCTGGAACCTCACCTTCAGATGCAGTTTAGTTTTATATACAGAATACTCATTGGCAGAGGTTTTTTTCATCAGCAGAAATGCAGTTGGCCAATTTTACGGCCTCTACTTACGTAGTGGGGGAATTTAGATTAATAAGCAGACACATAGATATATATATATATAGATAGGTAGATAGATAGGTATTATTCGCTTTAGAATATACATAGGACCCATGTGACAGCTAATTCTACTTATAATAATGTGTCCTTTTTGGTTTCAGATTTGAAAATAGTATCATAATGCCTTGAACAAGAGAAGAAAAATATTTTGCTTCACCATTGATTTAGAGTCGTGGTATAATGGTTAAACAGCTGGACTGCGGAATCGTAATAAGCGAGTTCGAACGCAAGTCACGGTATTACGTTCGCTTTTTGGACAAAACCCTTGTGAAAGGTATGACCCAACATATCTTCCCAGCTATCAGTTAAATAATTCCACTACCATTCTTAAGAAGGATTGATTTAGCATTAAATAACTCAAGAAGATTGATATGCCATTAAACAACAAAACAAACAATTAGAATCCAAGATAAATCATCAACTTTTTAAAAACTAATTTCAAGCCTACCTCAATCTGATAAATAAACAATGAAATAAATACAAATTTTGTAGATTTATGGATTCATTTCGTAAATCAACTCAAACCCTTTAACTCTTTTTCTTTTGAGTGAAAATCTATCATTCTGTTCCTTCATGTATGCATTTGATTTTAACATCGCTTAATTTTTCCTAAATAAATGGAAATATTGTTTTTTTAAAGATATTCGTACTACCATTTCAGTCTTCCCTTGCTGATGAAATCTTCTAATTGCATACACTAACAGTTTTAAGGCATATATATACTTTCTCTCTCGCAAAGTGACATACTCACACATAGATCTTTTATACACATAAAATATGGCAACTAAAGATAGGCAACGCAAACTACTAGATTTAATGCATGAACTTTCCCTTCTTGTAATTTTAATGTTGGCAAACATTCACATTCTGTTAAATATTTCCTTTTCTCACGAGAAAAAAAATCTTTGTGACTTCAATTTTTCAACAAACTTCACGCAGTTTAAAGAAATAAAATTTATTAATTTGTAAATCGGTGTTTCATTTTATCATTTACACACACACACACACACACACACACATATATATACACATATATAAAATGTGTATGTGAGTGTATGTATGTATCATTGAGGTTTGCTGAAGAACACATCCGGAGACTAAAATTTGATCTTGCCAGTGGAGCTTAAGATAACAATGATTAAAAATTCAATTAAATTTAGCTCATTACCTGTAAAATATTTGAGTGATAATATTTGCTGCAAAGCAAAATTTAACAAATTCAAAAAAAAAAAAATGGTTACAATCGAATAATAATAATATCTATTTATATCATTATTTTATATCATTCTAGAAATATGATAATATTGAATTAAAATGTAACAGAATATGTATATATATATATATATATATATATATATGTGTGTGTGTGTGTGTGTGTGTGTGTATTTAAATAGCATAGATCTCTTGTGTCTACATATTTTAATTTTGATCCTTTCAAGTCACCGAATGGATGTTATAATATCCGGTCGGAATTGGCTAATAAATTTTCCGTAATTAATTGATTCACAAGTACTTTTGGATCGATCTTGGGTCATCATCAGGCGATATACTATACTGTCTAACCATATATATATATATATATATATACATATATATATAGTTATATAGTATAGTATATCCCCTGATAATGTTCCAAGATGTATCTGAAAGTACTTCGGAATCAATTAATTATGGAAAATTTATTCGCCAATCCCGACCGGATATTATAACATCGATATGGTGATTTGAAAGGATCAAAGTTAAAATATGTCGATAAAAGACGTCTGTACTATTTAACCAAATAACGAGGAAATACGGGCCCCATATATATAAGTAATACATTGGGAAATGCAAATGGCCATTTTACTTTTAACTAAAAAATTACAGACACAAAATCAAACAACAACTAATATTTATTAAACAACATTTCCACTCAAAAGCTAATAGTTTTAAAAAAGATGAAAAAATTCACCAACACAGAATGAATTGAAAAGAAAAGGCTATGGATGATTCTACAGTGATAATAGAAATATATAAAAAATGAATGAATAAAACGTTGCAAACACTGACTCCGAATGGCTTTAACATCAATTTGGGGTCAGCCCAACAAAACCATTCTCAAAACACAGTATCGACATTTTGATTTTAATGCTTGGGGAGTTGGACCCCGTAATAGAGAGTGTCCTGTGTATGACATTGAATTGCATCCGATGGCAAGGCCCTAATCCTAGAGATCGGGGGAGTGTGAAGTACTCCTTCATTGCCATTACTCTCAAGTCCACTCAGACCCGGAGGAATAGTACCTGTTAGGGTCTCATCATATTCAGTAGGACCGTGTAAAAAAATCCCTGAAGAAACAATTACATACTCGTAAACAAAAAGTGAGGCGTACTCCTCTTTGGGGAGAGTATCTTCCGATCTTAGAATTGTTACGCTTGAGTTTACGCAGAAATAAGACAGAAACAAACAAAATCACAAGATACGACTGAACTTTACTTATGATTAGAGATATTAGCTGTAAATATACTGTAACTAAGAAACAAATTCGATACACTTCCGGATATATCAGGAAGACACATGAAGAATACGAAAGCTTCGTCAACGCTCACTTGAAAGCAGGTGAAGAATGCATACCAACCAAACTAAGAGCCAAACATAGAGTTCCATGGGAGACACTTGCAGTTTGTATAAAACGAGATAATATGAAAACAGCATCCTTATGTAATAAGAGAAACCCAACAACTGCCAACGCGCAGTAACTTAAAAAGTCACAAAGAGAAATAACAAACACATACCAAAAAAGAACTAAAATAATACATTCATGTTCAGATCAATGAAATAAGAAACTCGATGGAAGATAGACAATCACGAATAGCATAGCAGACAGTAAATGAAGTGAGCAAAAGGAAGAGCACCTCGAGAGCAAAACTACAAGCAACCAGCCAAGAAGAACGGATACAAATGTGGAAGGAACATTTCAAGAATCTGCTTGGAAACTCCCCTAATCTTACAAATAAACCTATCGCAAAAATTATCAATAACCAACTGGACATCAAACTTGGAAAGTTTACTCAAGAAGGACTCAACGCAGTACTGACGATAATAGCAGAAAAGCTCGACGAAATAATCCCAGAAATATGGAAGACATGGAAATTTGATGATTAACATCTTCGATTTTGTAACACCTTATATAAACAGATGATGGACAAAATACTTTATCCTCACCCTCCCTAAAAGAAAGGTGACCTCGGAATCACCAACAATTACAATAGAATAATTCTTTCTTCTATAGCAGCCAAGGTTTATAATGTTTTGCTTTTCAATCGCATTGAATCTGAAATTGAGAAAATTCTTAGGAAAATTCAAAACGGTTTTCGGAGAAATTGATCCACAGTGTCACAGATCCTAACAATCCGTCGAATTATCGAAGGGGTGCGAGCAAAAAATCTCAAGGCATACACAAAGGAAAGATGGAGCAAATACTTCGAACTTACAATCTACTCAAAGAAACTATTATAGCCATAATGATGCTCTATAGAAACACGAAAGTCAAGGTTCACTTACCGGATGGAGACATAGACTTCTTTGAGATTTCTGCTGGAGTTCTGCAAGGAGATACAGAAGCACCCTATCTGTTTATAATCTACCGAGACAACGTACTTCGAACGTTGATTGATATAATTAAAGAAAATGGGTTTACACGAAGTAGGCAAGAAACTATTACGGACACACACTATGCATATGACATAGCGCTTTTTGTAAATACACCTATCCAAGCCGAGTCCTTGCAGTATAGCCTGGAGCAGGCAACAGGAGGCATTGGTCTCGACGTAAAGGCAAACAAAACGGGGTGCACATGTTTTAATCGAGAAAGAGCCATCTACACTCTAAATGGTGGTCCTCTGAAATTAGTGAAAAAATTCACGTTCTTCGGTAGCAGCGTTTCATCTACTGAGTGACATCAGTATGTCACTGGACTGCTTTCGATTGATTATCGATCATATTGACGTCTGATATAGTCGATAAAATAAAACGGGATTTCTTCCAAACAGCGGTTGCGTCAACACTACTCTATGAATGCACCACATAGACGCTGACAAAACGCATAGAAAAAAAAACTAGTCGGGAACTGCTACGTGTTATACTAAGCAATTCCTGGAAGCAACACCCAACGAAAAAACAGCTGTACGGTTACTTACTTTCCATCTCTAAAACCATCCAAGTAAAACGAATAAGTTATGCGGGACAATGCTGGAAAAGTAGCCTTCTTCTATGGATCGCTACACATTGATGAGCCAATGTTGGTCGACTACCTAGAATTTGTCTACAACATCTCTGTGTGGACACGGGATGCAGTTTGGATGACCTGCCAGGAACGATGGGTCATAGAGAGAGTGAATCAGGGGAATCCGTGCAAGCAGCACAACTAAATGATGATGAAACTAGATGATGATGAAACTATTTAACTATGTGCAAACAAATGAAGTCTAACTCGTTTAAAAATGAAGTTACCTACAGATTATTCACTTACAAATCATCTTTACACAAATACACACACACACACACACACACACACACATATATATATATATATATATATATATGTATATATATATATATATATATATAGGTATTCTCCAATGTTAACGGTGAAAAGAAACCCATTTCTATTCAAATTTCCGTCAGATGATTAAGTTGACTGCCTGGTAAAATAAATTCATAATGGATTATACCTATTGATTTTTCTTTATATATATATATATATATATATGTGTGTGTGTGTGTATAAATCATATATATTGTCATCCACAGAAAGACTGTTTTGTTGTATCACAACTCATCAGTGTGGCGAGACACGAGAGTTATTTGAATATGGGATTGAAAACTGGCCGACACTACATCAGCCGGATAATCTACCGCACAGCCACCAACAAACTTACAAACATAACAAAGGGACTTTAACGCATATGTATCACTTTAGTTTTTTTATATGCGCGATTAACGGATACCGAGTGCTCAATTCATAAGAAGAGCTTTGTATTATGCGAGTGGCAACCGGTAATTCCTTCGTGAGAGTTCACAACTCCTGTGGGTACATAAATCATATATATATATACGACGATCATTAGATAAGTTTCCAGACTTTTTTCGTATAGGCACTTTTATTGATAGTAAACACGTGAAACTCTAGTCCCCTTCGAAGTAATCTCTTCCGGCTGCAATGCAATTGTTTTACCGTTACAACAACTTCTGAAAGGCCCCATGGAAGTCCTCTTGTGTGAGCGTGTCAATGACCTTCGTCACAGCCTCTTTCATCTCCTCAATTTTCTCATAGCAACAGCTTCTGAGATTAGGGAATAACCAAAAGTCACAGGGAGTAAGGTCTCGACTATAGGGAGGCTGAGGAACTGTCTTGATGGCCATCTTGGTCAAATAGTCTGTGACAAGGATGGAGTTGTGGACTGGTGCACTGTCCTGGTGGAAATGCCACTGAGCCGATTTGAAGAGTGCTGGCCTCTTCCGACGGAATCTCTTGCTGAACTCCCTTAAAACCTCAACATAGTAACCCTAAGCCTAACCCTTTGGCCAATCAACTCTGGTGTGTTGACTTCCTTACTCCTCCAACACCTTTCATCATCCCTCACAGATTCCCTTGAATCTCTTATGCCACTCAAAAACTGATGCCCGGTTCATGCAAGATGGTCGGAAAGCAGTCTGAAGCATTCCATACGTTTCTGTGGTGATTTTTCCAAGTTTAAAACACAATTTTATTGCAAATCGTTCTTCTAAAGTGTCCTTACGTCCAGATTGCATTTTTGAAATTCACCAGCTGTGACAATCAGGCTTTAGTAGGGTGTATTCCGATTCCTGCTGTAGTTGTTAATTTGAACGTAAATTATAAAGTTTGGTCAGTCATCTTATAAGATGTATAGCAATAACATAGTGAATTTTCAAGAGTCTTCGACAATTTTAAAGTGGAGGGTACCGGTTGCTAAAGAGAGGAGGAGACGGGGGAGCGACCCATACTTTTAAAAAGCCCTCTTATGTGATAGCATTTATCCCAGAAGTAATATTATTCAGCACAAATGTCAAGCAATTTAAAGAGTTCGCCGTCTAAACAATATTTGGTGCCAGTTTCTTTGCTTTTACCAAAATATATTTATCGTTGCCTTCTCCACTCTCACCCTTTGACTCTCCTCAGCCCCAACGTCAATTTTTCTACCACCTACTCCCTCTCCTTCTCTTTATCTCTTTAACCTCCCTCTCTTTCTGACCGTGTGCGTGGGTGGGTTTTGTATTTCCTGTTATTGTCGGATAGATCGGGGGAAGATGCACTGATTTGATTTTTATCTCAGTGCATTTTGTTTATTAAATCAGAAGCAGGCTTACCTGGTATTGCCCGGGATTTGATTTGATAGTTCCGAAGAAGCTTTCGATAAGAAGAACAGGAAATCAGAGCCAGAACTGAGACCTTCTAGATGAGGCCACCTTATAGAGTGGCTTGTGGACTGCTGGGCGGCGGTGATGATGTAGGAAACGGACTCGGCTTGCTGAGTTCACATCCTGAACGACGTTGTTTGAATTTCACAGAGCGCTAGTACCTTTGGAAAAGGTACGATTCCATATATTCTATTGGTAAATAGTAGGGAGACTGGGCTCTTTAACATTGGCATGGCAACGTCTAAAAGAAGGAAGACTCTGAATTCACAGCAGACCTGGTGAGGGATGGGCTCCATCTGGCTATTCCTGTCCAAGACACGCTACATGATTGGCGTACCTAAGACCAAAGCAAGTTTCGGAGTATGCCTCTCTTCAGGACCTCTTGAGAGGACTTACTGTCACTTGATCTTCAGTAAGACTTACAATAGAAAGGTAAAATTTGTGGCCTTAGTTGAGGGTGACCCGAAAACTCCCTTTTCAATAGCTATGTAGTGGTGAGCACTTCTCTTTTCTCTGGATTGCTCCACTTTACCCTTGATCCTTACCTTATAATGCTGAGTACTAAGCAAGGCGACACCAAGTACCATCTTTTTAGTCTTTGGTATGACTCGACCTTGGATTGAACTCCGGTCTCCCAGAACATTTGCGAACACTTTACTCATAATACGAAAGCAAATATAACAAATAAGAATTTTAAGAATTCACATCCATGGTTATTTCAAGGTTAGCGGTTAGGGAATCGCGTTTATTGTCCGTTCATATTTTCACTTTTGTATAGTTCTTTCTTAGGAGCTTTTTTTATTACACACAATCGGTTCTATTGAATATGGACCCGAACAGATACTACCACCCTGGTTCAGAGTGGACCTTGGAGTAATTGTAATCAACGGCCATGAAAATACTCCCCTGGTCTCCAGAACAAGAATCTCATTATCATTATAATGTCCTCCCCAAGACATTACTTTTTAGCCGTAGTATTACCCCGCCTTCAGGAGATACATTCAGCTTATTCTATGCCTCGACGACAATGTATTTTCTAAATTGATTGACTTTTGGAAGATATTAGCCATAAAAAGTTTAGTTTCTTTTTTGGAAAGGAGTTTTCATTGACTGGTTATCTCTAAAAAGACTAATAATCAATGCGAAGAACGTTACTTCAAATCTGGATCAGGCATGGTTTCATTAATCTGGGATCAGGCATGGTTTACGTTATCCGGATCAGGTATGGTTTAAGTAATTTGGATCAGGTATGGTTTCATTAATCTGGATCAGTTTTAGTTTCATTAAACTTGGATCAGGCATGATTTCATTAATCTTGGATTAGGTATGGTTTCATTATCCTGTGTAGAAATCACTGCTCTAACATGCAGAATAAACAAGAATAACAACACTTACCGACTCAGTGGCCCCAGCTAGCATCCGGCTGGTAGACAAAAAGTAGAACGCGCGGTAAATCAATACTGAACTCGTAACACCTGAAACATGACTGAAGTAAGCCAGTGTATATATTCTCTAATATGCCCACCTATTGGGCCAGCAACTAATTACTGTCCAGGGGATGGACTTGGCCACGTTCGAATAGTGGAACGTCCCAATGTCCATATAATCTCACTTCAACTCGTAATTCATTACACATGTGAGCACTGACTCATGCTACTGAGCCTTACGATCTTGGATCTGCAATGGTTTCATTAATCAGGATCAGGCATGTTTTCAGTAATCTGGGATCAGACGTGGTTTAAGTAATCTAGATCAGGTATAGTTTCATTAATTTTGGATCTGGCATAGTTTCTTAAATCTGGATCAGGTATGGTTTATTTAATTTGAGATCAGGCATGGTTCCATAAATTTGGGATCGCATATAGTTTCAATGATCTGGTATGATTTATGGTTTCATTAATCTGGGATCACACATAGTTTCAATAATATGGGATCACTCTAATTTAATTAATCTGGGATTAGGCATGGTTTAATTACTCTCGGATAGGCAGATACACGTCGCTGATAATATCCTATGCAAAGGAGAAAGGTCATCCCAAAATAGGCGCCCTATCAATGACACTAAACTGTATCTGATGGTGAGGCACCAGTGTTGGAACTCTGTCGGAGTGTCGAGTAAACCTTCATTGCCATTATTCTAAAATCAGATTAAAAAACCCTGTAAGGGTCCTATCTATGGAGTAAAAAGATTTGATTAAAATTATTAGTATTTGATCGGAATACTTGATACTATATAACTGTAAATAATTTGCATTTTGAATATTTGCTTGAAGCTATAATCATCTACAAGAGATTATTATTAATTGAAACCATATAAATATGTTCCAACAAATGATTATTATTTAATGTAGTTACTTGAAGCTATATAGTTATTACTATTAGACGGGAATACTTGAAACCATACATCTGTGTGCAAATTATTTATACTAGATATCAAATGAAAACATAATTGTGTGTAAAAAAAACTTTTAAGAAAAATTCAACACGATAATTCGAAATATAAATATACAATGAACATGATTCCCTAAACTTTAGGCATAGAATAACTCTAAATGCGTTGACATGCCGTTAAATTCAGTCATTATAATAAAATAGATTTTTCAACAAAACTTGATCCCTTACCCACCGTTGATGTGTACTTCAATTAGTATATAGAGGGCGGAACGATAAAATTGTCGTCCTAAAGAAAACAACACTACAACTTTATTTTAAAACTTTTATTGAAAAAATCAATTCAGGTAACTTGATCATGTTGTAGAGCTGATATCTATTCAATGTAGCCGCCTTCAGCCTTAATCACCGCCTCGATACGGATCCGGAACTAAGAGCATGCCTTTTCCACAAGCGCCGGCGGGAGCACGGCGAATACTCGGCGGATGGCGGCGATTAGGCTGGCTTTGGTGTTGTGGGAGGTCATGTTGGTGATGTTCTCGACGTATGACCAAACGAAGTAGTCCAGCGGGTTCAGGTTGGGGGAGGAGGGGGGCCCGTGAGAGAAGGGTACAAAGTCGTAGCACTCCTGAAGCCAAGCCTGGGTCTCTTTGGACTTGTGGGCCGGCGCCGAGTCCGGCTGCCACACCCAGCGTCTGCCATCGGCCACCTGATTGCACCAGCGGATCACCACACTCTTCAGCACATCCAGGTACACTTTGGTGTCGACTTTCAAGCCGACTTCGAAGATGTGAGGTGGAATGATATGGCCCTCACTTGAAACCACACTAAAGACCATAACCGTAGCCGGAAACTTCGTTTTCATCACCCTGGGCACGTCCCTGTTATTCGTGGCAATCCAGATTTGCATTTTGAGGGTACTGGTAATGGTCCTGTTGTCATAACTTGGATCGGTAGAGAGCATGAGTTGTACAGCAGCGTATCTCTGATCTCGCTCGTTGAACATTGTGTCACTTTCAGACATGATAGAAGACTCCTATCGCTCTTGGGATTTGTACACAACTGGCCAACTAGTAGATGATCCGCAACAAAAAAAGAAAACCGGTTTTCAATTAACGGAAATGGAATCATGTCGTCTTTTCTAGGGCGACAATTTTATCGTTCCACCCTGTATAGCTAGACGGGAACTGCACTAGAATGCTACAAGCTGTATTCAACCAATCCTGGAAGCAAAACCCCATGAAACAGCAGCTATATGACCACATACCTCTCAAAAACCATCCATATAAAAGAACAAGTCATGCTAATAAGTGACGTTTTCCTATGGATCCCTTCGCATGGACGAGCCAGTGTCGGCCCATCAACAAGAACTTACCTACAACAGCTCTGTGCAGACACGGGATGTTGTCTGGAAAACGAGCCGTGTACGATCGATGAATAGGAGGGATGGAGAGAGAGTGAGAAAGAGAAAGTCAGAAAAATCCGTACTACCAGAGCGATGATGATGCAGATGATACACACACACACACACACACACACACACATATATATATATATATATTGTCACCTACACTCAGACTATTTCGTTTTAACATAACTCTTCAGTGTGGCTTGACCCACAAGATACTTAAAGCCGAGATCGAAACCGGGTTGACAATTCGTCAGTAGAATATCTTACTTCAGAGCCATCGCCGTTCTCAGCAATTCAATCACCTTGATTAATGTTTTCATATTCAGGAAACTAAAATGTTTAACTTTGGTAAATAATTCAAACTATAAATAAAACCATCCTCTGAAGACTATATATATATATATATATATATATATACAAATATGAAAAAGCACAAAGTTAAACGTTTCAGTTTTTTAAATATGAAAGCATTAAACCTTAATCAAGGAGTTTGAACTGATATATATATATATATATATATATATATATATTGTCGGGTACATTACATATTTTGGCATTACCAATTTCATTTATTTTATGTGTATGTGTATTGGAAGTATTACGAACAGACAAGTGAATACAGAAGTATTTACCTTTCATATATATATATATATATATGTATATAATGTCGAGAAATGTGATAGGTAGATGGAAAAAAAAATTGGAAATAATTTGCTTAATCAAGGAAAAATATAAATAAAATGCGTGCGTGACTTGAAAGCATCTACCGGCTTCCTATCTTCGTCTGTTTTTTTTTTTTTTTTGTCTTCGACTCGTGTCAAACATTATCAGTCAGCCAAAGTAAACGTATTGTCACTTGCGAGTCTTCCATCAAATACAAAATGGCGGCGGAATGAGGAAAAAAACGTCGGGAAAAATCAGAAAACGTGTCAGTAATGTGCAAAATAGAAACAGCGATGGAGAGTCAGGCAATGTGGTAAATTATTTGGAAGCGTTATTCCTCTTTTACAGACAATAAAATAAAATAAAATAAAATAAAAATCATGTTTAGAAATTACATTTATTCTAAAATCGAAGTCAAAATAAATTAGCCGTCTTTGTTCAAGTTAAGAGACATTTTAGGAACGAACTGACATTCAACATATGGATTGAATAATCGACCTGTTCCACGGCAGTATTTCATGAGGCTCTGGTTCTTGGAAATTTGCCGTATCACAATCTTCTTTATTCTAATTACCTCCATGGGCCTCGTAACATATACAAAACTAATGATTTTGTATACTGGAGAGTGTATAATTAGGACATTAAATTTTGATTTTTCATGTAGGCAAACTATTAAGACTTTGAATAAGTTCTCGCTGTTTTCCAGTAGATTGCGTTCCCAGATCTGTGCGTAGTTTCAAATGGTAACGCATCTAAAAGGAAGTAATATAAGCAAACTTAAAATTCAGTGAATGTCATTTCACCAAAGTGTAAGCAATTTTGTTTTTCAAAGCGTTAAACATGTCGGATTACATGCCAAAGAAAATGTATTTGCGCGGAATTTTATGGCACTACTTTATTAAAAAAAATTCTGCTACTGAAGCACACAGGGTTCTTGAGAATTACAGAGACCATGCTCTGTCGGAAACAACATACAGAGATTGGTTTAGACGCTTTGGAAATAAGGACTTTGATGTTGAAGATAAAAAAAACGTTCTGATGCACTGAAAAACTTTGAAGACAAAGAATTGGAGGCATTACTTTATGAAGATTCATGTCAGGTGCAAGCTGAACTTGCAGAATCATTAGGAGGTGATCACACGACAATTTCGAAACATTTGAAAGCATTTGGAATGATTCAAAAGCAAGGACATTGGGTGCCGTTCGAGTTTGAAGCCAGAGATGTCGAACGGCGTTTTGTCTTGTGCGAACAGCTGCTTCAACGGCAGAAAAGGAAAGGTTTTTTGCATCGTATCGTGATCGCTGATTAAAAATGGATACTGTGCAATAAACCTAACCGTAGCAGATCGCGGGGTAAGCCCTGCTATGCATTAACACCAGCGGCAAAGCCTAATATCTGTAGTTCGAAGCTTTTGCACTGCATTTTGTAAGATCAGTTGGGTGTAGTTTATTGTGAGCTGCGCAAACCAACCGAAAACATTACGGGAGATCGCTATCGACTATCACTGATGCGTTTGAGTCGAGCATAAAAGAAAAAACGGCCGCTATACGAGTAGAGACATAAAGTGGTTTTGCAACATGACAACATTAAGCGACATGTTGCAAAACTAGTGAAAACCAACCTAGAAACGCTTAAATGGGAAGTCCTTCTCGAAAGGCCGTATTCATTACACTTTGCCTCGTCCGATTATCACTTGTTTCGATGGCATATGGCCTGGCTGAACAGCATTTTTATTCTTGTGAAGAAGCCATGGGTCAACTCGTGGTTAGCCTCAAAAGACATGTTTTTCTAAAGTGGAATTCAAATACTGTCAGAAAGATGGAAAAAGTCGTGGCAAGCAATGGACAATACTTTCAGGGACATATTTCTAAATAATTTTTTAAAAAATTTCATGAAACATCAATGAAAATTTATTCACGGCCCTAATATATCCTGTGCCGAGGCGTAAGATCCACAACAAAAATTTTTGGTTGTTGGTTTATTTGTTTAAAGGCATATCAACCATCGTGGGTTACTTAATACCAAAGCCATCCTTCTAGAAGAACAGTAGTAGTACTATTTAACCTGTATCTGGGAGGGTTTGGGGGATTCAAACCTTTCCCAAGGGTATTTGTGAAAGTAAAAGCACCTTTGGCGTTTTAACTTGCTTACTACGAAGCCACAGTCCAGCACATTAGCCACTACGCTATGGAAACTTTCCCAAATCAATATTAGGAATTCAAAATTAATTCGTTGTAATTGACAAAGAAATAGAATTATATCACTTAGTCATGACTAAGTTTATATATATATATATATATATAGGGTGCGGAAGCAAAATTAGAAATATTCTAGTATAATGATGAACGACTCTATTATAAAACAATTTTAATCTTAATTTTAAAACATAAACGACAAAATAAGAAGATAGACACAAAGCAGAAAACTTACTCAATATGGCCATCATTCTTTTTTCAATTATTGTATCAACTGGTTCTTGTAACGATTTGTTTGCCATCAACATAAATTATTCGGATATTTTATTCCATTCCTCCTCCATAGCAATCTTAAGCGAACCAATATTTGTATGGGAAGTTGTATTGCTTTGTGAATTGAATTACCATGAACAGAAAATCCGGCGAACACTTGCGCGTGATATACAGAAACATTGGACAGCTGTTCATCAACAACTGATGTTAAATTAACTAGTAGGACAGACTAGGTTCTTCAGCCTTGGTGAGGCAACTAGTCTAGGAGAAGGAAAACTCTGAATTGAAACCTGTTAAACTCCGCTTAAAAAATTGACCTTGTGTCATATCCTGCCCGAGCGGAGGGGTTGGGTAAATATGAACAACTGAGGTTAATTTAACTAGTCATGGTCATTGTGCGGCCAATTAATCTGAATGTATCTTGCAAGTTACTTCCGTACTCTTTACAGAGGACACGGTCACCTTCAGGGTCACGTATTCACAGGAAGATTGGAAATACGCATCCACGTATTTATTATAACTTCAAGAGCAAGGATATAGATGTACATTTTCTTTTTTAAGTAGAGGAATTATATTGTGAATTGGATTATCATGACCAGAAAATCCGGCGAACACTTGCGTGTGATATACGGAAACACTGGACAGCTGTTTCGACCTTATTAAGTCTCATCAGCAGTGTATACCGTTATCTTACCCCATATTACGTAATCAAGGGGGTGATGGTCTGGGTTTAAATCACGTTGAATTGCAGTCCTTATAGTTTTCTCATGGACTTTCAATTCATTATCATGATTTCTTATTGACGTTGTGGGGTCCTTCTTAATCGCCGTAGCGAGAAAAGTGAAAAAAAACCTACTTTTCGTTTTTTTGTTCAATCCTCCGCTCCCCGTTTTTCCTTAAAAATCTTTTTCTGTAAATTTTTTTCTTGTGCTTTGTATACGGTAGAGAAAAAAACTTTGGCTTGGTTTCGGCGTTAAGCAAATCATAGATGCTTTGTCATTTCTTTTTTTCTCACTCATATTGGGCTGAATTTTAATTTAAAAAGTGTGTTAGAACTCGGGTTGCTATTTTGTCCTCTAGTTGTGGAATTCTTAATTCAAAAGATACATCTTGCCAGAACGGTAAGAGAATAAGGATGATTTGCCCCGTCTCTTATATGCTTCTACACGTTGCTGATTGGCTGATCTCCTCATGCTAAGTCTATAAATGAAATCGACCATATTATGGACGTCTTGTACCCCCAAACAGTCCGATAAAATACTTGAATACACACCCTGTACGAACTTTCGCAATGTAACCATTCAAGATTAAGTTTAAGAAATTTAAAATAGTCTCAATCACACACACAGAGGCATATACAAACACAACAAGCGTTGGATAGTAATAGGAAGATTCCTTAGACATGCTGCTTAAGTTGCGTTGGTGGCATGATAGGGTGTGCACCTGTTTCCTAGGGTAAACAAGACGATCCTCTTGAAGAAATGAAGCATGGGTTGCGTTGATGTCATAACAGGGTGTCCACTTCTTTCCTAAGGTAAACAGGACCTAGAAATTCCTTTGTAGAAGTGCCATATGGGTTGCGTGCGTGACATGCTAGACAGAAGGCATGTCCACGCTCGATACGTAAGCGGGAGGTGTAGCCACGGGGATTGCGTGGGCGTCTGATAAATTATACAAACCAGGAAAGAATTTGACACTGGAAGAACAAAGCAGAAAGGCAGAGAAGTTTCACCGAAAAAACTGTACCATCACCCTTGTGTAAGTGCATTTTAGTCATCTCCAATTGCTCTTTCTCTATCCATAATAAATGATAAATTATAAAATAAATAAATAATGATAATAAATAAAATAATAAATAAAAAAAGAAAAGAAGGAAATTATATTTTTTATACAACACAAGCAAACATTTTTGCGTACACAAACACAAACACGCAATCAAATGTACATACAAACACATATACACACGCACAAATATACACACTCACAAACGCATTTCCACATAAACTCACCAATTCACGCTTAAACACACATATACACACTCACAGAAACACACTAATGCACACACAAACACATGCACGCATACACAGAAAACCTATATGTACACTCAAAAACACACATATACACACACACACGCACACATATACACACTGAAACACGCATATACACAAGCCGATCCTCGCAAAACCACACGAGAAGTTGCTGTTGAAATCGAGGTCGACCAGTCAATAGTCGTTCGCCATTTAAAGCAAATAGGGAAGACAAAAAAGTTGGATAAATGGATGCCGCATGAATTGAACAATATTTTTTAAAAATCGTCGTTTTGAGGTGTCTTTTACGCTCCTTCTGCGCAACAAAAACGACCCATTTCTAGAGCGGATTGTGACGTGTAATGAGAAGTGGATCCTCTACGACAACCGGTGACGTTCGGCATAGTGGTTGGATGCAGGAGAAGCTCCACAACACTTCCCGAAGCCGATATTGCACCAAAAAAAGGTTATGGTGACTGTTTGGTGGTCTGCGACCGGTATCATCCATCACAGCTTCTCGAATCCCGGCAAAACGATTACGGCGGAGAAGTACTGCCGACAAATTGACGTAATGCACCAGAAGCTCCAACGTATGTGCCCGAGATTGGTCAATATGAAGGGACCAATTCTCCTCCATGACAATGCTCGCCCGCATGTTGCTCAACTGACCCTGCAGAAGCTGAATGAATGGGGCTACGAGATTCTGCGTCATCCGTCATATTCACCGGACCTCTCACCCTCCGATTATCACTTTTGCAACCACCTCGACAATTTCCAGCGCGAAAAATGCTTCCAAAACCGAGATGATGCCGAATCGGCCTTCAATGACTTCATCGCTTCCAGAACTCCGGATTTCTATGCTAATGGGATAAATAAACTTGTTTCTCGTTGGCAAAAATGTGTCGATTCTAATGGTTCTTATTTCGATTAATAAAGTTTATCAAGAAAGGAGTTATGATCTTTTGAAGTTGAACGTCAAAAACGACATTATTTTTGCACCAACCTAATATATATATATATGTAATACGAGGGTAAATATTTTGTAATTTGGCACCTGATTGAACCACATGACAAAATACGTTAGCCACGTAATAGTCACGTGACTTAATTATTGCATGCAGAACAGATATTCATTAAGCTGAATTCAGTTCAATTCAAAGTACCTCAGATATGTGATACAAATTCAACTGAAAATCGAACACGTGGAACTCAGAGTCATGCGTCGTAACCCCGACTTAGTTTATTTTGCCGAGTGTTTCACAATTTTTAAACAAAATGATCGGCTACAA
Source organism: Sepioteuthis lessoniana (assembly GCA_963585895.1). Taxonomy (NCBI): domain Eukaryota; kingdom Metazoa; phylum Mollusca; class Cephalopoda; order Myopsida; family Loliginidae; genus Sepioteuthis; species Sepioteuthis lessoniana. The sequence goes on from OY757939.1 coordinate 36,075,650, forward strand.
ATCTACAACTACAAAAGATAGTGCAATAAAAATTACATTTATTGAAAGATAAAAGAACACCATTTTAGATTCTGCAAGCATTTGATCATAAACATGACCTAAAAATGCAAAGAGGAGACCAAGAGTACATTCTACAGATATCCGCTGTTCAGTTAAAGGTGCTGTTGAATGTAAACTGGATTGACCGACAGACTGTTGGACCCTAGTGACATTCTTGGGTGGTCGTATTGTTATGGGAAGCCTTTATGGTGAGTAACCCGTTTGCCTACTATCAACACAAGTGCCTTCAACTTCGAAGTTCTTTACTAACTTGAAATTCCTTCTGTATCTTGCTTGAACAATCTTGAAAAACTGTAATTTCGTAATATATCTTCACACAAAAGATCTTCTTTCCCAAGGATTAATTTCGCTATATCTGTTTAAATATAACGAAATATTAATTATTTGCATGCCATAATCTGGAAAAAGAAAGAGAATAAAGCCAAGCAGATCCGAGAATCCGCAGACTTGTTTTAGCAATTGAAATATCGTGGTAGAACTGTATTTTACTGATTGAAAACGTTCAGCCATATTTTTGATTATATATATATATATATATATATATATATATATATATATATATTAAAAGTATTATTCAAATATTAAAATGTTCATTTATACATAATTGAAGTCTACAGATGCAGCAAAGGGGAATAGTGCCGACCAGTGCATCATCTTCGGCATCACATGCGTCTGCCTCTGTGCACGTATGTGCATCCATACATTCCACAACTTGCTTTTTAAAAAGATTATCATTGCTTTTCGCTGAATGTCATCGACTTCTTTGTAGAACATTATATATATATATATGAAAATTTAGTCAAAGACCTTCCTGAAAACACATTAAACAAAAAATGAGCTGATTAAAACGAAAGGTTGGATTGTATCACTTAGTAACATATTTTCTTTGAGTTTATTAGCGATTTTAATGTGGATTTAAATATCAAGTTTACTAAATTTCTTATTGTCTTGGAAAATTAAATTCAATTATCTCGATGTAGATACTTTTTTAAAGTATAAGAAGGAGTTTTACAAACAAGGGAAAATAAATCAGGACAGTGTGAATATAGAAATCATACAAAATTTTGAGGACTTTTCGCTGTGTCTCCAGTCATTTTAAAGAAACACATCCTTAGATTTTATAGAATTTAAACAAGTTTCATTAGTACTGAGTCTTAAGTCCATTTTCAAGAACGGTGTGAAATGGTTGCTTTTATTCTATTTTGGGGCTATATATATATATATATATATATAGTTCAGTGGTAAATTTTAATTTTATATATATATATATATAATTACTTTTTTTGTAGGTCCAAAGAGAGAATAAAAATATTTTAAAATAAGTAGGTCTATGAAGAGATTTGTATTTTTTAGAATTTATTTATTCATTTTGTTCTTACATAGTGTATGTTTCCAGCTTGTTGCTTTCATCAGAGAACATATATGGCACAAGGTCTTGTTAATGGGATACTCAATGAGACTTGGACTCACTCGTAAACAGGACAGAGTTGAAGTTCCATTGAGTACCCTATCAACAAGGTCTTGAGCCATATATGTTCACTTACGAAAGCAACAAGCTGGAAACATACACGTATATAAGAACAAAATAAATAATATTTTTTTAATACAAATCTCTTTTTAGACCGACCTATTTAAATATGTATATATATATAAGATAAATCTGTTTAAAAGCATCCTTTTTGCTATTATTAGAATGTTAATTTATAATTAAATTCTATAGATACAGTATGTAAATTTCCATATTTTTGCTCGTATACGTATTACAGCTAAAATACAGTAAATGATGACATATACGAATTAATATGTGCCTAGGTTCTGAAATAACAACAGTATTCAAACTGGAGTTTTTTATTCATATCAATGCTCTTAACAGGATGGAAATGAATGTATGTTCCTAATGTGACCGAATATTGTTTTTTCTTGAAATAATATCTGCTCTGTGAAATTATTTACATTGAGCTCTTCACCAGGAATATTTAAACATTCGAATTTTGATTAATTTAATTGTCCTGGCGGAATTGTTCCTTACTCCGGATTTATATATATATATATATATATATATATATATATATATATATATATATAAAACGAAGCTGTTAAAAAGTTCCCAGCTATGGGTTAAATAGTACCACTACTGTTCTTTTCGAAGGATGGATTTGGTATCAAATAACATACAGGGGTTGATATGCCATTAAACAAAGAAAGATGAAGCTGTTTAAAAGTATCCATTTTGTCATTAGAATGTTAATTTATAATTAAATTTTATAGATGCAGTGCATAATTTTTTAAATTTTTTTTTAAATTTTTGCTCGTAAATAACTAAAGTTAAACAGCAAAGATAAATGATACAAAACCAGTTCATCATATCCTGCGTCAAGCGAGTGCGTGTGTGCATCTGTTCGTTCTATCTTTTCATTTGTAAACATTCAGATCAATTTTTTCGTTTTTATTTTTTGTAGAACTACGTGTTTGCCTAAAAAAAAAGTAGAAATTTTATTCAAACATTCCTCTGAAAATACAACGTGCAGAAAAATATACGAAAACTGTACAAAGATACCTAAAGCGTAAAGGAAATATAACAATGTTAAAAGATAATAAAGAGTAACATTATTATTACGAACTTAGGACTCAGAGTTTCTCGCTATCGATCATTGCCCAGTCGGCTGGGGCTGTGGAATACACCGACTGCAACTCTGTAGAGAGGTAAGACGACTCCCACAATGAGAGTCCTGGATATGACACAAAAAAATCTGATGGTGAGGTTCCAGTGATACTGGAGCTTGGGGGAATGCGGAGCACCCCTTCATTGCCATCACTCCCATGCCCGGAATGGTAGTACCTGATAAGGCCCAATCTATAGGTTAAATAGATCTAAACTGTGTACTTATGCTAAACTGAATTGTTTGAATTAGAACTGTTTGACAAAACTGAATTGCTTGAAATGGAAATGTTTTTGACAATTAAACTGTACGTACATTTAAACTGTGTGCTTAAGCTAAACTGAATTGCTTGAAATGGAACTGTTTTTGACATTGAAACTGTACTTACATGAAGCTAAATTGTTTACTATAGAACTGTTTTGACATTTAACTATGTGGAAACAAAATCTATACTTATACTAAACTGAATTAGCTGAATTAGAACTGTTTGAATAAACTGAATAGCTTGAAATAGAAATGTTTTTGACAATTAAATTGTGTACTCATGCTAAACGGAATTGTTAGAAATAGAACTGATTATTTGCATAAAAATGGATTTGGCGTTAAATAACCGAGAAAGGTTGATATGCTATAAAACCCAAACAACCAACCAACCAGCTATCGATCAACAGGTGAAATTTATCAAACATCTCTTTCGATCTAATAAGCTCAAAAACGTTACTTGACCTTCAAACAGGAAAAATCATAAGAGCATTGTCATTGTTAGGATGTGACACAAGGCCAATTTTAATGTGGAGTACAACTGGTCTGAATTAAGACTAATTGTCTAACTTTTGAGGTATCAGCCCTATTTTGATAAACAATGGACTCTTCCAATAAACATAGATCATTTGATTGTAATCCACTCTGGAAGTTGCCCAGTCGGTTAGTGGGGGATAGTAGAGTATACCGACTGCGCCTCTGCAGAGGGGTAAGACTCTCCCAACGAGTGTCCTGATATGACAACATTCAGATGGTGAGGTTCCAGTAATTCTGGAGCTTCATTGCCATTGCTCTTTGGTCCACTCTGGCCCGGAGTGGTAGCACCTAATATAATCCCATCTATGGATCAATTTGAACTAAATTGCGTACTTATGCTAAATTGAATTGTTTGAATTAGAACTGTTTTGACATTTAACTGTTTATAAACCAAAATTATACTTATACTAAATGACTTGTTTGAAGTTTAATTCGGTGTTAAATGATCCGAAAAGAGTCGATACGTCGTGAAACAAAACAAAACAAAACAAAACAAAACAAAACAAAACAAAAACAACTACCAACGAACGAACCAACCACTCTGGGAGTTTAATAGATGCAAGCTACACTGACGTCATTGAATTACTTGTTTCTGCAAATATATAACTTTTATTTTTTTACTCTAAGAACGTGTTTGTCTTATATATTGCATGCCCTTTTCCGAGGACATGACACTAATAAAAGCTAAATAATCCTATCTGCCCAAATATTTACCCATAATTGCGCAAAGAAAAGATGAAGTCATGCCTTTCAGGAGCACAAACAAAAGAAAACCTTGTCTAAGATTTGAACTCAAATCACCGATTCCATTTCTTTTGACGACAACGTGCCCCCAAAAATTCAGTATATATATATATATATATACATGTTGTTAACCGACCGTCGTCGAGGGCTACCCGAAAACTACTACAACGATGTGTAGATGAGGGCGTAACTCCTTACCCTGGATTGCTCTACTTGCCCTTGATTCAAACCTTATAACGCTGAGTGTTAAGGAAGGAGGCATCAAGTACCATTTTTATATCTTTGGTATGACACAACTTGGGATTGAACCCTAATCTTTCAGACCATTGGCAAACACTCTAACCATTATGCCAATGGGTCGAATGAAAATAACCATGATAATAAAAACGACAATAGATATATTTTGAGGCCCAACTTCCTTTCAATACATTTCCATCTTCGTACTTATAAATCATGAAGTGAAAAATCATTCGGTATTTTTCTACAAACAAACAATGCCGTCAACTCTAAGCGATAGTCTCACTCAAGAACTGTTTGTTTCATTATCAAAGCCAGTATGTGCTTTGTATTCGGCTGTCTGCTTGTATTGTATGGATGACAATTGGCAATGAGAAGCTGAATTCCGTCGATAATAAAAAAGAAAAGAAAAATGAAGAAAACATTTTTAATGCACAAAAATTCCTAATTTTCATTTTTGACTAAATTGTCCGGCGACAACGAATTTTAAATAAAATAAAACAAATAAATAAATAGAGACCCCCCCCATAAAATAAAATAAAAAAATTCGAATCTATATATTGTCCCTGATGAATATCTTTTTTTGATTCAACAAGAATTGATTTGACTATACCGTTTCCTATAAGTATTATTCGTATATATATATATATATATATATATGGTTGTGTGTGTGTGTGTGAGAAATACACAAGAGAAAAGTTTAAAAAAAAAAGAGCTCAAAACCACTAAAGAACCGCATGTATAGAAGCGAGAAAAATATCAAACTCTGAGTACGAGAAATCTGCTACTTCAAGTTTTATGTAGCGAGCACAATCATCTGACAGAAAAGTGAGAAAAGTGGCTAATCATTGATAATTAAGTTGAGGTTTGTTGTCAGGTGTTAAGATAGCAACACACACACACACACACACACACACACACACACACACACATATATATATATATATATATATATTGGGCGGTGCAAGCAATGGAAAATATATAGAGAATTATTCAGATGGCAAATGGTACATGAGATATTTATTAATATGTCTACACTTTAAAATCAACTCATACTTTTCGTTCAGCAATTTCTTTTCAGTATGTTCTGCTATGTATATTTTCCCCGAGACACAATATATAAGCAAAAGAACGCAGTATTTCCCGGAATATATATATATATATATATATATATATATATATATATATATATATATATATCAACGCAGATTTTATTAAACAAAAAATCATTCTATTTGCTTTCTTTATTGTTGGATACTAGCTTGCAAATTATCTTCGAAAATATTACAGTTCTTCCGTAAGAGGAATACCACGGATGGTAATTTAACTTACTTTGTGGACACACTAGAATATCTTGATTCCTTTTAAGCTAAAATATTCCGAGCACTCCTGTAAGTGTGTTGTCTAGTTCAGCCCACTCGGTACAGAAAGCACTACCATGTTTTAAAAATTGATTCTATCCCTCGCAAAAATTATAGAGGATGTTCACTTTGATTCAAAAAAAAAATTAAGCAGTAAATTATGGAATAATCTTACAGTTTGCATTTCTTAAACAAATACTAGTAAAAGTCTAGATAAATAAAAATTAAGGATTATAAAAAGGTTATAAAAGATACTAAAAATGATAAAAAGTGTTCACTTTGGAATTAATACCCTTCGGAAAGGTATAAACTTCCTTATTCCCTTCAGCTTTAAGTTAAATAGTGCCATTACTGTTCTTTTATAAGGATGGCTTTTGCATTAAATAACCCACCAAGATTAAGATGCCATTAAACAAGGAAACCAAACCAACTAAATCATAAAAAGTGATAATCATATTCATTTGGGTAAGTCAAAACTTTTTTAATATTTTCGTAACGTGATTTGTTTGCGGTGGTGAAGGTTTATGTAACCAGCCATACTTTTTCTGGCACAGTCAGCCGAGACTGTAAAATACACTGATTGCATATCTGCAGACGGGTAAGATTCCACCCCAACGAATGTCTTGTATATGACACGAAACAATTTGATGGTAAGACTTCCAGCAATTCTGGAGCTTTGGGGAATGCAGAGTACCCCTTCATTGCCATCACCCTCATATCCACTCTTGGCCAGAATGGTAAAAACTGATAGGGTCCTATCTATTGGTGAAATAGAACTAAACTGTGTACTTATGTTAAATTGAACTGCTTGAAATAGAACTGTTTTGAGATTTAAATATGTGTAAACAAAAAGAAACTATACTTATACTAAAACGAATTGTTTGAAACTTTTTGAAAATGACCTAATTCGGCGTTAAATGACCCGAAAAAGGTTGATACGCCGTAAAATAAAACAACCAACTAACCAACCAGCCAACCATCTACACTTTTTCGAAGAATGGTGTATCACTATAACATATAATCTTCTGAACGTAGTGTAATGGTTATCGTCGATGAAATGGGCATAGTGAACCGTGTTCAAATCCTGAAAGTGTCTGTTTGCATTTCACATAGCGTTGATAACCGTGGGAGAGGTGTGAATCCAAATATTCCAACTAAAGGCAAAATAGTAGGGCAGACTATAAAATTAGGCTTGTGTCACATCCTTCTCATATAATGAGGTAGTTAAATACATTCTTCTGATTAACAAATTATACGTTGAGAGAAAGTAAATAAGAAAATTAAATCCGACAGTATGAAGAAAATTGGAAAAAACAAAATTATACAAATTTGATGAATTTATGATGAAAGTCGTCGTTGAACGTTTCGGTTAAAATAACTTTCTTCAGGACTTTAAATTTATGAAAACTGTTGTTAAAATACCGATGGATTTTTGTTGAAAGAGTCGGAGAAAAGAAGTGGGAATAAAAAGAAAGATTCATAACAGTTTAAGTCAAAACTCTTACAATTTTGCCGAGGTTGTGAAGGTGACGAGTCACACTGGACTGTGAAATACCAATCTCACCTGATACTCTCTGAGTGCTACTCGCTGGGTTTGGCTTTTTGGTTCGGAGGACGCTCTTAGAATCCATCGTTTTAGACCTACCTGATATTGCCAGATCATCGACGTTCTAACAACCGGAGCGAAATTTCTTGGAACAAATTGTTTATTGTTCTATGGTCGACTGCACCTTCACTTTTCGTACAAAAAAATGTTTTACTTGCTTCCACATCGTTTTAGCCCATTTCAAACTCGTAAAGCAAAAGTTCCCTGCACGGCTTTCAAATCACATGGGGTGAAGAAATGCACAACAGGTCAGAGCACTGGCTACCACGATACGATCAACCACCGTGGGTACCTGTATATGTTTATTGTTTCATATTTGTTTTCTGTTCAGGTACAGATATGCCATTGTCTGGAAAAGAAAAAAAAAACATTTAAATATTAAGCATCGAATTTTGAGCTGTTTTTTCTCACGTTGTTCAAATTTAAGGTCATTTGGATGAGAATTGGTCAAGTTATTAGATTAGGAAAAGGTATTGATTTTTTCCGAAACACTCTGTTGATCGCAAATGATATCAACATTTTTTAATACACAATATATATATATATATATATATATATATATATATATATACATATATTGTTTTAATTATTGATTTACCTGTTTTGTTGAGTTTTTTTTTTCATTATCTATATTTCTGTTATTTCCAAAAAATGTTCAATTTTCTTCACTTTCATTCCATAGAATCAGAATTTATTTCTCTGATATCATCATATCATAGAACTTATATTTTTTGAAATATTAAGATTCGAAACAGTACAGCCACAAGCGACCGGAGTCACTGTGTATGTTTGGAAGTAAAAAAAAATAGGAATCGCTTGTTTGCTTCATTCAAAAATAAAAATAAAAATAAACACGTTCTGTTTTCTATTCCTGTAGCGTTTATTGGTTTCTTTCTGAATTTTCCAGAACATACACAGACATACACTCTCTCTTACACACATACTCACACACATACACACTCTCTCACACACAGATGTATTACATGATTATGTGTCTTGGTTATAATAATAAACTGCATCGGGTGGTGAGGCTCTAGTCCTGGGGTTTTAGTTCACTCTGACCTTGAGAGGTAGTACCTATTAAGGTACTCGATTTCTGCATCAAATAGAGCTGATCAATTATTTACAAATGATTATTATTAGTAGTAATTTGAAACCGTATATTTGGGTACAAAATGTTTCTATTTGATAGAAATACTTGAGGAATCGAATTACTCATGTTAAATAGCAAAACTGGCGACCAATTAACTTTGTACAAACAAATGAATTCGAACTCATAATAGTAACAGTATTTGGCATTGAATAACACATAATGGTTGGTATGCCATAAAACACCAACCTACTAACCAAACTATCTAATCTGTTCATACCATAAACTATCTACCTATCTATCTATGATCATAATCTATCTATCTATCAATCTATATATACATTGTCATATATATACATTGTTATAGATAGATAGATATCTATCTATGACAATGTATTCGTTAAAAAAAAGTGACTATTTCTTCCGATGCTTTTACAAGATGATCTTTCACGTTCTCACGTGCATACTAACAAAACAAATATTCTAGAATGTTGTTAATCCCCCTTTTTTTTTAATTGCAGGTGTCTGTTTTATTGGGCAAGAACATAACAAATACACATATTCCCTGCTTAACAGTGACAGTCTGATAAAGACAGCGATGAAAAACACCAGTTATTAAATCTTGCAACTGCTGTAGGATTTTACAAATATCAAACATCCATGTAATAATTAAAGGTGGAAGATAAGAAGTTCTCGATGATGATGCGGCAGAGCACGAATAAAATTTAAAAGATTGAATTAATAAGAATTATATATGTATATATATATATGTGTGTGTGTGTGTGTGTGTGTGTGTGTGTGTGCGCGCGTGCGTGTGTGTGTGTCTGTGTGTGTGCACACACGTTTGATTAGGAGGGTGCATATATATAAATGAAAATATTAATACTAACAACAACACTAGGAAATAATATATAATTGTTGCATTAGGAGATAAAATGCAGGTAAGAGAAGTTGTATATATATTAATGGTTTGGTATATATATATATATATATATATATATATATATAAAAGAAATAATTTTTAAATGGATATAAATCTCTTTGTGGATCTATTCAGGTTGAAATTGCCGCTCGTATAATGCAAAGCTCTTCGAACGAATTGAGCACTCTCGTATCCGGTAAGGTATAAAATGTAAAACAAACGAACGCTACTACTTAATACCTTATAATTCCCTAGCAGACGTGGTACGCTTGTTAGCTGAGAGGTCTAATACTTAGTCTAACGTAAACTTGGGCATGTTTCGATCCCAGCTTCAAGCGTCCTACGTGTCTAGCCACACTGAAGAGTTGTGATACAACGAAACAGTCTGTCTGTGGATGACAATATATATATATATATATCAAAAATTAGGAGGAAGAAGAAGTGGGAGAGGATTTTACGGAAGAGGAGAGGAACAAGTGGTAGGAAATGTGCTATACACATTTTAGAATGAATATATAGACGCGGCTACTCTGATCGAGTCTGATCTTGTATAAAGAATGTTGCAAATACTTATAGAGAGAGCTTAAAAATTTGAAGACATCCGAAAATCTATATTCTTTTTTTCGTTTCATTTCTTCATTTGAAAGTAATTTTTCGTTTGAAAACATTTTTTAAAACCGATTTGTTAAACATTGGCTTATTATTCATAAATAAATACAACCTCCGAATATCTTGTTTTTTCATCTGTTCATATTCACACACACACACACACACACGCGTGCGCGCACGCACACACACACAAACAAACAAATAAAAATAAATGCATATGTAAAAACACAATAAGAAAAATCAATAACACCCTTTAAAACTAAAGAAAAAAACGCCTGTTACTGCAAAATAAGACTTGAATGCCTCTTAAACGGAAATTGCCTCAAAACAAATGTTGTATCGTAATCCACTGTAAAATGTAAAGAAAACATTGAAAAATATATTAGAGTAACAGAAAGGCCTTGGAAACAGAATAGTTGCAGACACGTCCAAAAAACATCATTTAACAATAAAGAGAAAATATGGCAATGAAAAAAAAAAAACATTTCGTTTTTTCTCAACCATCTTCAGGGTGATGTTATGTGATACTGTCTCACCCGTAAAATTATTTCCAAATAAAAAAAAGGAAACAAAAAATCTGAAAATTCTTAGTTTTCTATTATCGTTAATAGTATTCTGTTTCAAAATACATGTGACGAAATTCGTGTTCAAAAAGTATGCAACTCAAAAACTTATGCTCGATTCAAGCAAGATGGTCCAAAAGCAGTGTGAAGCATTCCATACGTTTCTGTGGCATTTTTTCCATGTTTAAAACAGGATTTTATTGCATATCGTTCTTCTAAAGTGTCAGGTTAGATTTTTGAAATTTACCAGCTGTGACAATCAGGTTTTAGTAGGGTGTATTCCAATTCCTACTGTTGCTGTTCCTTTAAACGTGAAATCATAAAGATTAGTCTGTCATCTCATAAGATGTATAGCAATAACATACTGAATTTTCAAGAGTCTACAACAATTCTAAATGCCTGTACAAAAAGTCTGGAAACTCATTGAATACACCACGTATATAGACAGAGATGTTTGTGTACGTGATTATATATATGCATGTATACATGTAAAGTTGACAACCGTAGTTGAGGGTGACCCGAACTCTTTTTTTCAATAGCTACTACCTCAAGGCGCAACTCTTTTCCCTGGATTGCTCCACTTTACCCTTGATCCTTACCTTATAATGCAGAGTGTTAAGTAAGTCGACATCAAGTACCATTTTTGAGTGTTTGCTATGACTCGACCTGAGATTGAACCCTGGTCTGCTTGGCTATTGGCGAACACTGTATCCACTAAGCCAATGGGCCGGTAAAACCTGTAGAGCCAGAAGTAATCTACCTAAGTTTCACCGACTGGATCATCAGGATAATGCTGTCAAAAGAGGGTTGACCCAAACGATAATAGCTCCGTCGGTGTTTTATCTTTTGGCTAAATATTGCGGTGATGATTAACTATTTTCAAGCAGTACGAATGTTTTAGTTTTTTTTCTTTTTTATTGAATCTTTTAATAAGTTTGCGTAATATTCTTTTCATTTACAAATTGTACCATCTGTTTTTTTCATACCATCAGAATTATAAAAATAAAAGTAACATACATATATATAATCCAAATAATTTCTGTATTTTCTGTCATATTTGAGTATTTTGTTCATTTTTTCAATCGTTCTTATCATTTTGGCAGCCTTGGGTTTTGTAGTAAATCACTAAACCATTCAATACTTTTTTATTATCATCTCAAATAACACCAAAATTTCATAGAATAACAATTAATATCATATTTATTGTCTGTGAAAATTATAGAATCTAAAACGACTTAGATAAAAAGTTATACCTCCTTTTTCTGACGAAACTATGACATTCTGAACATTATGGCCGCCACTGTATATATATATATATATATATATATATATATATATATATATATATAATCCCGTACTCAAACATCATGTCACGCGATAGGAAATTCCCATACCTTGAAATATGGTGGACTAGTCATGTTTTTCCTCTTTTTGTCTAATGAGTGTGTTCTCCACGTGAAACTCTGAGTAGTGGAATTAACGAGAACATGATTTTTTATAGTTTAGGTTTCAGACCCTATCTGCAGTTGTATGACTGGGCACATTTTGTACTGTTTTTCTCACTTGCATTTTACCCTTCTCTCTCTCTCTATATATATATATATATATGAGGTCAAACATATCTATGTTTGAGATTAAAGCTTTTTTAATCAGTAAAATCTTTGCAAGTCCCAACGCACAACAATATCGAAGAATATCAATATTTCCAACTTTAGAATTGAACCAAAGAAACAGGATAAAATCTCACGACTGTGTGTATCATGTTGCTGATCATCAAATGTGTCAGTATTCTCAGACTAATGAGTTTTTATTCTGCAATTATTGTTATTCTGTTTTATTGTTAAACACACACACACACACACACACACACACACACACACACACACACACACACACACACACACACACACACACACACACACACACACACATATATATATATATATATATATATATATGGTATAATCCGATGGAAACTCAAACCTGGTTAAGTTGTCATTATAAATTTATATCGGCTGTAATATTACTATACTCTTCGTCTCGTCAGATGACGTTTTATATGCTTTACTCGAAGTTGCAAAACAGTAAACGTGGAGTTACAGTTCGTATGTGAAAAAAATAAATTAAATTTACAAGCGAGGGAAGAGGGGGTCAAAATATTAGGTATTAGAAGCATCAAGAAACAGGAGTGGGGCTTCTATTCTCCGCCGAAATAAACTTATGATGACACACACACTCTATACGCTCTGAATGTGAATTTTGTTATATCCCTGCGAAGGAATAAGGGATTTACAATTGCCATACATCGAGCTCTCACATAGATTCATATGATATTCCTAATATATTCTATAAAAGAATAATCCACATCCTCTGTCTTCGGACGCCGACTGGATATTATAAATAAACATATATATATATATATATATATATATATATATATATATATATATATATATAAAGTAAATATATATTAGTTTTTATATATTCAGGCTTCTATGCTATTAAATATATTCAAAAACTATTAAATATATATAAAAACTAATATCGGAGATAGTGAGCACTTTTCAAATTTGGCCTGCCATAAATGCACTAAATGAAATAGTGACAACCAACACCGTTATAATATATATATAAACAGCTTCTAATCATTCAAGTCATGAAGCAGAAGTAATTAGCATCGTAGAAAATCTCTATAGATACTTCAACCTTTAAAAACGGTAATTATATATATATATATATATATATATATATATATATATATATATATATATATATATATATATATAAAATAACCGTTTTTAAAAGGTTGAAGAATCTATTGAGATTTTCTATGATGTTGATTACTTCTCCTTCATGACTTGAATGATTAGAAGCAGTTTATTAAACATTAATCAAAAATATCTAAAAGTATTCAAAATTGACGAATTGAATTTTAAAATTTAGTTTAGTAATCATCCAATATTAGAACCAACGACAAATAAAACGGTCTGTATATGTATGTATGTCTATCTATCTTATCGATCTATCAATCTATCTATGGAGAATGAGAAAAAAAGTAATCCAAAGTGATGAATTTATTGTGGAAGCAAGTCGACACGATAATGTTTCGGTTTTAATAAACCATCATAAGGATTTTTTGAAAACATGATACCAAGTGATCAACAATGGATGTATAATAAAATACAAAAACAAGGAAATTATATGTACAAACAAAGGAAGAGCATACGATCGCTTAAGCAATAAATCAGCGCTCATATTTTTTTAAAAATCACTTGATACGAAGGGCAATGATTCAGAACAAATGGAATCATCAAGAGATATAATGAATTAGAAAGAGAGAAAGAAAAGAAAAGGAAAGAACGGAAGAAAGAGAAGAAGAAAAAGAAAAAGTGAAAACAAAAGAAAAGAAAGGGAAAGAAAGATATAAAGAGGGAGAAGAGAGAAAGAGACAGAGAGAGAGAGAGAGAGGGAGAGAAGAAAAGAAAGGAAAGAAGAAAGAGAGCGAAAGATAGAAAGGAAATGTCCTCTCTTGTTTTTGTCTTCAATTAATCATCCATTGTTGATCTGCCAACACTATGTATCACTTTTCTAAACGTTATAGCGTTGACTTTCTTTCACAATAACTTCACTTTGGATTAATTTTTTTTTTTCAATCTTTTTCCATGCTGTCGGATTCTTATTCATTATCTATGTATCTATCAATCTATCAGTGTGTGTGTGTGTAGTGTATGTTGTGTGTGTGTGTGTGTAGAGAGAGAGAGAGAGAGAGAGAGAGAGAGAACGAGAGACAGAGAGACAGAGAGCGAAAGAGAGTAACAAATGGTTATAAAAACGTTTTTAAATAGGTGTTCAAATTCTGGTCAGTTGAGCCGGATAAAACCTAGAATAGATAAACACCATCTCATCCCCACATATCAAATTCATGACTGCGAGTTTCACTTAATTTTTTAAAACAAAATTACAATCATCAGATAAAACATTTCATCAGAACATTTTTTTAATAAGTAAAACTTCTAGTCATCTCACTGACATGACGGGAAAAAAAAAAAAAACAAAAAAAAAACTATTGAAAAAACCCAACAAACACAAATGCCTTAAAACTAAGAACGGCACGATATCAATTAGCAGGCATATATATAAAGGAACAGACAGAATACATTCAAAATCAGATAGATAAGATTAGAGACTCGGTGGAAGATAGACAATCTAGGATAGCCTGGCAAACAATAAACGAAGTGAGTAGAAGAAAAAAACACAGCCAAAGCAAAACTGAAAGCAGCAAACCAACAAGAAAGAATAAAACTGTGGAAACAGCACTTCGAAAACTTACTAGGAAACCCGCCGAAAATAACACATGAACCAATCACCAGAATAATTAGCAAACAATTAGACATTAAACTAGGACCGTTCACACAAGAAGAACTCGACTCGGTTCTCAGAAAAATTAAAAATAGGAAAGCTGCAGGACTGGACGAAATTCTCCCGGAAGTATGGAAGACCAGACACTTCGACGACATACTGCTCCGACACTGCAACGCAGTATACAATCAAAATCCGATAGATAGATGGATGAAGGGATGCATACTCTCCTTCCCTAAAAAGGGGGACCTCGGATTAGCCAAAAACTACCAAGGCATAACACTTACATCCATAGCAGCCAAAATCTACAATGCCCTACTAGGAAACCGCATAGAACCCAAAATCGACAACATAGAAAAAACCAAAATGGCTTCCGAAGAAATAGATCCACGACCTCACAAATATTAACCATCCGTAGAATCCTTGAAGGTGTACGGGCAAAAAACCTACAAGCGACATTAATATTTGTTGACTTTACCAAGGCTTTCGATTCCATTCACAGAGGAAAGATGGAACAAATCCTACTAGCATACTGCATACCTAAAGAAACCGAAGCGGCAATAACGATTCTCTATAGAAACACTAAAGTAAAAGTACGATCACCAGATGGAGACACATTGTAGCAGGAGTACTACAAGGGGACACGCTGGCCCCGTACCTCTTTATCATTTGTCTAGACTACGTACTTAGAACATCGATTGACAAAATCAGAGAGAATGGCTTCGAACTGACGAAGAAAAGAAGCAGAAGATACCCCGAAACAACAATTACCGACGCTGACTACGCCGATGACATAGCGATACAGGCAAATACACCTGACCAAGCTGAAACACTACTGCACAGTTTGGAACGAGCAGCAACAAGCATAGGCCTCCATGTTAATGCACACAAAACGGAATATATGTGCTATAATCAAACGGGGGACATCTCCACTCTAGAAGGAACCCCTCTTAAACTAGTAGACAAATTCACATACCTAGGAAGCAGCGTCGAATCAACCAAAAAGGACATCGAAACCAGGCTTACGAAAGCATGGATAGCTATCAATAGGCTATCGATTATATGGAAATCAGACCTAACCGATAAAATGAAACGCAGTTTCTTCCAGGCAGCGGTCACATCGATACTGCTATATGGCTGCACTACATGGACGCTAACAAAACGGCTGGAGAAGAAGCTAGACGGCAATTACACAAGAATGCTGCGTGCAATCTTAAACAAGTCCTGGCGGCAACACCCCACAAGACACCAACTGTACGGCCACCTGCCCCCTATCACGAAAACTATTCAAGTTAGACGAACCAGACATGCAGGACACTGCTGGAGAAGCAGGGGCGAACTCATAAGAGATGTACTCTTATGGACCCCCACACATGGTCGTGCAAAAGCAGGACGACCAGCACGAACATACATTCAGCAGCTATGTGAGGATACGGGATGCTGTCCTGAAGACCTACCTAGGGCGATGAACGATAGGGAGGAGTGGTGAGAGAGGGTCAGGGATATCCGTGCTACCAGTGCGATATGATGATGATGATATATATATATTGTGTGTGTGAGAGAGAGAGAGACAGAGAGACAGAGAGAGAGAGGAAGAGAGAGAGGGAAGGGAGATAGATAGATAGATAGATCGATGAGGCAACTAGTCTAGGAGAAGGAAAACTCTGAATTCAAACCTGTTAAACTCCGTTTAAAAATTGACCTTGTGTCATATCCTGCCGGAGCGGAGGGGTTGGTAAGTATGGATAGATAGATATCGTTTTTTTATTTTATATTTTATAAAGCAATGGAACGATCAATAAAGTTAAAAAATATGAATTATAAATAAAGTCCTGTGTGTGTGTGTGTGTTTTAGAGAGAGAGAGAGAGAGAGAGAGAGAGAGAGAGAGAGAGAGAGAAGGAGAAGTGAGATAGATGGATAGATAGATATCGCTTTTTTATTTTATATTTTACAAAGCAAAGTAAAAACATGGAACGATCAATAAAGTGAAGAATATGAATTATAAATAGATAAAGTGTGTGTGTGTGTGTGTGTGTGTGTGTGTGTGTGTGTGTGTGTGAGAGAGAGAGAGAGAGAGAGAAGAGAGAGAACTCTGAAGACTTACAACTCCAAAATATGCAGCTGTTACGAAAATTCAAGGGTGATAACAACTGCCGATTTTTTTTGTATTTTTCTTCTTTTTTTCTTACACAACTAAGTTTTCTGGGAATTATTTTGAGATGTTTACTAAATCGGACGTCATATACTTAGCATTCTCTTATCTTCTTTTTTTTTTAACCCCACCTTTTTATTCTATTTTTTTTACTACGAAAAGGAATTTTGCTTGCAGTTTATTGAAAACAAACTATTCTTTGAATCTTTTTAACGAATTTCACCTTTGCATCTGTGAAGAAATTTCCCATAATCCTGTGCGATTCTGACCCGTCTTTTTCGTTTCAATTTAGAACATGTCTTCTGAAAGTTTTAAAGGATATATATAAACATGAAACCTCAGTCTGTCGGTAAGACCCCTGCCCCACACCAAAAAACAGTGTCCTTTGTATGATGCTAAACAACAACCTGTGGTGAGGTTCCTGTTCTGGGGAGTGAGGAATACCTCTTTATTGCCATTATTTCCAGATACACATAGACTCGAAGTAGTAGTATCTGTCAGGGTCGCTTCTTTGGATCAAATCGATCTGACTGAAAATTATCGATATCGGATAGGAATACTGAAAGCCATAAAATGTGTATGTATGTAACAACAACCTGGATGCGACACAAGGTCAATTTTTAAGCGGAGTTTAACAGCTTTGAATACAGAGTTTTCCTTCTCCTAGTCCGGATGCCATACCAAGGCTAAAGAGCCTAATCTGCACTTCTATTTTACCCATAGCTGTAGGGAGAAGAGTTGGATTCATGCCTTTCCTAAGGAAATTAACGCTATGTGAAAAGTAAACAGCCTCGTCTAGGATGTGAAATCGGTTCGCTGCGTTCAATACCAACGACGCTAATCATTATACCATGAACACCACTATATAACTATCTGTGTTTTAGACACATCATTGTTAATATGAACTAACAAAAAGTCTGCAAATTAATTACATTAAGTATAGTTACTTAAGACTATAATTGTTTACTAAGGATTATTATTATTATTATTATTATCATTATTATTATTTACTCCTTGAGAGTTTTTTCACGTAAGTTTTAGCTGATTGTTTTTCACTGGAGTTTGAGTGACAGCAAGTTTCCTAAAGTCTCCAGGACTCTTCTCAGTATTCTGGCCGTTCTCAATAATGCTGTAGTTTGGATGTTCTCCACTCCTCCTCCAACCTCCAAGTCCTCCAATCCCTTTAATAATCCTTTCGTGACGGTACCGAAAGCACCAATCACGATTGGTATAATTGCCACCTTCATGTTCCATAGTTTTTTCCATTCCCTAGCAAGGTCGAGATACTTATCTTTCTTTTCACTTTCTTTCAGTTTATTCTGTGGTCAGCCGGAACAGCAAAGTCAACAATTTTGCAAGTTCTCTTTTTTTGTTGATTATTTTAAGGTCTGGTTTTCTGGCCGAGATTAGGTGATCTGTTTGTATGTCAAAATCCCATTGGAGTTTATGTGACATTCTCTTGGACAAATGCTGGGTTGTGCATATACCATTTGTTTGTATGGTCAAATTTCAAATTTCCTGCACATCTCCCAGTAGATCACCTTGCCCCACCAGCCGTGTCTAGTCTTATACTCCTTCTGTGCTAATTTGCTGCATTCGCTTATTATGTGATTGATCGTTTCCCCTCTATTCCCACATAACCTACATATTTTACTTAGGATTATTATTTGTTACTTGAAATCATATAATTATTAGTATTCGATTGGAATACTTGAAACGATGAAATCGCTCGCATTTTATTGTGGTTGAATAGGAAGACTCGAAACTATTCAGTTATATGTAAAAAAAATAATAATTATTAAATAGCAATAGTTGCTTTAGAATATTTAATTGTATGGAAATTATTAGTATTGAATAATTATACTTAAAAACCATATGACTGTGTGCAAATAAATGGTTATTCTAAAATAGAAATAGTTGCTTTAAAACATCTGTAGAGGAATAATTAGTATTAGATGGGAATACTTGAAACCATATGATTGTGTGTAAACAAGTGATTATTATTAAATAGCAAGTTAGTTTAAAACATTTGTTTTTGAATTATTAGTATTAGATAGAAATACTAATGGCTCATTCGTCTAATGGGTAGAGTGTTCGCCAATGAACCGGGAGACCTGGGTTCAGTTCCAGGTCGCGTCATACCAAAGACTTTAAAAATGGTACTTGATACCTCTTTGCTTAACACTCAGCAATATAAGGTACGTATCAAGGGTAAAGTGGACCAATCCAGGGAAAGGGGTAGCGCCCTCCCCTATACCTCGGTGTTGTAGTGATGGAAAAGGGAGCCTTCTGGTCGACCTCGACTACGGTCACGACCTTTACCTTTACTTTATATAACTGTGATAAAAGGAAAAAAGAAGAAAAAACTTGGTATCTGGTGGGTTTTATTGTGTCACAGAGAGAAAATAAAAGAAAACGAAAAGATAGACAAATACTTAGACCTTGCCATCGAGCTAAAAAAAAAAAAGATATCTGCGGAACATGAGGGTGACAATGATATCAATTTTAATTGGTCTTCAAAAGCTTAGAAAAAAGACTGTAAGAACTGGAAATTAGAGGAAGAATCGAGACTATCGAGACTACAACATTGTTAAGATCTGCCAGAATACTAAGAAGAGTCCTGGAGACCAGAAGAGACTTGTTGTCACTCAGGTTCTAGCGAAATTCCTTCATTTAAACTTAGCGTGAAAAACTTGGAAAGAAAGAATGTAAATCGGAATATTAAATTATAATAAATTATGATAATGATTACAAGAAGAAACTTTCAAATACTTTGGATATTGAAAGTGGACACCATCAAACAAATGGATATGAAAAAAGAAATAAAAAACTAATATCTGAGACGAACGAGAAAGCTTCTCAAAACCTTGAATTGCCGTAGGAATCTTATCAAAGGAATAAATACTTGAGATGTCCACCTTGTAACATACTCGGGACCATTCTTGAAATGGACAAAAAAAGAAATTCCATAAATGGACCACAGAATCCTAATGACGATGCAAAAGGCTTTACTTCCGAGAGATAACAAAGACTATATATTTCAAGAAAAAAAGGATAGCATTGAAGATAACGTGGATGGATAAATACAATGACTCGGTGACTACATAACAAAAAGAGCGAAGAAAGACTAATTACAAGGACCAGAAATACCCAAGAAAACATAAAGATCAATAGAAAAACAAGAAAAAATAGGAAACAGAAATGGGAAGAAAACACAACTGTATAGATATTTCAAGCAACAAATCGACAAAAACTCACATGAGATCTGGACATAGCTACGAAAGGGAAAGCTTAAAAGAGAAATTGAATCTCTCTGAATTGCGGCACAAAACAACGCCATAAGGACCAACTATGTAAAAGTAAAATTAGATAAGACACAACAGAATAGCAAATGTAGATTATGTGGTAATAGAGACGAAATGATTGACCACCATTGAGCAAATGCGACAAACTAACAAAAAAAGGAGTATAAGACAAGACATGACTGGGTGGAGAAGGTAATCCACTGGAAATTGTGCAAGAAATTGAAATTTGACCTAACTACAAGATGGTAACAGCACAGACTAGATTCCGTCCTGGAGAACGAGACACACAAAATTTGTGGAATTTTCATATACAAACGGACCATCTAATCCCAACCAGAAGACAAGACCTTGTGATAATAAACAAAAACAAAAACAAAAACGTATCTGCTGTATTGTGGACTTTGTTGTCTCGGTAAATCACTGAGTGAAAATCAAAGAAAATGGAAAGAGAGACAAATACTTAGACCTTACTGGAAAACTAAAATGTTATGGAACACGAAGGAGACGGTGACACCAGTTGTAGTTGGTGCACTCGGTAAGATGACTGGAGGTAAGTATCAAGGGTAAAGTGGAGCAATCTAGGGGATGGAGTAGCACCCTCCCCAACACCTTGGTGTAGTAGCTATTGAAAGGGGAGCCTTCTGGTCGCCCTCGACTACTGTAGCCCACAACAAGCCAACTTATTATTACAATAATCTAGATTGGACATGGTCGGAGAGTTGAAAAAGAATATGAAATTGACAGTAATATCACTAATTGTTGGAGCCCCTCGAGCAATCTCGAAGAAACTGAAAAAAGACAGCAGAAGCAAGAAAGGATAGAGGTGGTCCAGCCCACTGCACTTCTGCGACTGGACAGAACACAGAAACCCGGTCGAAGGAGCTGAGGACATTTGTGGTCAATCGGACTTCAGAAAAGTTCATCAGTTAAAAAAAGAAATAATAATAATAATAATAATAATAATAATAATAATAATAATAATAATAATAATAATGATTACTACATGAAAAAAGAGCTAAGAAAGAATAAGTACAACAGCCAGAAACAGCGGTGACAATATAAGAACAAACGGAAAAACAAGAAAAACAGAAATCGGAAGAAAAACAAATGTACAGATATTTCAAGCGATAAACTGATGGTATTGCATACGAAAAGGTATGGACATGGATGCGAAAAGAAAATCTCAAGTGAGAAACTAAACCTCTTCTTATAGCTGAACAAAACAACACCATAAGGACCAATTATATGTAACACACGAGCAAGAAAAAGAAAAAGAGATGAAACGATTGATCACATAACAAGCGAATGTTGCAAACTAGCGCAAGACTAGGCATGATTGGTTGGGAATCGAGTTCCACAGGGAACTGTGCAAGAAATTGAAATTTAAAAATCCTACCAAATGCTATAAACCAGAATCCATTCGTGATAATGAGACACAAATAACTGTCGGAGCATTTTCAGAAATGAACAGATCATCAAATCCTGACTTGAAAATCAGACTTAGTGTTTATCAACAAGAAAAAAGAAAAAGAAGTTGCCATCGTGTAGGTTTTTTCGTTCCGGTGGATCACAGTAAAATTTTTTAAAAAAGCAAAAAAGATAGACGAATACTTAGATCTTGCTAGAGAACAAGAAAAAATAAACTGTGGAACATGAGAGTGATCGTGTTACCAGTTGTAATTGGTAACGCTTAGAACGGCCCCCAAACGCTTGAACAGAGGTTTAAAAGAATTGGAGATAAAAAAAATCGATATCATCTAAACTTTAGCATTTTTGAGATTGGACAGAATGTTGAGAAGGGATCAGGAGACCAGAAGAGACTTGCTGTCACTTGGACCCCATTAAAAGATCATCAGCAAACTCTTCCAGCGAGCAAAATAATAACATGTGCAAGAAATTAAGAAGTGACCATTCGAAAAATTGGTATTTCTACAAACTAGAATCTGTCATAAAAAATGATACAGTTATATTAGTTTATGATAATGTAAATAAATCTCTGAACATTCAAAAACTTTACATTGTTTTGGTGATGAAGACATTTGACATCTATTGCAAAGAAGATCCTGATATTCAACGATGGGACATCTAGAAAAATTTCTTCATATTTGACAATGTCCACAAGGTCACAGCTCAACCCGAACTTGAGTTAGCTATCTAAGAGACATACCCTGATCATCTGTCAATCTCAGTGTATATTACCCCCAGCCGCCCGGTGATTTGCGAAGTTTGCTGACATTAGAAGACATTGATCGAGTGAAAGATTGCAACAACTTTCAAAAGCAAAATATGATAGTTCCTCTAAGGGTCGCTAGTTTAGCGTAGTCGAAGCGAAAATATTCTGGGAGATTTTGGTATGGAACAGTGAAGATTTTGTGACGGAAGGACGTGATAGTGTCATTTTGAGACATTGGCCAGACAGGATGACTGAAGGTCTCTTCAGGTGTCAGTGTTTCGTAAGTACATGCTGAAGATATGGAAAAGCCACTTGGCAGAGAAAGTATATGGGGAGGGCTGCAGTAAAATATGTCAGATGTTATCATAGGGTGGCAGGTTTTCTTGAGAGTGGGTCCCTTGTTGGGTGGGAAAAGGAACGACTGAAAAAAAAGGCAAAACAATGCAAAAGGGTGAAGCTACCAATTCTTTTTGTGTTTCTTTGTATTTCAGTTTTTAAATCTATCTATCAGTCTAACTCAGTCTAATCATATTTATCTATCTATCTCATCCTGATCATATCTATCTATCTATCTATCTATCTATCTATCTATCTCAACCTGATCAAATCTATCTATCTATCTCAGCCTGATCAAATCTATCTATCTATCTCAGCCTGATCATATCTATCTATCTATCTATCTATCTATCTATCTATCTGTGAACGAAATGAAAGGAGTTTAAGAACATCAGTGAGTGAGATGGAAAGAGGCAAGATAGGAGTACGCTAACAATTAAAAATGTGTCCTTATTTGTTGCTGAAAGATTTCGCCTATTAATTCAAATGAAAGCTATTATTTTATGAATTGCTTTTCGTTTTATTATTTTTTCGTTTACATTTGAAATAATAAATAAAAGAATCTAACGTTATTGGGTTGAAAGGTTTAAGACATTTTCATGATTTTGTGATCTTTAATAATCTTTTTTTCTTTTACAGTTAGAGTTTAATCGTTGAACAATTAATGATTTTCGAAATAGCAGCATACTTTTAATTCCAATCTTTATTTACCCTCTAAAAATCTAAATAGAAAATAATTATTTTCTATTTAGATTTTAGAATTTACGTATTACTATATTCTTTATTTAATGAATTTCATTTTGTTTACATTTAAAATATTTTTCAAAACGTAACCCTCAACTCCTACGTGATTTGAAACACTATTATGATATTATTTTTTTAAAACCTTTTTTAACTTATGACAAAAATATATATTCTGTTCTGAATTTCCTATTGAAAGTAATAAAAAATGTGTTTGTTTAATTTATTTTTTTTTTTAGTCAAGAAAAATGTAACCATAAAAAGAAGTTAAGAATTAAAAATGGGTCCTTATTTTAGGGAGAAAATTTCGCGTAATATTTCAAATGAAAAGTGTTTGTTTATTCTATAAATTGGTCATTTCTTAAAAAAAAAAAGATTTGAGAGACACAAATAAGAAATTAATATATTTTGTTTTAAGGAATATAAAAAGTATACGTTTCAAAAATCTGTTTTTGCACCGTTGATAAAAATGCTTTCTTTTAGTTTTTGTTATATTGTTTACCTTCTAAACATGTATTATAGGTTGATACAATAAAAAGAACTCAGGAAATAAAAATGTATCTTTACAATAAAAAGAAGCTATGGCTTAAACATATAAAATGTTTCGGATTAAAATTTTTTTTTTTTATTCATAATAATGAATACCCCTGGATTAGAAATATTTAAGAATGTTTTTAATTTTCCAAAAAATAAAAACAATTTTTACAATTAGTACTAAATTACAAAACAACAATTTTCAAAAAGTATTGAATTCAAATTTCGCATTTGGAATCCGAGTGATCTTTAAACATGGCGGGTCTTAAGTAGAACGAAAGAGTTGCACGTGCTTTTTGTACTTACTGATGAAGATCAGAGGAGAGGGTTAAATAAATCAAATGATCTTGTATTCCAAATCATATCATTTAATCAGTGAAAATCAAAAAGTTTTCTACTTTTCGTTAATATAAGTATATTAAAGTGTATGAGCGATTTTATTGCATAATGGCCTTTCTTTTTTGAGTTATACGTCAACACGTATATACGAAAACAAATGATACTCCTTCATATATATATATATATATATATATATATATATATATATATATATTAAGACAAGTTTTATTAAAGACGATGGAAAACTGTTTAGTATTTTCAATTGTAATTTTTCAAGTCTTCTTGTTATTTTTCTTGTGTTGGGATCCAGGTGATAAAGAAATTATCCCATATCTTCTACTCAAGCTCTTTCGATCCGACTAGATAGTGTTGTAGTTACATAACCAATGTAGATATTATTTTTGTTTTTCGTGAGTCACTCTCGAAATGGACATATAAATTTATAAACTACATTGGTTTGGTTTCAAGGTATTTTAGCAGAGTTGGTGTTTTTTTTTGTTTTTTTTATATATGTGAGGATCTTCCTTACATCGGAAGGTGGTTAGTGCTATTGTTGCGATAAAAAATAACACTAACTTTTAAAAAATACTTTTTAAAAATATATCAACTATACACGTTTGTGTGTGCCTTGCCTAGAACATGATGTTTGGATGAAGGTTTAACAGTAAAGCCACAGACTTAAGTAGATAGATCAGTGGATGCAGACATACACACAAACACATAGATGCATTGATTAAAAGATATTGGGATTGATAGATATCAAGATACATAGAAAATTAGAGTGAATCAACGAAGATAAACTGAGAAATAGATTGACGTAATCTTATGTGTAGATCTAGGTATGGTATGTATATATCTGTGTACCTGTATGATCAACGCAATGAAATAATCATATATATATATAGGTGCTAAAAAATGACATGAAATCAAACTGCGAAAAAAAAAAAAAGAAAAAGACGAAGAACTGCAGGTGTTTTCATTGTCAAATATGAGATTTATTCCTCAAATGTCTTTTTAAAGGCAAACAAATCTCACTTTTTATACCTTGGAGATTTTAGTGGAACACTCCTCACTTTCTAAAAGTTTAATAATAAAACTAAATAAAATCTCCCCAGATTTAACCTGATATTTACAGCGAGTAAACATTGAAAATCAATATTTGAATTTCCTTCAGTACTCGAGTAACGAACAAATTCGTATAATGAACGACGCCTTAATTTTTAGCCACAATTTTCTTTTTGTATCATATATTGCGTGTAAAGAACGACTCCAAACTTTTGGTTATGCCAGCCAATAAAAATATTTCTGGAACGTCCATTCACAAAGAAAAAATATTCAAACATTTATTTATATTTTCTACTTTAATATTGTCAAAATAAATGCATTACCGTAAATAAAAAGTGTATTCTAGACTTTGATGTAGCTTACTGTGTTTACTTGGGTATTCCAAACATTCAAAAACACGCCTCTGATACACAATGACATTGACAATATAATAATTACGTTTATCATTGAATAATTGGGAGGTGCCCGTGGTGTAGTCGTTATCGTCGTAGGAAATGGACACGGCGCCACGAGTTCAAATCCTGGACCTGACTGACTGCATTTCACATAGCACTAATACCCTTGGGGAAGGTATGAATCCAATTATTCTCCCTCCAGCTATGGGTAAATAGTAGGACAGACAAGGTTCTTCAGCCTTGGTTAGGCAACTAGTCTAGGAGAAGGAAAACTCTGAATTCAAACCTGTTAAACTCCGCTTAAAAATTGACCGTGTGTCATATCCTGCCCGAGCGGAGGGGGTTGGTAAATAGTATCATTGAATAATTGGGAGGCATTATTAACCTTTTTTTATTAATAAAATCACATGAAATCGTCTCGAAAGTTCAAAAGAAAGCTTAGTTAATAGTGAAGTTTTACATGTTTGTACATATAATATGCACAGGTGGTATAAATAGTCAACAATGTTAAGTAAAAATTGTCATTAATAACCGTAGACGATGGTGACTCGAAGGCTCCGTTTTCAACAGCTATTACACCGAGGTGTAGAGGAGGAAGCGACTTCTTTTCCTGGATTGGTCCACTTTACCCTTGAGACGTACCTTATAAAGCTGAGTGTTAAGCAAAGAGGTATTAAGTGTCATTTTTTTGTGTGTTTGGTATGACTCGACCAGGGTTGAACATCGGACTCCCTGGTCATTAGCCAACACTCTACCCACTCGACCAATGGGAAGCATAGATACTGCAGAGACACTTTGGATTGAGGTGAAGGCAAGAAAAAATTTAAGCTTTGATATTTGGAAAACAAATTTCAAGTAATAAATGAACACTTACGAATGAGGGGGACGGATAAATAGAGAGAGGATTAGAAAAATCCGTGCTGTCAGAGCGACTTGATGATATATATATATTAGAAAAATAATTTCCTTGCCGATTTTTCTGAAAAAGGGCTCAACATAAAAAAGGAGCCACTTGTACGTGTCAGAACCTTAAGATCCTTGAATAAAAGCGTCGATTAAAACCAAGAGAAAGAGGATTTTATGCGAAAACACTTTCTACGTGTTACTGTCAATCTTAAGCTATTCTCAATCATCAGGTGTTACCACTGTGAGTCAGAGTGGACCTGGGAGTGATGGCAATGAAGGGGTACTCTGCATTCCCCAAAACTCACCATCAGCTTGTTTAATGCTATATCCAGGACAGAGGTGCAGTCGGAGTATCTTACAACCCCAGCCGACTGGACTCTGTGTGTGTGTGTGTTTGTGACTATTGTGTGCCTTGCCAAAAGTATAGATGTGGATCCAAAGTCAGTACACAGAAGGAAAATACGGAACACGGTTTAGAGGTAAGAAAGATATATTAGCAAAAGTAACAAAGGAAAGTGTCCAATATTGGTAGTCGTACTTCTAGTACTCTTGTACTACTGCTACCACTGCTACTCTATTAGCATATTACCACGCTAGTAATATAGTGCTGGAAGAGTCCATGATGCAGGTAAGTTTCGGTCTCACAGCACCCCACTTCCAAGAGGTTTCCTTTTTTTGGAAAAAAGCAAAAAAAGTAAAACTATTAATACTTCTCCCTTTTGGGATTTATGTCGAGTGGTTGCGTAAATTTTCTTTTTCTTCCCGAGCGTCGTACTTCCAGAGAGACTTGAGGCGTGTCGAGATTGAAATGATCGATATTGGTGATTCCACAGATTCATTCGAACGGCATTTCCTGAGCTGGTTCATATGGCGTTTGTGGGTGTTTTTTGGTCCCTGGACAATATAGACCAGTTCGCCAATCCTTTGTTTGATGGTGCCTACTTTCGAGAATGTAATGTTGTTTTTGTAGGCCTTGAAAAGGACTTTATCGCCAGGAAAGAAATGTTTCTTATGGAATGAGACGGTTTTCTTGAAATTTGCTTGCCGTGGAATGAGTTTATCGAAGACAGACTTCACGTTTCTTGTGAACATTGTTTCTGATTTCGTAAATTCGTCCTTAGAGTAGCAATAATGGTGTCTTCAAAGACTTCCGTATTTTTGAGAATGAATCGTTATAAGCTGTCTGCATGGCAAATATTTTTAGATGTTAGGAACTCGATCTTGAAGTTGTAGTTTAAGAGAATCGTTCCCCATCGAAGTAGTTTATTTGCAGTATAGACTGGCAGACCTTTCTTGGACCCAAATATTGTTATTAGGGGTTTATGGTCCGTTTCTAGTATGAACCGTCTTCCATGTAGGTATCTGTGGAACTTTGTGACAGCGAATATTATCCCTCGAGCCTCTTTCTCTATTTGGGAATATTGCTTCTCAGCTGGTAGCAGGGATCTAGAAGCGTGTGCCACAGTTTTCGCGAACCATTTGGCAGTTTGTGGAGAATGCAAGCACCGATACCGTATGAGCTTGCATCACTTGCGACTATGATGTCGGGGGTAGGGTCATAGTGGGTGAGGGAGAGATCCGAAGTAAGGGTTTTCTTGATCATTTCGAATGACTCTCGGTATTCAGGGGTCCATAACCATGGTTTGTCCATTTTTAAGTTCATTGAGAGGTCCTCTCAAATTCTACATGTTCTTAATGTTTAGTTTGTTGAAAATTTCCTCAGGGCTTCGTAGAAGATAATGGTGATCCTGCAAGGCATCGTTTAACCCTGTGGAGAAATCGGCGCAGATTCGTATTTGGTTGGACTTCTTTTTTTACATGGACCGTAGGTGCTGCCCATTCGCTAAAGTTTTTTTTGACAGTATACCTGCTTGTTCGAGTCTATCTAATTCTTTGTTAATTTGCTCTTAAATACCGGTTGTGAACCGTCCTTCACCTTGAGCTTAGCTTTTAATCTAGAACATTTCCGAATGCTGCCAGAAAAAAAACCTGGGGAAATCGTTGTTTGAGTTCCTTTTTGAGATTTACCGAATTGGTCGTTGTACTTTCTATTTTGCGACAAAATGTAATCATTGGGCAATCCCATAGATTGAATTTTTCTATCCAATCTATTCCGAACAAGTTTTCCGAATTTTTTTGTACGTAGGCTTTCAGCTTTTTGGTAACTCCATTTAGTGTTACTGTAAGGATTACCTCACCTAACATGTTAATAATCTCGCCAGTTACGGATTTTGGTGTTTTAACCGTCTTTAGTAGGGTCGGCTTGTTTAATTTTCTCTAAGCACGCCAATTGATGATTGAGATATCAGAACCCAAGTCAAGCTGGAATTTTATGGAGCTATTGAAAATATCAACAGTCACATATTTCCTTAAATTCCTATTGACTATCTCGTCTGATTGAGCTTGCCTAATTTTACTCATGGGTTTTCTCGGTTTTTTTTTTTTGGCGTACCCGCACTGAATTAAGTTATGACCATTTTTATTGCAATTTTTGCAATATTTTTCTTCTTGACTGGACAGAGTTTCATCCAATGCCATTTACCACAATGGTAACATGGTCCAGGCGTTTTCTTTAAACTATTTGCGTTTTGTTTATTGCAAGGTTTAGAACATGAGATTTGCCTTTTGTCTTTTTGAGGGGAATAGGCGGTTGACTTGCTTCTGATTTTTCTAATCTGAGCCACACCTGATTCCTCGATCGTTTTTGAGTCACACTTGACAGAAATTACTCTTTGACAGTCCTCTGCCAATTTTTGGCGAGTCAATCCTTGTTCGTTTTCAAACTGGGTCAGTACCCGCCGTCTGACTTCGGCGTCTTCTGTTAACACTAGACCCTGTGCAAATATTGAGCACTTGAAATCATCGGCAGTCAACTCGGCTAGTTTGAAATCATTACAGAGCTTGTTCACCGATGCTGCAAACGTTAGGAAATCTTGCTGGTTGTCCTTGACTGTGTTCAGGCATTTTCAACGTTTGTGGAACAAGGTTGTGTTAGGCCAGAATAGTTCCGATAGCAGCTTAATAGTCTCTGAAAAATCCAAGTCTGTGGTTTTCTTGGGTAATATAAAGTCTATTATGTTCGGTTGTTCCCAGTTTTCTTAATAATAGACGTACCTTTTTTTTTTTTACTAGGCCATTGTTCACAGTCTACGTTGAAAATCTATCTTCATAGCGCCTTTAAAAGCTGCGAACGTTTTGTCGTTCTCTAGTATTCGAATGTATCAATCGAGTTATAGATTGTACTCTGGGAAAATATCGTGTCTTTTTCAGCGTTTTTTCTTTTTGAGCCATTTAATGAATTTAAATTTTAATTTTAATTGGAATCATTTTGAGATGAGGCTTCTTAATCTGAGAATTAATTTTTATTTATTGGGGACTTTTTATCCTCACCTTGGTAGCTTTTTGTGTTGTTTCTTCTTTCACTACGTTTCGGCCAAATTTCACCTGTGGCCTTCTTCAGGTGATTTTACCGCGACCTCGGATAGGAATTATGAGTCTTGTAACCGTATCCCCAGTAATTACGATTACAAGACTCATCATTCTTATCGCGGTAAAAATCACCTGAAGAAGGCCAAAGGTGAAATTTGGCCGAAACGTAGTGAAAGAAACAACACAAAAAACTACCAAGATGAAGACAAAAAGTCTGCAATAAATAAAAATTAATTCTCAATTTTTCAAGTTGTTTTTGCTGTAGTTCAGTTTTCTGCAGTGTAAATTGTTGGAATTCTAAATGTTGTTTATGTAACGCAATAACCAATATTTCCTGTCTTTCTTCGAATTGTTGTTGCTGATCCAAGTTAGCCTTTAGCAATTCAATGATAGTTTTTTGAAATTCTTCCATGTTTAATAAAGATTTATAATATGTAGACTAAAGGGGGTGAACAAGGCAAAAAGAATTACAGCAATTACTGTTGCTTTGAAAATCCCGTCTACGGGGAAGTACACAAGAATCTAGACAGATTTTTTTTGGCAGAAAAAAAAAAAAGGAATTAAACTACTTACTGGTTTAGTTTCTTTCTAAATACCGTTGTTCCATAAAATTTGGTCATTTAAAATTTCCTCTATACTAATAAATATTTTTTGTTAGCCAAAAAGGTTTTAGTAAGGAATAAAGTAAAGAAAAATTATTTCTTGGTGGGCGCCCAACCGGTTCATTTGCATAAGTGTTTGTAAGTAAGCAGGGGTTTTTTTTCTGTTTTTCGCGGGGGGGGGGTGTAATTGTAGACAATTTTTTTTAGAAGTGTGGGGAGGGGAGAAGAAAAAAATATCCTTCAGACCGTAGTAAAAAAAAAAACATACTTGAGATTTTTTTCTTTTGTTGTATAAGAACTTGCTTTCTTTTTTCAAAAAAAAAAGAAAAAAATACTGGCCTTGCTAAATTTGGTCAATAGTTTTTCCAAAAGCTTGAGTTTGTCAATTTGTTTTGTGAACAAACTGGCTTTTTTGTGTAGGCAATCGTTCTCGATACTTGGTTGACCGTTGAATTGTTTGAACAGACTTTAATAATCTTAAATATTCCGTAGGTGTCGAATCGCTAGTTCGTCACTGATGTTGTTAAGCGCAATATTTTTGTATGTGTCGCTGATGTAGTGATATCAGATTAATTTTCCTCGTTGGACTCTGCTGTGTGATTGAGCAGGTCCTCTGATGTGGCGAGGACGAAATTCTCGAATCTTTCTGTCGCTATTGAATGTGGGACTGGTAGGGCTTTCGGTGTGAGTGCGTTTCTCGAATCCGTATGTCGCCACTGATGTGGACCCAAAGTCGGTACACAGAAGGAAAACCCGGAACACGGTTTAGAAGCAAGAAAGATATATACTAACTAAAGTTACAAAGGATAGTGTCCAATATTGGTAGTCGCACTTCTAGTACTCTTGTCCTACTGCTACCACAGCTACTCTATTAGCATATAATATAATATTACGCTAGTAATATAGTGCTGGAAGAATCAATGATGCAGGTAAGTTTCGGTCTTACAACAAATATGATGCTTAAATGAAAGTTTAAAGGCAAAGCAGATAGATTGTTATATAATTCTTTCAAATACTAATCTATACACAATTACATGCGTTAAAGTAAGTATTCCCATTTAAGAATAATCATTTGTTCGTACACAGTTATATAGTTCCGAGTATTTCTATCGAATGCATAATATATATATATATATATACATTCACCAACCCCTGTGCATGAGCAGGATGTGATGCAAATTCATTTTAAGCGGAGTTTAACAAGTTTGAAATCGGAGTTTTCTCTCCTCTGGATCGTTTGCCAAAACAAGGTTAAAGAGCGCAGTCTGACCTACTATTTTATCCGTGTCTGAAGGAAGAATAGATGAAACACCTTTCCCAAGGTTATTAGCGCAAACAGCCTCGTCTAGAATTTGAGATCGGTTCGCCATATCCATTTTCTATGTCAATAACTATTACACTATCGGCATGCATTTATATATATTTGTGTATATATATATATATATATATATATATATATATATATATATATATATATATATATATATATATGTTTGACCCATAGATATATAGGCACTGAACTAGATATTGCCCAGTCAATAGCCTGTGTCGACTATATTCTCTACTGAGTGAGAAGACGACGATCCCCACAAAGAGTGTCTATGTCATACGCAGGATGTCCTGCATCTGATCATGAGACTCCAGTTCTGGGGCTCTGGGAAGTGTGGATTACCTCTTTCATTGTTATTACTCCCATGTCCACTTGAGCTGTAAAACTGTAGCTTTGAGATACTGCTTAAAAGGATTTTCAACTAAATTGATACATTGCCTTTTCAAACATTGATATTGCAACAAAGTATGATGTCTTTGTATTTATCCACCCCCTCTGCACAAGCAGTATGTGACACAGGGTCAATTTCTAAGTGGAGTTTAACAGGTTTCCCTTCTCCTAGACTGGCTGCCAAACTAAGGTTGAAGAATCAAGCCTGCCCAGCTATTTCCCCACATTTAGGTTGGGAAAATAATTGGATTCATATCTTTCCCAATGGGTATTAGTACTTTATGAACTGCAATCAGCCACGCCGAGGATTTGAACTCGAGTCACTGTGTCTGTTTCCTTAAACTATAACCATTAGACCACGGCCGCCTCCTAATGATGAGTATACTTTTTTTCATTAGATCGGAGTACCAATTAAAACTGATTTTGCTTCTCTATATAATAGCCGACCATAAATGTTAAACTGGCTATAGCACAAGATAACCCAATAAGGTTTGACATGCCAGCTAAGCAACTTTTACCCTGGAAGCAAGCGATAGCAACAAAAAAAAAAACAAACAAAACAGCACCTTGTGATGTTTTTTGTTCATTTGCAACCACTTTTTTCAGCCATGAATAACACACACACACACACACACACACACACACACACACACACACACACACACACACACATATATATATTAGTTTTATTTAACAAATAAGAAAACTTGATTTGGATAAAATTCCGAAAAGGCAACATCGTATTTTAAAAAGCTTTTAGTGACATTCTTATTTCATTAATGCATGATGGATAGATAAGTAGATAGATAGGTTGAAAGATAAACATTTTTAAACTTGTTTTAAAGTTGTCTCAAAATAGATGCAATCCATTAATATAGTAATGATTTATTATGGAGACAAACCCAATGGCGGCCATTTGGAACATATTTTGTAAAAAATGCACCTTTTGAGCTAGAGACATCAAATTAATGTTTTTAATTGTTGCCATATCAGCTTCCAGGAAATGCAATCTTCTTCTGAGTTTATTGTCTTAGTAATAAATCATTATCATATTAGTAAGTTGCAACAACTTTGAGACTGTTTTGAATGATTTTGTCTTCAAATAAGTAGTGACGCAAAATATTTTTCCTCTCTTGCCCTAGGCATTGTGATCAAGGATTAATAGTTGTTATAGTATATTATTTTCTAATCTGAAACAAAAAAGAACACAACTTTATTATTAGTAGAGTTATTAGGAGTCACATGAGTCCCCTGTATATTGGGACACCCGGTATATATACATTTACTGAGCGGGCATAAATAATAGGGCAGTCACATGGTTCCCATGGATATTATGACACACTATATCCAAATGTAAAAAAAAAATTAATGAATGAATAGATGAACGTTTAACGATGGCAAACAATTCAAGTATAAATTAAAAGAATAACGTGTTTTTTCATATTCGAACATTTTCATATATATATATATATATATATATATATATATATTGGTTTGTTCCATAATACTTTCCCACTCATGTTAAGACAATTATTAATAGTATGACTGATCAGTAGTCAACTTGCCCTGTCAGCTGGGGCTATATAACACACTGACTGTATCTCTGTAGAGGGGTAAGACTCCCTCTACATCGAGTGTCCTCGATATGACACAAAACAATCTAATGGTGAGGTTCCAGTAATGCTGGAGCTTTGGCAAATTCGGAGTATCCTTTCACTGTCATAGCTCCCACGTCCACTCTGGCCCGGAGTGGTAGCACCTGATAGGGTTCTATCTATGGGTCAAATAGAACTAAACTGTGTACTTATGCTAAACTGAATTGCTTGAAATATAACTGTTTTAACATTTAAACTGCATACTTGTTTGAAAGGGAATAGTTTTTGTATGCTAAACTGAATCGTTTAAAATAGTACTGTTTTTGACATTGAAACTGTACTTATGATAAACTGAATTGTTTGAAATAGAATAGTTTTTGCAACTAAATAGCTTGAAAAAGAAATGTTTTTGACAATTAAAATGTTTACTTATGCTAAACTGAATTGTTTGAAATAGAACCGGTGACTGTATAAAAATTGATATGGTATTAAATAACCAACAAAGGTTAATATGCCATAAAATACATAAAAACAAACAAACAAACTTTTTTAAAAATTAGTTTTCAATCTACCTTAAGAAAGGTTAAATAAGAGGTCAGTGTGTATTTAGATCAAGGGTGATCCGTTTGTTGAAGAAAGGGGTGGATTTACCACGTCTTACCTTAATGATTGTGTTAATACCTCCATTGTGCAATCCGGAAAGTGACGTACCTGGGTGCGTCTTTGTAAGAAAACCGCAACTGCTGAAGACTCAATGATTCATTCATACCTGTAAATCCGCGCCTATACCCAAACAAATCCTTAAAATATCCACTTGAAAACACACACACACACACACACACACACACGCAAACTCACAAACACAAACCACAAAACAAATAAAAAAAGCAACCAAAAAACAAACAAAAAAGAAAACAAAAAAGCTGAATTACATCAGTAAGCTCACTGGCTCCAGTTTGACGAGGAATACAACGAACTCACCCTAACTTTCAACTTCTTTTCGGTCATTCTTACCAACCTTGCAATGGTTTTTAAAAGATATATATATATATGAGACAATGAAAAGAAAAAGAAAAGGGTCAGTAATGCAGATAAATATAATTCAATTGGCGTATTTACTAGTCAGTAAAAATTGTGTTGCTCTTTCATCTTCAAGTTATTTACTGCTTATATATATATATAAAGTTGGCGACCGTAGTCGAGGGTGACCTGAAAGTTTACTTTTCAATAGTTACAACACTGAGTTGTTGGTGAGGGCGCTACTTATTTCTCTGGATTGCTCCACACACCCTTGATATGTACCTTATGATGATGAGTTTTAAGCAAAGTGGTATCAAGTACCATTTTTTGAGAGTCTGGTATGACTCGACCTGGGATTAAATCTTTAATGGTAAAAAAGTTTTCGTTAAATCTATCAATTATAAAAACGTTTAACGTTTTCTTTTTTAAAACTGGAACGTTTATCGTTGGCAATAATTTTTTAAATTTTTATAATATCAGCTTCCAGGATGTGCAATCTGTTTTTGAGTTTCTTATCTCAGTTATAAATCATTATCATAATAATGAGTTGCATCTATTTGAGACAATTTTGAATGATTTTGTCTCTAAATAAGTAGTGATGCAAAATATTTTCCCTCTATTCTCCAAGGCATTGTGATCGAGGATTAATAGTTGTTATAGTATATTATTTTCAAATCTAAAGCAAAAAAGAGCACAGCATTATTAGTAGTAGAGTTATCAATAATCATATAGATCTCATGTATTTTGAGACACCCTGTATATGCATATATAGATATTCTGTAAGTGTGTTTGTATATTGTTACGTCGCCATGTGCCCTGCGGGCTTGCAGGGTGCCGTTCGTTCCCGCCAAGTCTACCAGTTAAAGCAGGGCCCTAAACGTGGGCCGTGGTTTGCCAAACGCCATTTTCCTCTCGTTATTGGGTTTCCGTAGCACGTTAGTAGAAGGATAGACGTCTTATTTCAGATAAGACCAAGATTAACTATTATCTCTTTCCTCGTGGACAAGTCTTTTCTTTGGGTCTTCGTTTAACGAGGCTCACCATACCTCGGAGTTTGAGTTCATTCAAAGGAGAAGCTTTTACTTTTTCTCTCAGAGTTCTCTGCACGTCATGACTTTAGAATTTGGGTTTATTCCGTATCCCAAATTATGTCCTTTGTTTTTCAACGAACAAAAAACAACTGCTTATGTTTCTTCACCCTTCGACGAATAAACGGCAACCGATTAGTTTCCGTAGTTTGAAAATTTACCACGTGTTGGTTCAGTACCAATCATGGTCGCAGGTCTGCTTCTCTCCGCTGACGTATACATGGCTTATAGAGACTGGGGTTTTCTCATGCCCATGTCAGCTAGTGGTTATATTAGAGGGTTGAAGAGAAACGGCCCTCCTACTTCCACCATTCTGCTTATTACTATAGTCTGCTGATTCTTGCTTGCCACTATAGTCGGCCGACGGTCGGCGACCCGCACTTCCTTCCCCCACAAGCCGGCGAATGTATGAGGGTCTCATATTTCCTCGTCACAATATATATATATATATATATATAGTTGTTGGCCTACCGAGGTCGAGGATGACTCGAAGGCTTCCTTTTCAGAAGCTACTACATCGAGGTTTGGGGAGGGCACAATTCTTTTCTTATGATTGCTACTCTCACCCTTGATTCATACCTTATAATGCTGAATGTTAAGCAAAGAGGCATCAAGTACCATTTTTACGTCTTTTATATGACTCGACCTGGGATTGAAACCTGGCCTCCCAGTCCATTAGCGAACACTCTTAACATTATACCAGAATAGGTTCGCAAATTATTTCAAATTTGGTAGATAGGTTTTTATCATTTCATATATTTGTATGTTACACGTGTTTCAGGCTTATCGTCTTCTAGTGGCGAGATCCGGTGGAGATTATAATTATAATTTTTGCCTACTTCTTTTTATCCTGAATATTGTTTTGAGAGGTTATATAGTTTTCTTTAGTTCCGGTTTTGTGTCTGTGTCTCATGGGTGTTCATTGTCCATGAAGACCTTTTGTGTATGTTGATGCTTTTTTTATATAAGTCCGTATTCTCTGAGAGTGTACACATCTACATATAAACGCATATATTTCTTTGAGTGTCCGGAGGATTTTGTTCTTCTCTGGTCTTTTCTTTTTACATCTAGTCTGTGTAAAGATTT
This sequence comes from Sepioteuthis lessoniana, assembly GCA_963585895.1. NCBI lineage: Eukaryota > Metazoa > Mollusca > Cephalopoda > Myopsida > Loliginidae > Sepioteuthis > Sepioteuthis lessoniana. The sequence continues at coordinate 36,113,146 of OY757939.1, forward strand.
TTATGTGCGCATGTATCCTGTTGGTTTGTTGGTTTTTATGGCATATCAGCCCTTGTAGAATTTTTAATGCCAAATCCTATTCATACTTTTATTAGATATGAATAATTTATTAACAAATATTTTGTTGGTAACATTTTTAAATGATTTGTTTGCACACAGTTAAATGGATTCAAATATTGCTATATAACACTAATAATTAAGTTTAACATAAGTCATTTGTTTGCACACAGTGAAGTGGTTTCAAATCTTACAATTGAAGACTAATAAATCTATTCAATACTATTCATTCATTTTTGATCAGTGAAATAGTTGCAAGTATTCTGATCTAACACGAATAATTCTATCTAGTATTATTTTTTTGTTTGCACACAAGTTATGCAATAAAACAACTTTAAATTTATTTGCACGCAGCTAAATTGTTTCAAGTATCTGCATGTAACATTGCTCATTATTAAATATTCTATTTGAGCCATATATGCATATTTACCAACCCCTCCGCTCGGGCAGAATATGACACAAGGTCAATTTTTAAGCGGAGTTTAACAGGTTTGAATTCAGAGTTTTCCTTCTCCTAGACAAGTTGCTTCACCAAGGCTGAAGAAATCAGTCTGTCCTACTATTTACCCATAGCTGGAGGGAGGATAATTGGATTCATATGAGTGCAATGTGAAATGCAATTATCCTGATCAAGGATTTGAGCCATGTATCGGAGGTAACTCTATGCAATTGATCTTAACACTATTTCAAGGAATGATATGTCTGAATTGAATATGTAAACAAATAAAATCCAAGGAGTTCTCCACATTTCCAAAAGTTCCAGGATTGAAGCCGCACCATCGGGAGATTTAATGCTATATCAGGGATACTTGTTGAGTCGGCTGGTCTTATCTCTTCGCAAAGATTCTACAGCCCCAGTTGACTTGGTTTTATGTATTTTTTAGTGTTGGATTGGAAAAGTTGAAAACATTTAACTGTGTACAAATAAAGGATCTTTGGCTCGTTCAAACATGTTTCCAACAAACAATTAATTAAAATCACACACGCAGACAGACAGACACACACACACACCCAGGAGACTGGGGTTCAATCCCAGGTTGAGACATACCAAAGACTAAGATATGATACTTAATGCTTCCTTGCTTAACACTTAATATTATAAGGTAGGGATTATGGGTAAGTCAAGCAATCCAGGGAAAGTAGTAGCACCTTTCCCAACATCTGTAATAGCTCATAAAAAGGGAGCCTTCAGGTCGCCTTCGACCACGGTTGCCTATATATATATATATATATATATATATATATATAAAGTTTTTTTGTTGGTCCAATGAGAGATAAGTGAATATTTAAAAATGAATAGGTCCGCAAATGGCATTTCAGTTTTTATTTCATATAACTATACTCCACACATGTTTTGGACGTCGTACTTTTCTTCAGGAGAATGTCAAATTTTATATATATATATATATATATATATATTGTAACAGTGTTGGTTGTCACTAAAAAATCAAATGACACCATACCACACCTGAAGCACCGTAAGTACCGACCATCACACCCGCCACAATGTATGTATCATCTTTCTCCATTAATCCCCATACTCTTCTTCATACGCCTCCACTATCTGTAGATATATTTTAATGAACGTTAATAATATGCCTCAACACTGTACGTTCATTCTATCTACCGCGCACACTCCATCATTTACTACAATAACTTACAAGTCATATAACGTTAACACAACACAGATGACTATTAAGAATAATAATCACTCCCCAACTATTAACCATTCCTCCCAAACCCACCATCTATTTCCTTAATTTTATGATGACGACACTTCGCTTTTCAGTTATAACCATCATCCTACATAAAAAATAAATAAATAAATAAAAACAATCATAGCTAATACTAACTATTATCGTAACCCCTTCATTATATTCATTATGTACGTACTATCATAGATAACTATAATATATACGCAACATATCATCAACACAACACAAATTATTATTGTAATCTAGCTCAAATCTCTTCCATAAATAAAATACCAATATTGTACAATATTCCATTGTATATTGCAATACAACATATCCCTACTCCACGATATTTACAGTGATTCTGGCTTACCATACTACACTTACTTAAATACGCTTACATACCAAATCTTTATTTTATTTCTCTCAACATGCAATGATGATGTTTTGTTCCTTAGTTATAATCACCAACACAGATAGAAATAAATTAATAAATTTTCCCGCCCCTACTGTTGCAATATTAGATATATTGACGTCTCCCATCCGGTTAAACAACGCGCTGCGGATGTACTTTCATATACACATACACTATACACCACTTACACATAGACAGACAATAATACGAAACTATACCCCCCCACACACACAATTGCAAGCGCACGTAAAGATTCTACACTATCTCAACGGTTTTTAACAGTATTTTTCGATTTTTGAGTTTCGATTTATTCCGTTTATTTCGTTATCTGCCCGAAGATTGTTGTTTGTAAAAACTTCATGAAACCAAAGGTCGCAGACAAACTTTCATGGCATTAAATATATAAATCTAATATATTTATATATATATATATATACGTCACATATAATATCTATTTCTCTAAACCTCTGTCTCTGTCTGTCTGTCTCTCTCTCTATATATATATTGTGCGTAATGGTTGGGGGGTTGGTTGGTTGGTTGTGTCTTACAGCATATCAACCCTTATATTTCATTTATTAACAATACCTGTTTGTACATTCTGACGAATAGTGTTTGTTTGTTTGTTTGTTTGTGTGTGTGTGTATGTGTGTGTGTGTGTGTGTGTGTCCAAACTCGTATTCACATAATATCTATATAATTATGTTTTCTTTTGTTACCTTAAGAAAGTAATCTTAAGAAAGTAATCTTAACACTATTTCATTAAGTGATTTGTCTTGATTAAATTCATAAACATAGCAAATATGTAACGGCATTTAAAAAATCATTTTCTCTTAATTATCTATCTGCTTTTGCTTGGCCATGTGAAGGGGTCCATAGGAATACATCACTTATTAGCTCGTCCCTACTTCTCCAGCAGTATCCTGCATGTCTGGTTCGTCTAACTTTGATAGTTTAAGGGTCAAATTGAACTGTTTAAAAACTATTTGTTTGGTTTCTTTGTTTAATGGCATATCAACCTTCGTGGGTTGTTTAATGCTTAGTCCATCCTTCTAGAAGAACAGCAGAGATGTTCCATAGTGAAGAGGATAAGGGGGATTCATACGTTTCCCAAGGGTATTTGTCCGAAAGTAAACATAATAGCGTGAGTGGAGTTCGAACTCGCGTACTATGATTCCGCAGTCCCACTCTTTAACCATTGCACCACGAAGGCACGCCCTAAAATTATTTGTATTTGATAGGAATACTTTATATATAACCGAGTGCAAAAAGCTACACAAAAAACGTGAATACAAACGTCCAATTTACGTAATGCCCCCTGCCCTAAAATAGCCCCAGATAGGTTGACATGAGGTTAAAATCACTCACTCACTCAGTCAATCAATCAATCAGTCAATCAATCAATATTACTGTTCTTTTTTTAGATACAGATATTTTTGCCGCAACAATGGTGAAATATTTCCTAGGGTATTTTTTTTAGTTTGTTCAGAATGCAAAAGTCTGATTGTGTTTTCCCTCAAATTAATTCATCAATTTTTTTTCGATGAAAAAATATAAATATTTTTAAAAATGACAAAAACAAGCAAACAAACAAAAATGACTCCTGTAAATTTCGATGTTCGTTCCGGTATTTTATTTATTCTTTTTTTATCACCGTTTTTTTAAGGAAAAAATTATGCCAATGTGGACTTTACTTTTGAAGTGGGGAATGGGTAAAAATATCTTTAGAAGTGTCAACCGATTCGGCTTTAGTTTAAGAGTAGGGAGAGAGGGCCAATGTTTTCTTGGGACACACAGAAAGTTAGAAGCAAAAAGAACGAGTCACAAGGAAACACTCGTGTGCAGCACGTGGAACAAGTGGTTATGGTTTTAGTGGAACAGTAAGATTTGTTAGAAAGCCTTCAAATTAACAGAACGACCCCAGTTAATAACCCTAATATATATATATATATATATATATATATATATATATCGCGCTGGTAGCACGGATATATATATATATTAAGGGGTCTCACATCATAGTGCCTGGTTGGCAGAAATTAGAATACGCTGATTGCAACCCCTCCGGAGAGATACGAACCCCACCAAAAAAAGGTGTCTCTGGTATCCGGTGATGAGTCTCACGTTCTGAAACTTTGGAGACAGTGGAGTGCCACTTCATTGCCATTACTCTCAGGTTCACTCAAAACTGGATTGACATTTAAATAGATGTATTTCAAAATTATTCGTATTTGATAGGAATAATTGATACATATAAATGTGTGCAAGGAAGAGTTACTTTAAACCCAATGATTATCTATAAATTATTTGTATTAGATAGGAATACTTGAAACCATACAACTGTGTGCAAATTATTTCTATTAGATAGGAATACTTGAAACCATGCAACTGTGTGCAAATCATTTGATAGGAATACTTGAAATCATAAGCAAAGATGATAATCATCAAATCGAATTGTTAATGTTAGACTGATAGACATGTAACGATTTAACTGTATGCAAATTATTGGTTTAATGGTTAGAGAGTTCAATAATGGCCCGGGAGACCTGGTCTCAATCCTGGGGCAGCAGAATACACCGGCTGCATCTTTACAGAGGAGTAAGATTTCCCCTATGAGTGTCCTTCATATGACACAAAACAATCTGGTGGTGAGGTTCTTGTAATGCTGAAGCTTAGGGGAAGTCGGAGTGCTCTTTTTATTCCCATTACTCCCGGGTCCACTCAGGCTCGGAGTGGTAGCACTTGATAGGGTCCTTTCTATGGGCCAAATAGAACTAAACTGTATGCCTATGCTAAACTGAATTGTTTGAAATAGAAGTGTTTTACATTTAACTGTGTATAAGTAAATAACTGACATTTAATTGAATTGTTAATGATACATAGCAATACTTGGAACCTTTTAACTTTTTTGACTAACTTGAATAGCTAGATATAGAAATGTTTTTGACATTTAAACCGCGTACTTATACTAAACTGAACTGTTTTAATTCGAACGTTTTATATGCATAAAAATGAATTTGGCATTAAATAAGCTACAACGGTTGATATGCCATAAAACCAAACAAAATCAAACCTAAGTCGAATCATACCAAACAATAAAAAAATGGTACTTGATGCCTCCTTGCTTAATACTCAGCATTATAAGGTACGGTTCAAGGGAAAGTGGAGAGATCCTGGGAAAGATGTAGCGCCCTCTCCTACACTTCTGTGTAGTGGCTATTGTAAAGAAAGCCTTTGGGTTGCGCTCGACAACGATCGGTTAACTTATTTGAAACTATAATTGCTTATCATTTTCTTTTCTTTGACTGATGTCTGTGCCAAGGCAAGTCCTCTAAGGACACGTTAAAGTATTCTTGCCGATCGTACTCATGCTGTGGTCTGATTGGTTTGGATTCTTCCAGTGCCACATTTTTTTTCTAAGCCTTTTGAGACAGTTCCAATCGCATCAATTAGTCACTCTCATGTTCCTTAATTTTTTTTTGGTCTTTGAAAGATATTTGTTTTTCTTCTCGATTTATTTTTTGTTTTCTTATTGTGCAACGCGGGAACGTCAAAATCCACTAGATTACAACTTCTTTTTGGTTTTTGGTTAATTAACTCTAAATTTGACCTTCAGACCAAAATAATGTGACCCGTTTGTATCGCAAAATCCCAGAGAATTTTTGCGTCTCATTCCCTTGGATGGATTATTGTTTTACTTCTAGCGAGTTTTTCACACCAGCGCTAGTAGGAACTGTTTCTCTTGTCAACACACGCAAAAAATAAACGCAAAATTATGCGATGCCGGCTCATACGTCACCAGGTTTCGGATTATATCTTCAGACATGTAGCGTATCTTCTTTCATAATTCAGACAATCATTCTTTTAAGTTAATAAAATATCGCAAGGTCTGAACATTCCTTTATGAGGTCGGCACAAATGTCACCACATTTCACCGGATCCTTTTCTCTCCTGATTTTGGTAGACATCTTTTTTTAGCTGAACATGTGCAAAAATAACAAAAGTTTAAAGTCAGAATAAAACCGAATAAGAATCTAAAGATTTTGCTCGGCAAACGTCGTCAAGTATTTTTTTCTGCCATTCTTAGATGTCTGACCTTTTTTTCCAATTTGGGGTGAGGACATTGCTTACAACCAGGCACACAGTTTTTTTATATTTTGATAGTTGAAATTCTAAGCCAAGTAGCATGGAAAGATCGAAAAAGCTGGCGTATTCGTCGATCAGCGTTTGTCTTTCTTTTATTTTCGGCAACATTTTAGCCGTTCAGGCTTTTAGGAGATGTCGAAAATGGCCGGAAAACGAATGCGATCTTCTGACATGCGCATACATAGATTTCCGCCTTTTGTCACGCAACTAATTTTATTCTACGGTGAGTCAAAAGTTTTGCATTATTCTGGTATGAGCTAGTTTACCGCGGGTATATCACGTGACCGAAGCAGTAGCAGGTATTCGCTGGGGTTGGTCGTATTATGGTAGTTGGTGCACTTACACGTTGTGTATTTCTTCACTCCGTCTGGGATTTGAAACCTGCACAAATGAATACGCAAAATCATTAACATAATGTCATGTTACTCGCACGGATTTCCCTAACTCTCTCGCCATCCGTCTCTATCATCCATCACTTCCGGCAAATCTTCTAGACTACATTCTGTGTCCGTACAGAACTGTTGTTGATTGGTTCTAACAGGTCGTCCTACACTTGCGCGTCTATGTGAAAGGGTCCATGGGAGAACGTCACTAATTAGTTCATCCTTACTCTTCAAGCAGTGTCCCGCATGTCTTGTTCAACTTCTTTGGATGGTCTTCGAAATGTTTGAAGAAATTTCGTTTAGGTTACAAGAACGTCGATGGCAAGGTCAGCCCGGCCTTGAAGCGTAAATTCTGAAGTTGTGTTAGAAGACAGAGGAGCAAATCAGGTGAGTATCACTCGGAGAGTATCTTGCGAGTTCGGTACGTAACTCATAACTTTGACAAAAGTGTTGGAATTGTACTTCGCGTTACCAAAATATTGCAAAACTTATGACTCACACTATTATATCCCAACTTATTTCAGACGAAATAGCCGAAGATTAACAGGGGAATAAGGTAAACTATATATACTTTAGTAGTGAATGAATTCGTGTGATGGACGTCTTCGTGGAATGGACGACCCCTTACTTGTGGCTCAGCTAAGCTACAAGAATATTTGCTCATCATCCACTGACAAAGAGAAAACATTCAAACATTTATTTATATTTACAAAACTACTGAAACATAATCAAAATAAATGCAATACCATAAACAAACAATGTAGTCTAGACCTTGATGTAGCTTGGGGTGTTTACTTACATATTCTAAACATATTAAAACCCACAGTGATATAAAATAGTATTGACAATATAATAATTAAATTTATTATTGAATAATTGGGAGACATTATTAACCTTTCTTATGAACAGAATCACATGAAATCGTCTTGAATGTTCAAAAGAAAGCTTAGCTGATTGTAATCTTTTTTACCTAACTTTCTTTACTATCTATAATATTTGAACAGGTGATATAAATAGTGTACAATGTTAAGTAAAATTTCTTATCTTAGCAAATAAATTTTGTTTAGTTATAGGCAATGCGGGTATACGTTGGTTGGTTGGGTGTTTGGTTGGTTGTATTTTAAGGCACCTCAACCTACGTTGGTTATTTAATGCCAAATCTTGTTATATATACATATATATATATACATATGGACGGCTCCGCGGTGTCGAGTAATGAGAATTCGTCCTCCGCCATTGCTCGGCACCGACTGGATTATCTGGCTGGTGCTGTCGTTTATAACCCCAAAATATTTACCTTCTTGAAGTCTTCAAGGAACAAGTTCATACATCCTTACACGAGACCCTCCTCAATTAAAAATTCCAACCTGCGCAGTATATAAGAAGTAGATTTAATGAGTTGCTTTTAAAAGAACAAATACTAAAAGAAAGAAACGTAAAAAGAAAGAAAGAAAGAAAGAAAGAAAGAAACGTGAAAAGAAAGAGAAGAAAAAAGAAAAAAGTAAGAGAGAAAGCAATGTGAAACGAAAGAAAGCTACGAAAGAAAGAAAGAAAGAAAGAAAGAAAGAAAGAAAGAAACGTGAAAAGAAAGAAAGGTGAAAATAAATAAAGAAAAAAGAATGAAAGAAAGGAAAAAAGAGGGAAAGAAAGAAATGTAAAAAGAAAGAATGAAAGCAATGGGAAAGGAGAGAAAGAAAGAAAGCAATGTGAAAAGAAAGAAAGAAAGAAAGAAAGAAAGAAAGAAAGAAAGAAAGATAAAAAAAAAGAAATGCGTGAAGAAAGAAAGAAAAATTGAAACCCACAAAGAAAGAAAGAAAGAACCACTGGTGAAATATTTAACAGAACCAACTCGAGGAAGAAAGAAAAAGTTAAATAACGTCCCTTGATGACTGCAAACACGTGATATCGTGGGAGTTTGGTGGCCGGTAGGGGTCGCTTTTTACCAGACAAACAAAATGTCGGTAAAAGACGATGAACAGAGAGAGAGAGAGAGAGAGAGAGAGAGAGAGAGAGAGAGAGAAAGAAAGAAAGAAAGAAAGAAAACAAACTAGCAAAGATAAAATAATCCCTGCGGTTCAATTGTCGTCTGCAAAATGAAACTGAAACGTTAAATGTTAGAACTTAATGTTGTCTATTGTGACTGTTCTCAAGTGCACATTGACAGTGGGGGAGTGTGTCTGTCGGGTACCTGTGGTTCACCAGGGAATATACAGGCCCTTAATTAAAACAAAAATCACAATCTCACGTGTTCTTAGCGCTTTTATTTAATTTTTTTTCCTTTATGTCTAAACTTTTATTTTGATTTCCCTTTTGGTGGTCGAGTCGGTGAGGCTCTTGATATAGCAATACTGGCAAAAAGATTTTCCCCTCGATAACCACGCCCATATATTTGTACACTACTGTTGAACGATATTAGAGTTAAAGAAAATATTACCTACCTATGATTTCTGGAGAAGAAAGGAATACAGTTTGAAAAGGGACAGAAAAGCCAATAACAAATTTAATAAATTCATACTGATTTTTTATCTATTATATATATCATTTTCTCAATATTATTATTTATTCCCATTACTTACTACATACTTTGGATTTGTTATCAGTAGAAAATCGTCTACAGTATTCTTTTCGGATAGATAGAGCAAAAGAAAGATGAAAGAAAGGATGCAGAAAAAACATCATTTTACATATAACATTAGTTCATATTTGTATAACAGTTACGTAAAAATAACATCGGTTGATAATATACATTGAACAGGGTAAGGGGGACAATGAGAAGATACAGGTTTGGTTTGGGTTTTTGTTAAAGGGCATATCAACCTTCACGGAGAAGATACAGTGAAATGGACGAAAAAAATGCAGTCAGGAATTATGTATGATCTTAGCTTACAACATTGAGGAATTTCTTTGGACCCAGTTGGGAAAAATTAATGGAAATTTCTATATCATTTTCGGCTTACAGAAGGTTTTCCAAGGAATGTTCTGCATTCAAAGACACCGTGTTGAATAATACCTGAGAAATTTAGATTCATGCTTTTTAAAAGTAGTAGGTGAGTGTAATCCAGAATATGGCTTCCCTTGATTTCTTATGTCGCAAACACAGGTTTTTGCAAGATCACAGAAGTTAAACAACGATGATCTTATTCAATACTTAAATAGGTAACCACTTTAGAAAGCTGAGACCTGTGTGGCTATAGCAAAGAAAAGCTTAGTAAATCACAACATAGCTCAAATTCATTAAAACATCTCCTTTTTTAACACAGGTTCCAGCAAGATAACTGAAGTTAAGCAACGACGATCTTATTTAATACTTGAATGGGTAACCACTTTAGAAAGCTGAAACCTGTGTGGCATATCGAAGCTCAGTTTAGTAAATCACAACATAGCTCAAAGTCATTAAAATGATCTCTTTTTCAACATAAGGTAGAGAAGCAATTTATGGTATCAGTGTTTGAGAAAAAATAGATTTATTAACAAGATTAATATCTATCAAGAGAATGTCCTTCCCAACAGTGGGTAATATGTCATACTTGTTGTTTAGAATGATCTCTTTCCGAGAAACTCAATCAAAAAACGAGCAGATTTCTTTTCAACCCTTAAAAAGGTTTTGTTTATTGGTTGATTTTAAATAGCTTTTCAACCCTGGTGGGTTAGTTAATGCCAGATCCTGTTTATATACACATAAACTAGATCTTGCATTAACTAACCTACAAGGGTGGATATGGGAATTTGCTTTGTATGGAATTTATTAATTATCCGATATTGAGGACTCCACTTATCTCTAATGAATCCTCTTATGTATTTATTGCCCAGTTGCCTGATTCTCTCCGGAGGGGTAAGACTCCCACAATGAGTGTCCTGATATGACACTAAACAATCTGATGGTGAGATTCCAGTAATGTTGAAGCTTTGGGGGATACAAAGTACCCCTTCATTGCCATCGCTCCCAGGTCCACTCTGGCCCAGAGTGGTAGCACCTGACAGGGTCCTATCTATGGGTTAAATTGAACTAAAATTCGTACTTGTGGTAAACTGAATTGTTTGAAAAAACTGTTTCTATGTTAAAATATATTTGGCATTAATAATTTACAATGGTTGAAGTGCCATAAAACCAAACTAAACCAAATCAAACTAATTTTATATATTTATAAGTGTGCATCTTGTGGATTATAGAGGATTAAGAAGATTTCAAATAGAATTATTCTCAACTAATATTCCATTGCATATTTTTATCATATATATATATATATATATATATATATATGTATAATTCGGAAGCAAATAGTTTAAAGGTGATTTTAAACGAGATAGATAAATGATTTTGAGCATTGCTTTTTATTGTTAGGATTTCGATTCATCGAGAAATTCTATCTGATAAGAACAATTTGTTCACAGCTCCACAGTTTCCACTAACTAAATGTAATAACCCTTAATAAGTGATTGAACAGTTCTATTTGACCCACAAATGGGACCCCAAAATACTTGCTATCCGGTCAGATTGTACCTGAGAGTTATGGTAATAAAGGGGTACTACATATTTCCCAAACTTCCGATCAGGCGCTTCACCATCTGATGCATTTTAACGTAATACCCAGGACACTCGTCTTACAGCCTCAGCCGACAAGGCCGGCAGCTAACTAAGATTTTCCTGGTAAACCTTTGGCAATCAAAACAATTTATTGATTCCCTTACCTTCTTCTATTCTATAACATAGCTCCAATCAGAGAAAATTCACCCGAAAATTTTATATATCGTACAAAAATGTATCTTGACAACTATTTTAAACATGAAAACATTTTAAATTTAGTTTCAATTTTAATGTTTTAAGAGCCAATTAATTGATGTTTAAAATAATTTGAAAATTTGTCTCAAACAAACAAATTGGGAATACAGAAGGGATCATTTTTATTGGAAGGGTCTTACTCTTCTGTGAATGATGCAGTTAGTGTATTGAAGGCTTCCATCGACAGTACAAGACAGGTAGATCGTTGATGAAAATTAGAGTTAGCACAAGGACAGGGCCTTTGAGGAATTCCTGTATTTTCATTTGAATCTTGCCTGCTGCATTTGGTCAACCCTCGCTTAAATAGTTAACCCCGTCTTCAAAAAAAAAAAAATGCAAAAATACGTATCTAAAAAGCCGGGTCAGACTGTTTTTAAGACAATGAAAATTAAGCTTAGTTAAATTCCTCCAAAAATAAAAGTAAAATTCTTGAAAATGGTTGGATATATAGTCAAAATCTCTGGAACTCTGAATCTTTCAATTTCTATATCCATTCAATCCAGATTTACGTTCCCTTGTTAATAAACAAAAAATACATCCTTCTTTGTTTTTTTTAACAAAAATCTATTAAATGAAAAAACAAATACATTCTGATTTTTAAAAAATTAAGTATCTTTGCTTTTATTGAGATGATAATTCATTCTGGATTACTTGAGACTCACTACTAAATATCGAACCGTTAATTCTGCCAGTACGCAAGGAGAAGTGGCTTCATGCCTTTAATCACACGTGTACCTAAACAGCTTCTATGGGTAATTGAACACAGATCCTTCAAGTTGGTTTCGCTTTCCGATAATTGTGAGGCTTTCACTTGAATTCGTAACTGAATTAATTAAAATGTCGTCTCTTCAATATCAAAATGGCGGTCTTTGTTCTTGTCGGTCATTTGAAGCCTCTGCAGTTGAGGACTTCATTCTCTTGATCTGACATCAACATTCTTGACATAATCAAATGAAAACCGTCTAAGCGACTCATCATACAAGGAAAGACTTCGACACAAAGGCAAATACATACAATTACACATGTCATTAATTAATTCACCATATTATTACTCAGGTTTATTTTCTCTTCGGATTCTCATAAGATCTCCAACCCACCCTCATCCATTCCTCACACACAACTCCCACCCAATTACCTACCCAATCTTTACCTGAAGTTTAAACACACGAATATTAGTCGGGTGTTGGGTTGTTGCTATCCGAGTCACCCGGCTGTAAAACCAAAAGAGGAAAAATCTGTCCTGTGAACCCAAAGCAACGTCTTTCTCCTCTAATTCCTGCCAGTGAGACCATTTAGTAGAACTCAATAAAAGACTTTTGACTCATTTCAGACTGAGTTCTTAATAAAAAGAAATAGAGGTCTCAGTGCATTGGGGTCGTTGATAAGCTGCCATATTGTTTTGTTGGTGGGAAGAAAAGAAAAGAAAAGAAAAGAAAAGAAAAGAAAAGAAAAGAAAGAAAATGCGTTCAGTATTATGGTCGTTAATAGCGCACGCACCTCTTTGTTTATTTTGAGAGAGAGAGAAAGAAAGAAAGAAAGAAAGAAAGAAAGAAAGAAAGAAAAGTCATGCAGTGTCGTTGTTAAAAATCCCACATATTTTTATCGAAAAGCAAAATAAAAAAATAAGACGAAAGAAAATGAGAAAAAAGAAAGAAAAAGAAAACGGGCACAAAATGACTAGAAAAAAAAAGAAAAGAAAAACGAAAAAAATATGAAAATGAGGAGGAGGAACAACAAAAACAACAAAAGAGGACAAAATAAGAAGAAAAGAAAGAGATTTGGAATAGTGGAAAAAAGAGGTAAATCGGGAAAAAATTTAAAAGGATTTAAGAAAGAAAGAAAGAAAGAAAGAAAGGAAAAATAATGAGACAAAAAAGCCAGTGAAGAAGAAGAAGAAGAAGAAGAAGAAGAAGAAGAAGAAGAAGAAGAATTTCTTGAGACAGTCAAGGCAGTGCATATGAAAGTTGATAGCAATCATCTTCTGTAAATTCCATTAGACAAAAAAGAAAGGAAAAAAACAAGAAAGACAAAACTAAGCAATCCAAAAATATTTCGAAAAAGACAACAATAACAAAAAAAAGTCAACAAAATGGATGCAAGAGAAAGGAAAAATAAAAGATAAAATGAAAACAAAAGCCGACATTTTACAAAAAGGCGGTCGTTTCTTCTTTTTCATTTGAATGAAATGGACATCATTGAAGCAGCAAGAAGAAAAAGAAAAGAAAAGTAAAAAAGAAAAGATCTGTTGACTTTTTTGGTGGGGAACATAGAGGAATTGAGTGTCACTTGGTACTCAAGGGAGATAACTACAATGTCAAGTGCAGAACGCTATTACGAAGAGAACTCTCCTTTGTAGGAGTCAAAGACATTCTCGCTATTTCTTACTGAATTTATAAAACACTGGCCAACAACATTTCACTTTCTACTGGTAACTTAAGTTCGAGAAATCTCTAGGGGTAATTTGGGATCGCTGATTTCAAAAATGTCATTCGTTCAGTTTTTATTCTATGATACACCCATAAAACTTTAAACGTATGAATTTTCAGAATATTGGAATTTTAAATAGCGTCAATTTTCACAAAAGCTATCTGAATATATCGTCTATTTGAGTCTTTAGCTTGAATTAAAAATAAAGAGGATATTCAAGACATTCTCCCGAACACTTTCGCTTTCTTTCTTTTTTGCTTTCTTTCTAGCCATTGGCTTCTCTCTTCTCTCTTTCTTTCTCACCAACACACACACACACACACACACACACACACATATATATATATATATATATAATCTATGGGTAAAGTAGTTGAGTAAGATAAACTCAAAAGAATTGGTAAGCCAACCCGTCTTGGAGAAGGAAAAACTTTGAATTCAAACCTGAAGAACGTTGTTTTGGAGAATCTTTTACACACTTGTGCACCATTCTGCAGCTTTCAGCTCTTCCAAGAAGTGTGACTGTTTCTACACAAAACTTTACCACTATAAACAAATCATTTCTAATGACAGGTCAACAGTTTATATATTTAACTGAACTGTTTGGCCAATATTTGACCCATGTTCAACTCGCCCCTGCATTCACAGTGTTTCTGAAATAGGAAATAAGAGATACCTGTTTTACTATGGTCAGTTGCCAGTCCTGTCGATCAGTTCATTTCGAACGTTCGAACACCCTTTTCAATTTTCCCCACTATCACTCTCTTCAACTCTTGGAATAGGCGTTCAAGTGTCTCATCCAAATAGAACTTACTGTTCTTTGTTTTCAGTTGTTCTCGGAAGGGGGCCATGACTTCCGCTTGTGAAATTGCGTATGACACCTGATCCTATTTACCCAACCCCTCCGCTTGGGCAGGATATGACACAAGGTCAATTTTTAAGCGCAGTTTAACAGGTTTGAATTCAGAGTTTTCCTTCTCCTAGACTAGTTGCCTCACCAAGGCTGAAGAACCTAGTCTGTCCTGCTATTTACCCATTGCTGGAGGGAGAATAATTGGATTCATACCTTTCCCAAGGGTATTAGTGCTATGTGAAATGCAATCAGTCTCGTCCAGGATTTGAACTCGAGTCGCCGTGTCCAATTCCTGCGACGATAACAATTACACCTCGGACACCTGATTCACGAATCGAAACCAGGACTTGACGCCGGTGATACTCGTAGGTGTAGGGAAATGGAGAATAGCTTCTGTCATCCTTTTTGTGGGCTTAACACCGTCGTCGGTGACCCGAAATCCCGCGAAATCCGCCTCCCTTTCGGCAAAATTAAACTTATCCGGGTTAAATACAATCCCCTTGTCCGCACAGTGACTAATGGGGATTCTATCGAATCGTCCCATTGGAGGCTGTCATCTATGCATCGGGTTTTTCGAGTCATATCTACGGTGATATCGTCAAACTGACGAGTATATCCGTCCCCTGTTCTGTGGAATCCTTGAGGGACCGGCAGTATCTGTATCGGCCCCACTCGGTGATTAATGTGGCAACATTTCGCGTGGCTGTCTTTCTTGTGTGTGCTGGTATCATAGATACCTGGTTAAATGGGGACGATGTATGATGTGTTTCCCTCATAGTGGCATCGTTTAGTTTCTGTAAGTCCACCGTCCTCCAAGGAGATCTGTCCTTTTTCGCTGCGACAACCATCCTTGAACACCAGGTAGTTGGGGTGCCAACTGGCACCGGTTCTATTATACCAAGACCGACATCTCTGTCTAGCTCCTGTTTTATTCTCTTTTTCCGGTAGTCGGGGACAGGTAGTGGCGTTTGAACTGCCGTCGGCTTTGCCCCCGGGATGAACTCGATGTCTAATGGTTCACACACCATTGTTTGCAGTGGATGATGTGGGCATGTGTTAAACGCACTAGATTTAAAGTATTCCAGTAACCATTGTTGAAGCTTATGCCTGTTGGCTTGGATTGGTTTGAATAGAATGGTTTCCTTCGCAATTGTTAATGAGCTGCTCTGTGACAATGATGTCGGGAAATCGGACGGCAGTAGGTCCAAATCCTTCTATGCAGTCTGTAACAAGTAGAAACATGATGTATTATCTGATACATATATAGTCTGTCGCGTCTCTTTCGTCCGCACCCTTATATGTAGAAATAAGACACCCTTAATGCGCTGCCGGTTATTGGTTATGCCTCGTATCAGGTGGGTGGTTGATCCTATTTACCCAACTCCTCCGCCCGGGCAGGATATGACACAAGGTCAGTTTTTAAGCGAAGTTTAACAGGTTTGAATTCAGAGTTTTCCTTCTCCTAGACTAGTTGCCTCACCAAGGCTGAAGAACCTAGTCTGTCCTACTATTTACCCATAGCTGGAGGGAGAATAATTGGATTCATACCTTTCCCAAGGGTATTAGTGCTATGTGAAATGCAATCAGTCTCGTCCAGGGTTTGAACTCGTGTGGCTGTATCCATGTCCTACGACGATAACCATTACACCACGGGCACCTGGTTGATACCAGATATCCATCTGGGTACCCAAGGAGTTTCTGAATCTCGGATCCAGCCGAACAAGTCTGAGCCCCTGTATCTGCAAAGACCAGGACGGGAGAAGCGCGTGAGGTTACTCGTTTCTGTGGTATACATCCGAAGGTTGCATGAATCCCAGGTATCATGGTTATCTCTGCAGCCACTGAGGGGGTAACTCTGGAGAGCTCCTTTGAAATCGTTCCCCATTATACTCGAGGTGAGGCACATTCGTCAGCCCCATGTGATAGTACCTGCTGCTCTTGCGGGTAAATTGACCTCCACCCCCGGAGTACTGTTGGTAAACATAAACGACTCCTCACTTTTTAATGTTTTACTCGTGGCTTCCGCTTCGGATTTGGCGAACTTCCGGCATACCTTCTTCACGTGCCCTGTCATTGCACAGAACCGGCATTTCAGCTCAACCGCCGGACAATCCTTCCGGTTCATTGAGCCTCCTCCTGAGTGTGAAGTCCTTACACATCCGCTGCAGGGTTTGATATATCGTTGAATCGACTGGGTCTCGGTCTCATGGAGCGGTCGTTTTCGGTCCAACTTTGGCACATTGGATGATGTAAGAGGGTGCATAGCACCCTGGAAGTGAACGGTCGACTTTTCTGACGTTTCAATGCAAACCAAATGGTTGAACTTCTGCTCCAAACTGACGAGTGAGGCGGCCTCCGCCAATATCCTGCTTTGATGCTCCAAATTGGTGAACTCTGCTATCATCTGTCCGGTAACCATGTCTTCTGAATAATCCACTTGATGCCCGCAAGTTTGTTCACTTGGACATTTAATATTAAACTCGCAAAATTTAACTTGGCCACGTGGTCTTGATAAAAAATGTGTTATCGACTCACCCTCGGTCTGCATCATGGAGTGGAATCTTTGTTGGTGAACCTCTTTGCGTGATCCCTTCACCACGACAAGTCGTATCTGTTGTAAAAGATTCTCCTCGGTAGCCGAGTTGAGCCTCGGTTATAAACGTCACCCGTAATTCATTCTGGGTTACGACTTGGTCTTCTAATCTGCATATATCCTTGTATTGGATCCATGTGTCCAAAAACAATGCCCATTCTCCTTTTGCAGTGTCCAGCCCTATCGAGGGTCGTTCTGGTTTCTTAACCAGCAAAATGTTGGGGTTGCCACAAAGCATCTCCTTTATGAGCTCAATGTTTTCTTTTGTAGCTACACGAGTTGCAGCATTAATTTCAAATATTCTTGTTCCATGGTGACTGGCAGTGGGTAAGCCTTGTGTCCTACGTAGTTTTGGTAAATTCCCTGCTTTACAAATTAAATCCTGCTCGCAGCGCCATGTAAATCACCATTCTGGCAACACCTAGGATAGCGAGAAACACCACACGCTTCTCACCCTGAAACGGAGGTAAAACGATGTCTATGTAACCAATGTCGAGCAGCACGAGCTGTTTGGGTTCGATGCGAGCCGTCCACTCCCAGACGTGATTACAGAACGGGGGAACTCGCTCGCAGTAGTAGAAGGCGTGCTCAGCCGTTTCTTCGAATCTACTGCCGCAGCAAGCACAATCGGGCATGTCTGCCAGGCTCGCTCAGGAGTATAAGCCGAGAAGGAGCAACGCGTTCCGTGCAAGCCTCCTGGTGAGCGAGAACACAGAATTGTTCAAGAAGCCCGAACCTGGAACCCAATTCCAATGGGAGCGGACCTTTTCCGCCGTCCAGCCGTGTCACTCACTGAGATGGTCCGAAGCAGAGCCCACCACTAATTCCCGATATGGTTCTTTCCGAGGCCATGAAAGGTCACTGAACCCAGAAAGGTTACGAAAGGCCGTGTGGCATTCGTGGACAAACGGTGTTTCGCCCATCAGCGTACGTCGGCCTTCGGCCTTTGGGTCTGACTTGAGGCGAGGAAAAGTCCTACTCGTTTTTCGTCTCCACACCGTGTCCCCCGACATAGATTGACCCAAGTATGCAAGTCTAAACGACAAAGTTCCTCTCCAGCATCTAACAGTCCGCAGTGCAAGTAAAGTAAGTCTTTTGGACAGCAGCAACATTCACACTGAGGTTCGCGAGTTCACCAAGCAAGAGCGCACACTTGCTTGGATCCCTCTGTCCCCTCGCATTCAAAGTGACAAGGTTTGGAGACATCAGACCCATTTACCTTACTCACTGTTGATTACGTGCCGGAAGTCCTCGGGGGTGAGGATGTCGACGGCTTGGCGCAGGGAACCGGTGCTGAGTTCAGTGCTAATTCGGCCGTCTCTGGAAATTCCTCCGACATCTAAGGGGTACTTCAATTTTAGGGCCCAAAGAACGATGGGTGAACATAAATCGCACCCTACCCGAACAAAAAGACATCATTTTTTGAGCGAGAAGGTACTCCAATTCCGCCAGACTTATGTCCGCCCGACTGGCTTCTTCAATGAAGTGTTACATTCCCTTTGTGTGGCTACCAGTCGAGAGAACAAAGGTGGTGACCATGGGTGCACCCCTAAACAGGTATGGATTCGTGACTTTTTTGTGTTCGTCGATGGTTTGAAGTGAATACAATGGTTTTAATGTCTTTTTGAGCTGGTGGTCAATGATGTGTGAATCGTAGAGAGAGCTTATTGGTCCTCGTTTGAGGCCGATTCTGTTTGTTGGCGAGTTTGTGTTTTTGATAATGATGACGGTTGATCCCTGGATTCCGAATGAGACCGGAAGAACAGGCAGGGAGGTGAAAGGGAGGGCAGTGTTGGGGATAAAGGAGTTTTCTGATTTGGGTTTGGGGATAGTGGATGTTTGGAGTGAGAGGGTTGAGATGGTAGAGTGATTTGTACTAGGCGCTGAGGTTGTGGTTCAGGTTTTAACAAGGTTTGTGGTTGAAGTTGTGGTTTTGATTGGGGCTGTGGTAGCGTGCAACGTTTATTTCCCCAGTTGTTTCCCCGCTGTCTCTCCTTCTTTTTGAATTTACAGATAAGTCCATTTTTTCAGGCTGTTTTTTCTGTGTTTGCTGTTTTTTCTTTTTCTTTTTCTTTGAAGATGAAGATGAAAGAGTGACTTCTGTTGGTTTTGTAGGTTCTGTTATGGTTTCTATCGCAGTTGTGGGTTTTATTGTAGTAATGGGTTCTGTAGCTCCTGTTATTTTTATTGATGTTGACTCTGTTGGTTGTGTTGTTGTATTAAGGAGTTCTTTCCCCCTTTACGAGTTACCTGGGTCCCCTCCTCTTCTTTGTTGGGGTGGCCCCCAGTTTCTTGATTTTTGTTTTCATTTGTTGATGTGGCTTTTGCGGCTGCTGCAATCTTGGTTGTTATAGATGTGTTTTTGTTGGTCTTTTGAGGACAGGATCGGGCGAAATGCCCCAGTTGTTTAATACAGGAGCTTACTGCCCTCGACCACCACTAACATAGTTTGATCCTCGTATTGAATGGTATGAGGGATAGCCTGACCCCCCTCTATCCAGACACATGGTGCGAAAATAGTCACTGTGTGTCGTCCCACTTATAGATTTGACAATATTTACATCTTCCGCACCGCCATACCTGCTTTGGTAGGCGGCGAAAACGTCTCCGTTAAGCTGAAGGGGGACATTGCAAACGGTGACTTCGATCCTTCTTTTGCCTTTGTATTCAAGCTGAAGCCGGAAGAATCTTGATGATACGTTGCTTCCGCTCAGTTTCTATGGAAGTTCTTTTGATGGTAGCAGGACATCCCAGTCGCACATTGATGTCATTTTCAGAAGATGAGACGCTGCTTCCAAGGTAGGGAACTTGTCCACTATTTTCAGAGAACACCCATTTAGAGTGGAGGTGTCTCCTTTTTTATTAAAACATATGTACTCCGTTTTGTCTGTATTGACAGGGATACCAAGTGGTTGCTTCTACAGCAAAAGTGCCTGCCTGGGATTCCTGCAGTTTTTATTAGTTCCTCGAAAGTTTCTTTTTTTAATTCCGGCCAATCCCCTGGTCCTTAAGTTGGTGACTATATAGGACAGGGTTTTTGGCTCGACGGCTTCCACTAATTCTGGAATAGGTAATATCCTGGTTTTTTTTTTTTTCGATATAGTTGGCATATTTGCTGACCTTGTTCTTTTCGTAGTCCTCAGGGGACATTTTTTAGGATTGGGGCTGAGTCGATCTGGAGACGGGCATTTCTGGCATTTTTTATGCTGGCTGAATTGAGACGACCGGAAGCGAAAATTGTTCGGATGTTATTGATGAAACTGGTGTAGGTGGAAGCGAAGGTCATTTTTCTTCCGGCTTCTTCGAGGAAGGTCCCAGACCATCGAATAAATCCGTTTGCGTGTTTGAAAAAATGTAAACAATGCAAAAAGCCAAAGAATAAATAAACGTTGATTGTCCCACTGCAAAACAACAACAAAAAAAAAAAATTGAAACAAGAACTGTCGTTTGGAGAGGGTCACTGGTGTGCAAAAAACTTAAGAAAAACTTACAAATTTAGCATGTAGTTTAAAAAAAAAAACGTGTAAATCCAAAGAGATTTTTCTGGGCTGACCTGCTTCTGAGTCAGACTGTCATGAAAAAAACAATGGCTGCTTCCGTCTCAACTTCTTTTTATTCTGGTCAGGAGCAGATAACTCCAAGTTACTGCCCACCCTACAAGGGCAGATAACTCAGTCATCATCTATACAATGAGTTTGTTCTTGCTTTTCCAACAGTTTCTCGCATGTTTTGTTCGTCGTTTTTTAATGGTTTTTGAGATGAGAAGTAAGTGGCCGTACAACTGCTGTTTTATGGGGTGTTGTTTCCAGGATTTGTTTGCTATAGCTCGTAGCATTCTTGTGCACTTCCCCTCTAGCTTTTTCTCTTGATGCTTGCTCAGCGTCTATGTGTTGCATCCATACAGTTGAACACAACCGCTGCCTCGGAAGAAATTACGCTTTATCTTATCGGATGGGTCAAACTTCTATATAATCGATAACCTATTGACAGCAGTCCATACCTTTGCTAGTCGCACATTGATGACATTTTCAGATGAGACGCTGCTCCCAAGGTAGGGTAACTTGTCCACTATTTTAAGAGAACAACCATTTAGAGTGGAGGTGTCTCCTTTTTGATTAAAACATATGTACTCCGTTTTGTCTGTATTGACAGGCAGACCAATGCCACCTTCTCTAGACTGTCACAGCCATAATGATACTCTATGAAAACACGAAAGTAAAAATTCACTCACTGGACTGAGAAAGATTTTTTGACATTGTTATTGGTGTTCAGCAGGGGGATACATTAGTCTCATATCTGTTCATAATCTGCCCAGACAACGTATTTTAAAAGAAGAGCTTATGAAAGAAAATGGTTTTACATTAAAAAATGGCCAGCAGCAGACGATATCCTGCACAAACTATTTCGGACGCAGACTCTTGAATACATATATAATCATTTGCGATGTATTGGTAATAATACTTCCACTAATAATACTATTATGACTACAACAACAACTACTACAACTACTTATGACAATAATGCAAATAATAATAATAATGCCTACAAACAGCACACGTACCCGAATGGATGACCAAAGAAAGGATCACACTGATACAAAAGGACTCAAACAAAGGAACCGCCGCAAACAGTTACAGACCCATAACTTGCCTACCAATGAAGTGGAAAATATTTACAGCAAAAATAAGGGGAGAAATTTACTACTCACTAACAAGCTGCGGTTTTTTCCCTGACGAACAGAAAAGATGCTGTAAAGGATCCAGAGGCACAACAGGGTTATTTTACATAGATCAACACATCCTAAATGAGAGCAAGATCAGACGGAAAAATCTAGCTATGCCCTGGATTGACAACAAAAAAGCATATGACATGGTTCTGAAAGGTTGGATAATAAACTGTTTCAAAATGTACAAAATATCATATGAAGTCATAAACTTTATCGAGGAAACAATGAAAACCTGCAGAGTGCAATTGACAGCAGGAGGAAGATGCTTTCATGAAACAAACATCCAAAGAGGTATTTTCCAAGGAGATGCTCAATCACCCTTATTATTCATTATTGACATGATGCCACTTAACTATATACTGAGAAAATGCACAACCGGATACAAACTTAGTAGATCAGAGGAAAAGATCAATCACTTAATGAACATGGATGACATCAAACTATTTGCAAAAAATAAAGAAGAACTGGAAACTCTAATACATATTTACCCAACCCCTCCGCTCGGGTAGGATATGACACAAGGTCAATTTTTAAGCGGAGTTTAACAGGTTTGAATTCAGAGTTTTCCTTCTCCCAGACTAGTTGCCTCACCAAGGCTGAAGAACCCAGTCTGTCCTACTATTTACCCCTACCTGGAGGGAGAATAATTGGATTCAAACTCTAATACGCGCAGTTAGAATTTACAGTCTGGACATAGGGATGGAATTTGGCACAGAAAAATGTGCCATGCTTGTAATGAAAAGTGGCAAATGACATCTAACTGACGGAATGAAACTACCAAATCAAGATAAGATTAGAACGCTCGCAGAAAATAAAACCTACAAATAATTGGGCATCTTGGAGGCTGACACCATCAAACAAGTGGAAATGAAAAACAAAATTCAAAAATAATATCTCAGGAGAACTAGAAAACTGCTCGAGACAAAACTCGACCTTGCTAAGGGAATTGAAAAAACTATGGAACATGCAGGTGACAATTATACCAATTGTAATTGGTTCGTTTGGAACAGTAACTAAAGGATTACTAAAGGGACTCGAGGACTTGGAAGTTGGTGGACGAGCGGAGACCATCCAAACTACTAAATTATTGAGAACGGCCAGAATACTGAGAAGAGTCCTAGAACTTGAAGAGACTTGCTGTCACAGTGAAAGACCATCAGCTAAAGCGGATGTGAATATCTCTATTTTGTAAATAATAATGATAATAATAATAATTATAATAATGATGATCATAATAATAATAAGAAGAAAATGATTTAAAAATGTTTAAATTCTCCGAACAAGTAATCAACCTGGTTAAAAGAGCTGTAGAAAAACTGGACAGAGAAATTGAAAGTCGTGGGACATAAACTTGCAAAAGAGGCATCTTTCTGGAACACTCATTATGGCTATTACCATTTGTTATAGGGTTGATACCTAAAAAAAGTGGTCTTTTACAAAATGTGCACAAATGAATTGTTAACATTGAAATGTTCAATTTATTACAATCTCTGTTCTTTCTGTTTCAGCCTGCCTGCCTGCCTGCTTGCCTATCTATCTATCTATCTATCTCACTTTTACATCTCTCTCTCTCTCTCTCTCTCTCTCTATTAGCCTGATCTATCTGTTGTCCTGGGTATGATACTAAACAGCATATAATGGTGAGGCTCCAGTCCTGAAGCTTTGCGGAATTTGGAGTACCCCTTCATTAACATTACTTCCAGGTCCACTCTGAACCAGAGTGTAAGTCCCTGTTAGAGTCCCATCTACGAGTAAAAGAATTTAATCATTTAACTGTTGGCAAAAAAATGAGTGGCGAAAAATAGAATTATTGGTATTACGTAGCGATACTTTCAACCATTTAACTGTGTGCAAAAGAATGAATGAATTAGGTTGAATAGCATTATTACTGTTCAATCTCAATAATTGAATCCTAAGCCAATCGGCTGGGGCTGTAGAATACACCGACTGCTTCTCTGCCGAGGATTAAGACTTCCCCAACGAGTGTCATCAATATGACAAAAAACAATCTGATGCTAGGTGTGCAGTAATGCTGGAGCTTTCGTGAATGCAGAGTGCCTCTTCATTGCAATTGTTCCTAGGTTGAACCTGATAGGGTCTTATCAATGGGTTAAATAGAACGAAACAACGTACTTATGCTAAGCAGAATTGTTTAAAATAGAAACATTTTACATTTAAACTTCATACTCATGCTTAACTAAATTGTTTGAAAAAGAACTGTTTATATGTATAAAATAGATTTGGCATTAAATAACCTACAATGGTTGAAATGCCATAAAACCAAACCAAACCAAGCAAAAAACTTGAATCCACTTCACTGAATGCAAACAAATAATTGATATTTAATAGAATCATTAGTGGTAGATAGCAATAATTGAAATCATTTAATTGTTTGCGAACAAATGAGTTCTAGTTTATTTAAAATGCTATCTACAAACTATTCCTTTAAAAATTGTATATATCTATACATATATATATATACATACATACATATATATATATATATATATATATATATATATATATATATATATGTATGTAATCAGGAACAGGATTTGGCATTAAATAATCTACAAGATTTGATATGCCATAAACCCAGTCGTTTTATAACAATTTTCCTATTGTATCCGTCTTTCTTTCTCTGTTATATATATAAATATATATATATATATTTGTAATCCTGTAAAGTTAATCTTAATACCTTTCTTTCTTCCTGGCCACAAGAAATTTCCATCTTCCGAAAGCATCTGCTCAATATGGCCGACCAGTTCCCAAGTTAAACTGATATTTTTCCGACCACATGACCTTGTGTCGATTTTATTTTCGCCTCCGATAGCTATCCCGTCACCCCACCCATCCTAAGCGAGGCCCCGTCTAAGTGTAATACGCGTCAACCCAATCGGCCCGTCCGTCGGAAGGTCACGGCCAAAACACCGGAATCCCTGTGTAGTTGATGCAACATCACCCGAAGCGATGGGAATGATAATTCCGCCTTAATTGACGCCGTTTCTACCTTTTAGCCTCAATTGCACTTTCGACGCTCTGATTGGCCCTAATCTTTTGGCCGAGAAGTGAAGAAGAGGGATTGGAGGAGGTGGCTAGTATTGTGCGAAATGGGAAGATGAAGATGATATCGTCTACTCTTTGCGATAGTGCTTACTGGATGAGGCATTATTTGATCATTGGAAGAATATTTACTTTTGAAAATGGAATATTTTGGAAGAAGTAATTCGATACTCAAAATTAAAAGCCTAACTTTCCAAGAAATTTTCTCAAAAATGCTTTTTTCATTCTTAAAAACAACATTTAAGTTAAATATTTCGTCCATCTTTTTTTTGCTTTCTATCATTTAATTCCATTCTTTTTTTCTTTCTTTCTTTTATGAATGCTATTCTTTCATGTTCTTTCTTTCTTTCTTCATGTTCTTTCTTTCTTTCTTTCTTTCTTTCTTTCTTTCTACAATGCCTTTATTTATTTTCTTTATTGCATTCATAATTTTGCCAACTTCATGTTCTTTCTTTCTTTCTTTCTTTCTTTCTTTCTTTGATTGTACTTTCTACTATATCTTTATTTTCTTTCTTTCATTTAAAATTGTTCTTTCTTTCTTTCTTTCTTCACTATGTATTTTGGACAAAAATAATCAATCCAGCTCAAGAAGGCCGTCCCTCTTGTCGGTCTCTTGAGTTAGATTATTCTATTTTTTGAATTGGAATTTATTTGGTTTATCTGAATATTGATTACAAATGAGGTCGAATAATAAAAACATTTCAGTTTTGAAATTCTGTATTTTTTTGTAATATACGAGCAAATGATCCAAATGGCATAGTGGGTAGAGTGGTCACCAATCACCCAGGAGACCAGGGTTCTGTTCCAGGACGATCCATACCAAAGATTCAAAAATGATATTTGATGCCTCCTTGCTTAACACTCAGCTTATAAGGTAAGGACCAAAGGAAAAGATTAGAGTCCTCCTCTACACCTGGGTATTGTAGCTTATGAAAAGGTAACCTTCGGGTCGCCCTTGACTATGGTCGTCAACTTTACTATATATATATATATATATATATATATATATATATATATATATATAAGGTTCTATCTACCTTCCCGTAGTTTAGTTTGATTGGGCATATCAACCATTGCAGGTTATTTAATGCCAAATCATCTTTATGCATATATATTAAATATATTCAATTAGGTTTGGTTAAGTTTTATGGCATATCCTCTATATAGATTTATATCCAATATAAATACGATCGTAAACACATTCTTAAACGAACCTGAGCTTTTTTTTTTTTGCTCACAGTTAAATGATTTTAGATATTGCTCTATAACAGTCATAATTCAACATCAATCATTTGTTTGCATTCAGTTTGTTCTATTTGACCCATAGATAGGACCCTTTCAGGTGCTACCACTCCGGGTCAGAGTGGACTTATGAGCAATGGCAATGAAGGGGCAAGTCATCAGATGCAGCTTAATGTCATATCTACGACACTCGTTGGAGGAGTCTTACCCCTCTACAAGGCTAAGGAGACCATAATTGAACATTTTTGTGGCGGCAACACACGACCACTTTTCGTAAAACTAGAAAATCTGAATTAATATTTTTACTTTTATAGAAGTGGTTGTGTGTTGCCACCAATATATATATATATATATATATATATATATATATATATATATATATATATTGTCATTCACAGACTGTTACGTTGTATCACAACTCATCAGTGTGGCTAGACACGCAGGACGGTTCAAGCTGGGATGGAAACTCGCCCAACTTAGACTAAATATCACACCGCTCAGCCACCAATGGATATACATCAGCTTGGGAATAATAAGGCATTATCTAGTAGCTTTCGCTTGTTTACATTTTGCCTTACCTGATACCAAAGTGTTCAATTCATACGAAGAGGCTTATATATATATATATATATATATATATATATATATATATATATTATCACAACTTGGCACTGGGCATTGCAGCTGGGGCAGTTGAATACACCGACAGCATCTCTGCAGAGGGGTTAAGACTTACCCAACGAGTGCCCTACGTATTACATAAAACCATCTGATGGTGAGGTCCTAGTAATGCTAAAGTTTTTGGGAATGCAGATTACCTCTTTATAGCCATCGTTCCCAGGTTCACTCTAGCACGGAATGGCAGCACCTGAGAAGGTCCTATCCATTGGTCAAATAGAACAGTGTATTGATGCTAAACGGATTTATGTGAAATAAAACTGTTTATATGTATAAAAATGGATTTGGCATTAAATAACCTACAAGGGTTGAGGTGCCATAAGACAAAACCAAACCAAATTTGACATTATTTAACTGTGTACAAACTATTAGTCTTGATTGGTTTGTTTGGGTTTTATGGCATATCAACGTTCGTAGGTTATTCAATGCCAAATCCATTTTTATACAAATAAACAGTTCTATTCCAAACAATTCAGCTGAACATTTTGACATTTAACTGTTTGCAAGCAAAATTCTATATTTGTGCTAAACGGAATTGTTAAAAGTGGATTTGGTTTTAGATAACCTAGAATGGTTGATGTGACATAAAAGTAAACGAATCAGCTTCACACCATACATAAAAAAAGAATTTCAAAGATGCATCGAGTAATGGCAAATCATTAGAATATGACAGCTAAATTTTTTTGTCACCGTTGTTTAATTCTTCATGCTTGACATTTTTGATGAGATTTGGGACACTTGAAAACCGGAAATGTTCCGAGGAACCAGATAGATAGTTAGATAGATAGATAGAGCAAGATTAATATATATGTGTAGACTGATATAGATGTATATAGACAGAGATAACTCCATATCAATAATCTTAGCTAGATAGATAGATAGATATATAGACCAAGATTAATATATATATTTAGAGTCTGAGAAGGAAAGATAGATAGATAATGAACAAACTACAGATAGATAGATAGAGAGATACTGACATAAAATTATGAATAGACATAGATAGATAGATAGATAGATAGATAGATATAAACTGAACGCGATAGATAAGTACATAAAGAGGATTTCTCTCTCTCTTTCTTTCTCTCTCTCTCTCTCTCTCTCTCTCTCTCTCTCTGTATACGTATATATGTATATGTATGTGTATGTGCGTGCACGTGTGTGTGTGTGTGTGTGCATTTTGGTAGAAAATGAATTGAAAAGTAGTTGTGCTGGTGGGACGGGTGGTGTGTTGAACGGTATTATAAGGGAGATAAATGGTTATGAATGGTGTGGTGGTCACGATGTTGATGATAGAGTGCGTTTCTAGGTGAATTATGATCGTGATGTTCGTCGTCATAAATGTGATGTAAGTGGTTGTGGTGATGGTGTTGATATTATTGGGTCATGGTTTCACGTTATACAAGGCAACCTCTTTCGGATGGGTTCCATGCTAGCGATAATACTTGTCGTGATAGTGGGAATGGCAATGGTGGCGTAAGAAAAGACCCTACCCATCTTAACAAAAAAGGTGATGAACCCAAGATAAACCCTGAGGCAAGTGAAACATATCGAATGTGGAAACCTTTTTTTATTTTGAAGAATTTTAGTCAAGATAAATCGCAGGGAACGAAAAAAGAAAGTAAAAACAGTTTGATGTAGCAATAAATAGAAATAATCCTATCCTTAATTCCATTCCCTCAATAAATAACGAAATTTAAAAATCTAAGAACAAAATCTGAAAAGATAGAAAGCATAAAAAATTAAATTAAAAAATATGACTAAAACAAAGAAACGACAATCGTATCAGTAGATCATCAGCTCTGGTTTTACCGCCAAAAAGGAACAGACTTCCATCAGGAAGAAAATGGCTGACGTTAAAATCAAATAAACAAATTAAGAAATAAAATCTGAAAGTCTCCTATTAAATAGAATAAAGATTGGAGGTTTGATATTTAAACGCATTCCTTTACCTATATAAGATTCTTTATTTCTCTCTATTTTTCTTTCTTTTGAGATTTTTTTAAATGCGGCTAAGGGAAGCCATATTAGGTTTGCTATAACTTTGTCTCTGATGTGCCGAGCGGATAGCACGATTAAAGTATTGTCGTATCGTTGACATTTGCCTATTACAACTGATAGGTTATCGTGCAGCGATTAGCTTCCCAGCCGAAAACTCATAAGCGCCGAGAAGAAGAGATAAGAGAAAGGATATGATTGGCACAATGTACGGGCAATTGGAAAATCTGGCGAATTGAAGAGAGGTGAAAATGGTTGGGCGAATGGACATGGAAAGTTGTAAGCAAAAAGTGGATCGTAGAAGAAAAGGGAGGTTTCGTTCCGTTTCGCTTCGTTTGAGGAAGTGAGTTTTCAGAGAATGGAGGGTGAAAAGTGAGAGCTTAGAAGAAAGAAAAATAGAAAGAAAGTTGGAAAGGAAGGAAGGAAAAGAGGCAGGAAGGAAAGAAAGAAAGATGTAGAATAAAGAAAGAAAGGAAGTGAATATTGAAGAAAAAAAAAAGAAGACTCGAAAGCAAAAAAGAAGGAAATAAAAATGTAAGGAAGAAAGGAAAGATGAAAAATGCAGGATGAAGAAAAGAACGAAATTAATGTTTATACTGAAATCAAAAAGAAGAAAAGAAGGAAGAAAAAAATGAAAGACGAAAAAGAAAAATCCAATAAAGAAACGTAAGAAATGACGAAAATATGATTTAAAAAATGGAAAAAAAGAAAGAAAAAACAAATGAAAGATACAGAATGAAAAAAGAAGGAAAAAGAAGGAAACAAAATTATAAAGTCAAAAGGAAAGAAAAAAGAAAGTTAGGAAGAAAGGAAGAAGCTGAATGAAAAATAAAAGGGGAGTTAAAGGTGAAAATATGATTAGACAGTTGAAAGGAATGAAAAAATAAAGGGAGAAAGAAAGGTTCAGAATGAAGCAAAAAAAAAAAGGAGGAAATAAAAGTTGTTAATTTAATTAGAAAAGAAGAAACAGGGGAAAGAAAACAACGAGGAAAAAGGAAAGAATGGAAAAAAGGAACAGAATGAAGAAAAGGAGATTAATGTTGGAAATAAAAAGAGAAAGCGGAAATGAAGAAAAGAGAAAGGAGAGAGAAAGGAAGGAAATTAATGCTGAAAAAATGAGAAAGGAATGAAGAAAAGAAAGAGAAAAGAATGAAATGAATGTTGAAATGAAATTTAGAAGAAAAAATGAAGGAAAAAAAGAAAGAATAGAGGAAAGAAAAGAAGGAAATGAATGTTGAAATGAAATTCAGGTGACGGCATGAAGGAAAAAAGAAGGAAAGAACAAAGGAAAGAGAGAAGAAGGAAAAGAATGTTGAAATGAAATTTAGAAGAAATGAAAAAAAGAAGAAAGAAGGAACAAAAGGGAAGAGAAAAGAAGGAAATGAATGCCGAAATGAAATTTTGAAAAAGAAATGAAAGAAAAAAGAAAGAAATATCAAATGGAAGAGAAAAGAAGGAAAAGAATGTTGAAAAGAAGGTGGCGAAAGTAACAAAAAGTAAAAGTCACTGGTTGTGACTTAATTGCGAAAAAATCTGAAAAGAGATTTTACAAGATGTCTTCTAATAATTTTGCCTCATTGATTTCTAAGAAAACTTCAACAGATATAAGAAACACAATAAGATTGTTGCTTTGGGCAAGTTTTAAGTTAGCTGAAATGAAATCAAACGAAGAAGAAATTTTCACCCATTTCAGCTTTGCTTATTCTGCAGCTATGACAACTGCCCAGTCGGCTGGGGCTGTAGAGTACACCGACTGATTCTCTGCAGAAGTGTAAGAGTCCCCCCCCGCCACCAATGAGTGTCCTGGTTATGGCAACTAATCAATCTGAAGGTGAGGTTCCAGTTATGCTGGAGCTTTGGAGAATGCGGAGCACCCCTTCATTGCCATTGCTCCCACGTCCACTCCGGCCCGCAATGGTAGCACCTGATAGGGCCCTATCTATGGGTTAAATAGAACTAACTGCATACTTATGCTAAACTGAATTGTTTGAATTAGAACTCTTTGACTAAATTGAATTGCTTGAAATATAAATGGTTTTTACAATTAAACAGTCTACTTACATTTAAACAGCGTGTTTAGGCTAAACGGAATTGTTTGAAATGGAACTGTTTTTGACATTGGAACTCTACTTACACTGAACGGAATTGTTTAATATAGAACTATTTTGACATCTGTGTGTAAATCTGTACTTATACTAAACCGTATTAACTGAATTAGAACTGTTTGAATAAACTGAATAGATTGAAATAAAAATGTTTTTGACAATTAAACCATGTACTAATGCTAAACTGAATTGCATGAAATAAAACTGACGGCATAAAAAAGGATTTGGTGTTAACCTGTAAAGGTTGATATGCCATAAAACCCAAACAACCAACAACCAGTTATGACCAGCTGCATAGTGTTCTTGTACAAGTCTCTACCAGGGAAGGCGCCCTCCTTTTTAACAAGAACGTTAAAATTGGTGTTGTTGACTGGTAAATTTGGTCCTCGTTCTTGAAAAACTCCATTTACAATCAAGACTTTCTTTCTTTCTTTCTTTCTTTCTTTCTTCGTTTAAGTATTTATGTATGTCGTTGTTCCATCATTTTTCTTTATTTTATTTCATATACTGTATATACATTTTGTTTCACAATTTTTAAATCAAAATGATCGGGCACAATTCAAGAAAAACAAATAATAGAGTCATGAAAATTTCATTTATTAGAAGGTAAAAGGATAACATTTTAGGATCAGCAATTATTTAGTCTCAATCATGAACCAAAAATATCAAGATGGACTCTAAAATACATGCTGAAGATGTCTGCCGTTCAGTTGAAGGCACTTTTGAATATTATGTGGAAAGTTGGTGATTGCGCGTGCTCATTCCTCCGGGGTGATCCGAGGCAAAAATGATGAGGAACTTGTTGCTCTGCGATCTTTACAAGTGCCATGTGCTTCAAAGTTCTTGACCATCTTGAAAACCTGACTCCTGTTTGGAAATCTTGTAAAATTGAACTTCCTTCTCTATCTTGCTTGAACAATCTTGTAAAATCTCTACCAGGGAAGGCGCCCTCCTTTTTAACAAGAACGTTAAAATGGCGTTGTTGACAAGCAAATTTAGTTCTCGTAGTCCTCTTTTGAAACACTCCATTTACAATCAAGACTTTCTTTCTTTCTTTCTTTCTTTCTCTCAGTATGTATGTATGTATGTATGTATGTGTTTGTTCCATCATTTTTCTTTCATTTATTTCATATATAGTATATACATTTGCCAGGAATAATCTGAAAAGAGAAAAGAAAAGTCAAAAGAGAAAATTTGAGATGTCGCTGCTTTGTTTTAAACATTTTGAAACACCCTCTATCTTTATTTCTTCACATTTTCTCTTCCTTCAATTTTTTTTTTTGGTTTTTCATCTTTCTTTCTTTCTTTCTTTCTTTCTGCAAGCATGCATGCATCTATCTATCTATCTATCTATCTATCTATCTATCTATCTATCTATATGTATTAACTTCTTTCTTTCTTTCTTTCTTTCTTTCTTTCTTTCTTTCTTTCTTTCTTCATGTATCTATGTATGTCTTTCTTTCTTTCTTACACCCTGTCGGCTAGGCCTGTAGAATACGCCGATTGTTCCTCTGCAGAGGGGTAAGACTTCCCCCAACGAAGCCACCTGATAACCGTTTGTGGCGACCCATGATGCTTAAGGACAGGATTCTGGCGGTTGAGCAGTAGATGGCCCGGCGATATATACGTTTTGGCACACATATATTTAATCTGTCAACGAGGTATAGAATAAACTGTGTGCATCGGGGTAAAACATCACACCCCCCCAAAAAAAAAAATTAGTATGGCCGGAATACGACGCTAAACAGCATTAAGAATCCACTCCCGGAGCTTTGATTTGGTTTGGTTTGGTTATATGGCACATCAACCATTGTCAGTTATTTAATGCCAAATCCATTTTATACATATAGACAGTTCTATTTCAAACAATTCAGTTTAGCATAAGAATGCAGTTTAAATGTCCAAACTGACCCAACTCAACCAACACAGACAGTTTGGTTCTATCCAACACATAGATAGAACCCGATCAGGTGCTACCACTCAGGGTCAGAGTGGACCTGGGATTGATGGCAATGATGGGGTACTCTGCACCCTGCAAAGTTCCAGCATTACTGGAACCTCACCATCAGATTGTTTAGCGTCATATCGAGGACACTTGTTAGGGGCGGGCATTACCCCCTTATTGAGAAGCAGTTTGTTTATTGTACTTCCCCAGCCGACTGAGTCATCAGGGCTTTCAGGGGAATAGAATCAACTTTTCATTGCCAATATTCCCAGGTCCACTCTGACCAGAATAGTATTCAGTGTTAGGATACAATGTATGGGCCAAATAAATATCAGCGGAGGAGTAAGACCCATCAACAAGTGTCCTGTATATGACACTAAATAATCTGATGGTGAGGTTTCAGTAATGCTGGAGCTTTGGGGAATGCAGAGCACCCCTTCATTGCCATCGCTCCCAGATCCACTCTGGCCTGAAGTGGTAGCATCTGATAGGTTCCGAGAGGTGTCCACGTGATGTAATGGTTAAAACGCTGGACTGCGGAATCGTAGTAAACGTAGAAAATCTTGACATGTGAAAAACAATTATTTCATGAGCTAGAAATAATTGAAAGGATAATATGTCATTGGTACATTAACAATACAAGGTCCCTCCCTCCCTCTCTCTCTCTCCCTCTCTCTTTCTCCCTCTCCCCCTTTATTTCTCTTTCTCTCTTCCTCTCTCTCTTATCCTGTTTTGCTTTATCTCACATTCTCTCCCCCTCTCTTTCTTTCACTTTCGTTCTCTCTTTTCGTTTATAACTTTTATGATTGGTTGGTTTGTTTAATGGCATATTAATATTTGTGAGTTATCTAATCTAAAAACATTCTTCTTGAAGAACTGCAGTGATATTATTTAACCCATAGCTCGAAGGAGAAGAGAGTTCATACCCAAAGCTATTAATCTGAAAGTGCGCGCAATAGCTCGACTGTAGTTCGAACCCGTTTACTTCGAGGCCGCTGTCCAACACGTTAGCTACTGCATCACGGCGGCTCCACACATTTATTTTTCCTTCCTGGAAGAGTCTTGAGGGGAGGATCCCTGTAGTGTAGTGGCTAATGCACTTGGCTGCAGCCTTGAAAAAAGAGAATTCGAATTCCAGTGAAGCTATTACGTTATCTTGAGAAAGGCATGAACTCCCTTATCCCCCACTAGCAAATAGGTTAAATAGTACCATTACTGTTCTTCTACAAGTATTTCTTTGGCATCAAATAACCCACGAAGGTTGATATACCATTAAAAAAAAAAAAAACAACAACCGACCAACCAACCTTCTTCAAGATTCTTAAATGAGAAATATTAATTAGTTAAATTCCATATTTGACGGTACATTAGGCGCACTTAAAAAAGAAATTCCCCTGCGTCTTATATGCCATATGTGGATTTAAAATTCGCGATAGTCGGCCGACATTAACTACCTGACAACTCCTGTTAATTTAGACTTTAGACTAACTTTCATATAGCTATTGTCATTATTCAAAAGGCAGATTAAAAGTATTATCATTGATAATATTCATTATATTAATTCCATCATGTTTAATATTAGTACTTTACTTCCAAGCAGCGCTCGTGTCGATACTGCTGTATGGATGCACTACATGGACGCTAACTAAACGTATGGAGAAAATGTTTGACGACAACTACACAAGAATGCTGCGAGCAATATTGAACAAGTCATGGTGGCAGCATCCCATAAAGCAGCTGCTGTACGGCCACTTATCACCCATCACGAAAACTATCAAAGTTAGACGAACCAGGCATGCGAGATACTGCTGGAGAAGTAGGGACGAACTCATAAGTGACGAACTCCTGTGGACCTCTTCACATGGACGAGCAAAGGCAGGACGACCAGCTAGAACCTACGTACAGCAGCTCTGTGCCGATACGGGATGTAACCCTGAAGAACTACCGAAAGCATTGGATGATAGAGAAGGGTGGGGAGAAAGGGTCAGGGATATCTGTGCTGATGGTGGGACAAGATGATGATGATGTTTCACTTAAATATATTCTTGATTTGCCCAGATGAAATTAGGGTGCGTCTTATACACCTGTGCGTCTTATATGCCGTCAGATACGGAAATCAAATATTATGTAATAGTTCATTTAATTAATGTTATTGTTCAACTGATACAACACTTTAGTCTTAACTGATCACTGACCTAAGACCAGAATTATATAATTCATTGTGTTGTATTTGAAGGCAACAGTTTTTCTTTTTTTTTTTTCCTGCTTTTTTAATCTTGTTTTTCTGGCCATGATTAGTTCACGATTTGAGTGACCGGTGCAACTCATTAACCAACTTGTTTCTCCCCCCATCCCCCAATCAAAACTGGCCTTACCCACAACGCCGTTTCGACCCACGCTGTTCGGTCCTATGGATGTTATTGCCATGGTAACGTCTGACGAGCATTTCCACATCTGTCGCTCTGGCTCCAAGCAAGCAAATATTCATGAAGAAAATACGGTCTTTTATTTTCCGCATCAATAAAAATAAGACGCACCTTGGGCGGCAGGGACGATCCAATCAATTCTTAATGCTCCTGTTGATTACACAAGCTTGCAGAAGACCCGTCAGAAATAAGAAATGTGGAATGTAAATTATACCGTCTCTCTAACCATGCCATCTTTTTCTTTGTTTTTTATATTCATGGTCACGGCAAGATTAACCATCAAGCATTTTGTTGACATTTCTCTTTGTAGGGCGACTCAGACACCAGAAATGTTAATCTATTCTTGCTGAAATTGATGATATCAAACTTTGTAGGTTATTTAATGTCAAAGCTATTTTTATAGAATGGCTGTAGTGGTACTATTTAACCCATAGCTGAAGGGATACGGGGTTTCATGCCTTTCCGAAGAATATTAATCTGAAAGTGAACTTAATAGTTCGAATGGAGTTCGAACTCGCTCACGACAGCTTTGCAGTTCTGTAAGTTAGCGACTATGCTACGGGAATTTTTACATCCTTAAAAAGATGAGTGAATATTTAGACGGGAAGATTATTTTGCGTCACATATTAAATTTCATGAATCCTCTACTTACATCAGAGACGTGATCATTTCATTTTTATTCATTTGTTTACATTTGAAGTTATTTTGCCAACTTCTTCGCCGTGGACTGGATATAACTCTAGATCAATTTTTTAAGCGGAGTACGACAGGAGTGAAATAAGAGTTTTCCTTTTCCTATACTAGTTGCCTAAAGAATCCGGTCAGTTTTATTGTTTATTCATAACTCAACGGAGATGATAGAGATTTATTTGACCCACAGAAAATTTGATGTGACGCAAAATTATCTTCCAATCTTAATTTCATCTGACCATTTTGAATAGAAATAAAATAACAATACTTTTGATAAGCTGATTTTAACGGATTATCAACCGGACTAGGGTTATTTTTGACGCCATGAAAATGATTTTGTTTGGTTTGGTTTTATGGGATATCGCCCATTGTAGATTATTTAAAGCCAAATTCTTTTTATACATATATATTAAATATATGATTTCTAAACACATTTTGTGGATAGATTTTTTTTTGCACATAGTTAAATGGTTTCGCTTATTTTTATCAAATACGAATAATTATATTTACTATTAATCATTTGTTTGCACACAGTTTAGTGTTTTCAAGTATTGTTATGTATCACGAACAATTCGATTATACGGTCATTTGTTTACACAGTTAAATGATTAAAGTTTTATTTCAAACAATTCAGTTTTGCATGTCAACAAAGAAAAATAATTCCAAGTATTGTTATGTATCTCTAACAATTCAATCAAAGATCAGTTATTTGTTAACACACTGTTAACTAATTAACGGTTCAATCTCAAACAATTCAATTCAGCAAAATTCAACATAATCAAATGGTTCCAATTATTGTTATATATCACTAACAATTCAATTAAACAACAGTCATTTGATAACACACAGTTAAATGATCAAACAGTTCTGTTTCAAACAATTCAATTTAGCATAAACCATTTGTTCGCATTCTGTTTAAATGTTGAACAGTTCTATTTGATCCATAAATACGAGCCTATCAGGTGCTACCACTCCGGGCTAGAGTTGATCTGGAAGCGATGCAATGAAGGGGAACTCCGCATTCCCCAAAGCTCCAGTATTACTAGAGTCTAATTGTCAGATTGTTTTGTGTCATATGCAGAGCACTCATTGGGGAAGTCTTACTCCTCTACAGAGATGCTGTCTGTGTATTCTATAGCTACCCACAGCTGACTAGGCGGGATGGTTTAGAGTCATATCAAGGATACTCGTAGGGGGTGTTACTCCTCTGCTGAGATACAGTTGATGTATTCTACAGTACCTCCCCAGCTGACTGGGCTAGGCTAGGAAAATGAGTTCCTTTTACATTCACTTTTACATTTTTTTTGTGTGGAAGACACTTCTTAAGAGTTTTTCTTTTCTTTTTTGCCCTATCCTCTCGAATACGTCTAATTTTCAAACAGTTCTATTTGACCCATAAATGGGACCCTAATAGGTACAATCACTAAAGATCAGAGGGGACCTTGGTGTAATGACAATGAGGGCGTACTCCACCGACCCCAGAACTGAAGCCTCAACAATGAAATAGTTGAGTGTCAGGACCCTCTTTTAGGGGGAATTGTTATGTTTTGACCCTTCGACCCGGTTCAAAAATGCTATTCCAAGGTGATGCACCGGAAGGAAGTGACACATTCCAATGGCCAGTAATCGAAAGAGATCGCGTGGGCAGATTAAGGCTTATAATATGGGACAAGGTGAAGGTCCCATGGTGCCACTACAGTGATGCACCGGAAGAAAGTGACCTCTGAACTGCATGACAGTTATTTCTGCTTGATGACGATTAAACATTCGGTTTCAAAGATCCATTGGGCGATCGTGTGGGCGTTGAATTATTATTTAACTCAGTTAAGTTCGAGTCCAAGAAGCAGTTGCTAGCAGACTTCCAGAGAGTTAGAGACGAGATGTGGTAAGGAAAGCCACACCAGGCCGATGGGGCTTGAAGCCCTGATGAGCTGGGGTACAGAGAAGATGCTGATAAGATGCCATAAAGAAAACCAGCATCCAGCTCTCCGGTTGAACATCAAGAGAACAAGAAAGAAACAACGTGACGGTCATAACAGTGGGGTCAGAATATGAAGTTTATGTTCGGTCTCCAGCACCCTCTCACATGCAAACCTTGAACAACCCTTTCGAACCCTTGCAATAAAGTGAGAGGTAAATATATTTGTAAAGAAGTCTTCTTGCGTCTTTCTGCGTGCGTCTGTCTTTATTATTATTGTGTCATTGTGATGCTGTAGATGACTATATAACAGAAGTAGTATACAGTCAGTGTATTCTACGCCTCATCAACAGGGAAATGTCATCAGTAAAATTTCAAGTCATACACGGACGGCCCAGTCGGTTGGGTCTGTAGAATACACCAACTGCATTTTAGCAGAAGGGTAAAACACCCCAACAAAAGGTATCCTAGATATGACACTAAATAATCTGATGGTGAGGCTCCAGTAATGCTGGAGCTTTTGGAAATGTAGAGTACCCTTCATTGCTATAGCTTCCAGGTCTACTCTAGCCAGGAGTGGTAGCACCTGAAAGGGTCCTATCTATGGGTCAAATAGAACTGTTTGACATTTTAACTGAGTGCCACCAAATGACTTATGTTAAACTGAATTGTTAGAAATAGAACTGTTTGATCATTTAGCTATGTAAACAAATGACTGATATTTAATTGAATTGTTACTGTTACATTGCAATACTTGGAACCATTTAAAAGTGTGCAGACGAATGTTGAATAGAATTTAAGAATTAAACAATAATAATTGAAAGTCTTTAATTGTGTGCCGAAATTGAATTTTTCGTCTTACATAGGAATACTTGAAACTATTTGACTGTGAATAGAGTTCAATAGAATAATTAGTGTTAACTGGCAGTACTTGTAACCACATCACTGTCGCAAACAAATGATTTATATTTAATAGAATTATTCGTGTTAGCAATAATTGAAACCATTTAACTGTGTAGCAATAATAGCAATACTTGTGTTCGAACAAATTAGTGCTGTCTCAAAAATGAAATTTCTCACAAACGATTCAGTTCCAAATCATATATGTCATCATCATCATTATCATGTCGTGCTGGTAGCACGGATATCCCTGACCCTCTCTCGCCACTCCTCCCTATCGTTCATCGCCCTAGGCAGGTCTTCAGGACAACATCCCGTATCCTCACATAGCTGCTGAATGTATGTTCATGCTGGTCGTCCTGCTTTTGCTCAGCTATGTGTGGGGGTCCATAAGAGTACATCTCTTATGAGTTCGTCCCTGCTTCTCCAGCAGTGTCCTGCGTGTCTGGTTCGTCTAACTTAAATAGTTTTCGTGATAGGAGGCAGGTGGCCGTACAGTTGGTGTCTTGTGGGGTGTTGCCGCCAGGACTTGTTCAAGATTGCTCGCAGCATTCTTGTATATATGTCCATTTAAATATGTGCAAACAAATGACTGATTTAAAATTGTTACATAGCAACACTTGAAACCAGTGGATATTGTGCAAACAATAGTAATTAGAATTATTCGTGTTGAATAGAAATACTTGAAACCATTTAACTGTGTGCAAACAAAATGAGCTCAGACTCCTTTAAAAATGTTTACGAATATATATTTGATGTATATCTATTTACGAATATATATTTGATGTATATCTATTAACAGAATTTGGCATTAAATAACCTTCAAGGGTTGATGTGCCATAGAAGAAAAGAAAACAAAACTTTACACACACAGGAAATCTTCTTGAAATTGCACCTCTTTTGACATTAAATTGCAACGAAAAATTTTGATTGCAAGCAAATATTTTCACTTGCAGATTATCAAATTTTGCTGATCATTAAATTTTGCCGAAATTGAATATTCAGATGTGAATTTATATTCAAACTATTTTTAAAATTTTATTTTTTACATCCATTATTTTTACCTCCTCGCTTTGATGCGAACTATTACCAATTCTGTCTATCATTATCGATTACCAAACTGTATTTATTGATAATCTCTGGATGGTGTGTTTGAGCTCTGACATATTGGGGAAAAGGGCGTTTTCATCGTCATTTGTTTTGATTGATCGTTTGTGTTCGTAGATTCTTTTTTCTAGATTGCGTTGGGTTTCACCGATGTAATTAATGTTTGTTGAGATCTTTGCATGGGATACAGTATATGCCTGTGTGAGAAGTGGTTTCGCTGTTGGTTCGTTTTGAGACGTTTGTGAGATTTTAATGGTTTGTGATGTGGTTTGTATGATTAGTATTCCTAATTTGGTTAATTTGTCGAAGAGTGCTTTGTTATGTGTGTTTGTGGGTAGAGAGATAGGTTTGTAGGTAATGGGTTGTTTTTCTGAAGTGGGGGTGTTTTTCTAAAGTTTATTTGATGAGTGTATAATAAGGGCTTTTTTCTAGCGTTTAATATGATATTTTCGGCTTTTGAGGGAGTGTTCAATGTACTCAAATTCTTCATGTAGGTATTGTGGGATACATATTCAAACGGCTCTTAGGTAAAAGCCAATTATGAGGCATGTTTTGATTTTGTTGTTGTGGTGGGAGTAGAAATGTATGTAATTGTTTTTGTTTGTGAGTTTGCGGTAAACTTTAAAAGATAAACTGTCATGAGATTTGATAATTAGGATATCTTGGAAGGGCTTAGTGTTATTAGATTCTTTTTTATTGTCCTCTGAATATTTATCTGGTGTCAAACATGCCAGCAGCTCACAAATGTCTTATAAGTTCTTTCTTATCTGGTATGATTGTGTCACTGTAACGTATGAATTAGGGTACCATCTCTTTGTAAAATTAAGATCACTTGGCAGAAAAATAAATATAGAATCTGGTTGAATAATCTCTGGGATTTGGAACGCAAATGGAAAATTTAATTTTGATATTTATTTTAAAGATTATATTGTCGAAATACCTGTCTTCACACTAATGTTAATATAGGGTCAGGCAGATGATCTCTTGAGTTGGGAACGGAAATAAAAAAAATGCAATATACATCTTTTTCACAATGATAAGATAAAAAAAAAAACAGTATTTATCATTTTATTTTGTTGTCTTCATTTTGTATTAAATATCATACCGTCTAAATACTCACCCCATATATTTATCTTTATATCTATATACCCGCGAGGCTCACCGTAAAAGTCAACCAGAATGATCTCTTGGGTTTGGAACGTAAATAAGAAAAGGTAACATTGATTCTATTTATAATATAATTTTACGAACCCCTCCGAACGAGCAGAATGAGACACAAAGTAAAAATTTTAAGCAAAGATCAAGTTATGAGGATTCACAGTTTTCCTTCTTAATCAGTTGCCACAGCAAGGCTAAAGAGCTTTGTGTACCCTACTATTTAACCATAGCTGGAGGGAGAATAATTCGATTTATACCTTACCCAAGGGTATTGGTGCTCTGCGAAATGCAGACAGCACCGTCCGGGTTTGAACACGGGTAACCATGTTCATTATATACAATGATAACTATTGTGGCACAACTAACTCCAAAATTTTACAATAAAAAAGAACAATATTTACAATAACTTATCCTTCAGCTAATTCCCAGTTGATAGTACTGTCATTTTTAGTCAGACAAGTTGTAGATGAAGTTTGTTGATCTTGAAGCCTCGCCTTTAAGTTCTGTAGCACTCATGTAGTCTTTATCTCTTGCACTGCTGTGTTTTCATGACGACTAAAATCTTTCCGTTGGCTAAATCGTCTATGATCTATGTTTAATGAGTTGAGCCTTCAGGTACATCCAAATAAGTATCCCCCTTCCGGCAGGGGTAAGAATACAGTAACTGTATCCCCTGCAGAGGATTAAGACCCCAAGGGGAATGCTGAATGTGTATATGATGGCGAGGCTTCCGCTTTGGAAATTTGAGTTGCGTGGTGTACCCCTTTATTGCCATTGCTCATACATTCACTCTGACCTGGAGAGGGGGATGTAATACCTGCTAGGGCCCCATCTATGGATTAAGTAGCTCTTTTTAAAAATCATTCGTATTCAGTTTGCAAAAAAAAAAATAACTACACAAAAATTTGAATATGAAAATACAATAAACGCGATTAGCCAACCTCACGGCATAAAATAATCCAAGACAGGTTGACATGCCATTAAAATTAATCCAAAAGAAGTAGTCACCACAGAATGAGATGAAACGCCCTGGAACAAACGCAGGATGATCACCATTCCACGCCATGATGGCTGCTGAAAAGCTATGGCTGTTGCTGCTCAAGCACATACTTTCC
The DNA here is from genome assembly GCA_963585895.1 of Sepioteuthis lessoniana. NCBI lineage: Eukaryota > Metazoa > Mollusca > Cephalopoda > Myopsida > Loliginidae > Sepioteuthis > Sepioteuthis lessoniana. Next base: position 36,155,565 of record OY757939.1, read on the forward strand.
ACCCGTTGAACATGATAAGCTTCTGCACGGCGTGTAATTTCAAATCCAAGAGAATTCACTTTGAACTTGTATATTAGAATTTTTTTTATTAAATCATGATAATCTGATGATTAAAAATGTAGCATATTTATTGTCCGCAAAGAATTTTACGCATGATTTGTCAGCAAATTTTCTCAGGTAACTTTATTTTCAAACGAATTGTTCGAGCTCATTTGTTTGTATAAAATGGATTCAAGTATTGCTATTAAATACCCATAATTCTATTTAATATTAATCATTTCTTTGTGCACAGTTAAAAGGTTTCAGATATCGTTATTTAACATTAGTAGTTCCAATTTAATATCGATAATTTACACATAGCTGTATGGTTTCAAACAACAACAACAACAACAACAACAACAACAACAACAACTACTACTACTACTACTACTACTACTACTACTAATAATAATAATAATAATAATAAAATGATAGAACATAAAAGTGACGTTGATACTAATTGTAACAGTCACCAAAGGATTGGTACTGGGACTGGAGGACTTGGAAATAAGAGAAGTGGAGGCCATCCAAACTACAACATTATTAAGATCGGTCAGAATACTGAGAAGAGTCCTGGAGGCTTGCTGTCTCTCAAACTCCAGTGAGAAAGCTTCAGCTAACGGTGGTGTGAAAAACTATCAAAAGAGTAAAAATAATAATAAAAATCCTTAGTATATGATTGAACGGTTCTATCTAACCGGTACAAACATTTCGGGTCAGAGTGGACCTGGGAGTAATATATATGTGTGTGTGTGTGTGTGTGTGTGTGTGTGTGTGTGTGTGTGTGTGTGTGTGTAGTTTGGCAGCAGTCTTTCATTTAAGCATGTTTGATTAAATAATGAAAGATACATTTTGTCAATATAATTTTTCTTTAAATCCTTTCAAGTTTCTTGATAAGTGTCTTAGTTTTAAGTTGGAATCGGTGGATGAATTTACCAAAATTGTCCCGAGTGAGTTCGGACCTTTCGTAGGCCGTCATCAGGGGAGTTGTTTGCATGTGTAAGGAGTGTCTTTTAAAGAGTCTTTTAAAGAATTTTTTTTCAAACATGACAAAATTACGTAAACGCAGAGTTGGATAAAACTGAAATGCCGATGACATCGATCGAATCTAAAACGGAACGCATTCAACGGAAATAGAATATCACCAAGAAATATAGAATATTAAAAAAAGGTCTAAAGGCATTCCAAAACATTGTCGCTATTTTCAAAGTTAATTCTATTGGTTCTAGGTGTTTATGTTTTTATATGTAGGGCTTCTGAGATTTGTAGTCGTAGCTAATTATTTTCGTTTGCTATTATAGTGGTGTTTTCAACTTGGATATATATATATATATATATATATATGAAGAGTCTGAACGTCTCCATCTTCCCCGATATTTCGGACTTGGTTTTAAAATTCTTATTTCATAAATAAATAATTAATCATAAGTTTGGAAACTGATTAGTCCTGTCTGTTTAAATTATTCTGTGAAAGATCAAATAGGCCAAGATAGCCTTATATATTAATATTTATTCGTCTTAAACTGGGCAATAGTTGTAGGGCATTAGGTGATGTTTTTGCCCTAACTATAGCCCACGTGACTTGGAAGCTTTCCACGAACTGTTTGTATATTTCATTCATATATCTATCGGAGTACTTAAAAAAACATATTGTTCAATGCTCATCATATGCCACTTAAGCATTCTTTGGATCATGCAATCAATAAACGTTATGTACGATGAAAAGTAACAGGTCTCGGTGTGCAGTGTGAGCTATCGGCGAAAGAGGGATAAGCGGAATGTGTTATTATCAAGCAATAGGAGTATATAACTTTAACCTTAGCTTACTACACCTGTGCAACATTTTGGCGCCATCTTATTTCCAGGATGTTCAGATATAGGCACTAAAGAACGAACAATAAACACCGAGCAAAGAACAAACCTGAAATTTCGCCCAGTCGGCTGTGGCTGTAAAATACACCACCTGCAACTCTGCAGAGGTGTAAGACCCCCACCCAACGAGTGTCCTAGATATGACACTGAACAATCTGATGGTGAGGTTACAGTGAAGCTGGAGCTTTAGGGAATACGGAGTACCCCTTCATAGCCATCGCTCCCAGGTCCACTCTGGCCTGGAATGGTAGGACCTGATAGGGCCCTATCAATAGGTTAAATAGAACTGCATACTTATGCTAGACTGAATTGTTTGACTAAACTGAGTAGCTTGAAATAGAAATGTTTTTGACAAATAAACCGTACTTACATTCAAACTGCGTGCTTATGCTAAACTGAATTGTTTGAAATGGAACAGTTTTTGACATTGAAACTCTACTTATACTAAATTGAATTGTTTAATTGTCTAAATTCCTGAGACGAAGCTAGATGATTTTTATTATTAAGTGTTTTCGGACTATTGTCTTCATCTATATTATTTCCGTATCGTTTCGGCCGATATGTCCTCCGGCCTTCTTCAGGTGTTGGTCGAATTCGGGAACCTTCACGGGACTTCGAACTTTAATGAATTCACGGGGGTTGCCTGTTCTGATTCCATTAGCCATAACCGAGTACAAGTGTTAAGTATTCTTGTATTGTTACTCGGCTATTATGTAAATTTTTTTACCTGTGCTCATATTCAGATTTTTTAAATTTGTTTTTATAAGTTTATACTCCGTCACAAACACTTGAAATGCTCCAGCAAACTTATGGTGTATGGGGATAGTCAGCTGACTGTCAGTTGGACATGAAAAAGGACTGTTTGGAAGGTTATTATAGAAGATTTGGACATATCAGAAAATTAACGGGACTGGGTGTGTAGATCATCCGGCAGTTCCGAACCGAGAGGAAGATGGCCGGACTGAAACAAACCCCCTGTTTACCTGATTTGGCTCGGTGTCATTTTTTTTTTACCAACCCCAAATGGATCATCAAGAGTACCCGTTTGAAAAGTTTGGAGATCATCAAAAGGACTGTAACGACAGAGCTTAGAGACTTCCCAGGAGAATCCTTCCAGCTGTGCATAGAAGTGGGGTTAAAATGATTGGAAAGGGGGATTACTTTGAAAGGGAAACCATGCAGTTCGTTGTTTTAAATTGAAATAAATTGTTTAAGGAACCTGCCTCGTTACTTTTCAGACAGACCTCATTTACTGAATTTGTTTCGTGGAAAAAGTCTAACTGCGCATGCTTCTGTCTTAATGCTATCCCAAATAAAAGTTTAAAATTTTGGGGCGCCTCATGCGTCAACCAGTATACTCGATCCTCTTAGAGTGGTACTGCTTGTGGGGAGGGACACCTTGGACTAGGCAATCGACTTTAATACCTATGGCAAAAATACCAGATGATTCCTGGAGGCCAGGTAAGTGATTGTCTGAATGTTTCTTGATAGTGTCACGGTCGGAGTTTCACCTTAGGCTATATGAAATTCAAGACCCTTCTCTAAAAAAAAAATTGGGTGAAAAATTGTCATTTTTCATAGCACGGTCAATGACAAAGGAAAATGACACACACACACACACACACACACACACACACACACACACACACATATATGTATATATATATATACAAGGGTCATCAATAGATAAAGGGAATTTAAAAAACAAAAAAGCAAAACAATTATTTTCTGAATCCTTTTCCTCAAATGTAAACTTAGTATTGGCTGAAATTTGTTTAGAGTAAAAATCATCTTAATCCCATAAATATATATATATATATATATATATATATATATATATACTGAGAGAGAGAGAGAAGAACTGAAAAGGGTGACGATCTATAAGTTTATAGATGACTATCCTGTACTTTATACTTTATTGCGAGCCTGTACTTTTACAATTTTTGCTACTTTTATAGTTTTATGCTCTCTTCAATCCAATATATATATATATATATATATATATATATATATATATATATATATATCATATTTACCCAACCCCTCCGCTCGGGCAGGATATGACACAAGGTCAAATTTTAAGCGGAGTTTAACAGGTTTCAATTCAGAGTTTTCCTTCTCCTAGACTAGTTGCCTCACCAAGGCTGAAGAACCTAGTCTGCCCTACTATTTACCCATAGTTGGAGGGAGAATAATTGGATTCATACCTTTCCCAAGGGTATTAGTACTATGTGAAATGCAATCAGTCCAGGATTTGAACTCGTGTCGCCGTGTCCATATCCTGCGACGATAACCATTACACCACGGACACTATATTTATCAACCATTTAAAGATACGGGGATATTTCACGATACATGAGACCCATGTGATTCTACTATTGATAATGTGTCCTTTTTATTTTGGATTTGAAAATAGATTACTATAACAAATATTAATCCTTGATCCCAATGCCTTGGACAAGAGAGGAAAGTATTTTGCTTCACAACTTATTTGGAGACTAAATCATTCAAAACTGTGGAAGTAAAATTTCGCAAGAAGTTTAACTTTAACAAGTATCCTCAGAAAAAACAAATTTATCGTTGGGTACACAAATTTCAAGCCATAGAGTCAATAAACAATCTCAACAAGAAGGAAAAAATTTCCAGATCTGGCCGGAAGTTGACTGCAAGATGTCCTGACAATGTGGATGCGGTGAGAGATTCAGTCGGAAGGAGTCTGAAAATATCTTTAAGAAGACGTTCCAAAGAACTTGGTCTTTCACGTGCATCTTTGCAGAGAATTTTAAAGAAGGATCATTGGCTAAAATAGGAATGTTTTTGACAATTAAACAGTATTTACTAATGCTAAACTGAATTGCTTGAAATAGAACTGATTATTTGTATAAAGATGGATTTGACTATATATAACCAACAAAAGTTGATATGCCATAAAACCCAAACGAACAAACAAATAAACAAACTTACTACTACCGCTATTACTACCATATATATATATAGAGAGAGAGAGAGAGAGAGAAAGAAAGAAAGAGAGAGAAGTGATAAAGACAGAGACAGAATAAGTGTAGGATAATAATATAATGAGTTAGAATGAAATTGATATATATATATATATATATATATATCGATCGAGCGAGCGAGTGAGAGAGAGAGAGAGAGAGAGAGAAAGAGAGAGTAAGATTGACAGACAAAGAAACAGTGAGATGAGGTAGAAGGAAGAAATGAAAATTAATTGCCCACTACTCAATATACATACGTGTACACGGATTGGGTACACAAATTGTAATCTCATTTTCCGGGACTTCACCTCGATCCATTGCCCGACAGTAATAACGATTTTTTGGTGGTGGTGGTGGTGAGGGATGTTGTGTTGAGTCGGCGCGTACGGGCGCCAACCACACCAGATTCATTCTTATTACAACCATTCGCCGATACTAACAAACTGTCATAAAAACATTGAAAGAAAGAAAAAATGAAGAATATAGAAGAGGAGTAAGAAAAATAAGGAAAGAAATAAAATAAAAAAGAAATGAAGAAAGAAAGAAGGAAAAAGAAGAATATAAAAAGAAAAGATGACAGAAAAGGAGAAAAGAAGAAAGAAAAAAGAAGAAAGAAAAAGAAGGAAGAAAAACGAAACAAAAGAAAGAAAGGAAGAAGTCAAATGAAAAAAAGAAAAGAGAAAGAAAAGAGGAAAGAAAAAAGAAAGAAATGAGGGTAGAAAAATAAAGAAAAGAGGAAAGAAAAAAGAAAGAAAGGAAGAAAGAAAAGAAGAAAATAAAAAATAAAGAAAAGAAGAAAAGAAAAGAAAAGAAAAAAGAAAAGACGAAAGAAAAAATAAAGAGAAGAAGAAGAAAAAAAAGAAAAAGGAAAGTAAAAGGAAAAAAGAAGAAAAAAGAAAGAAGTGAAGAAAAAAGAAAGAAAAGAAAGAAAGAAAAAAAGAAAGAAAAGAAGAAGAAAAAAGAAAGGAAAGAAGGAAAGGAAGAAAGAAGATGAAAGAAACAGCGAAAAAAGAAAGAAAAAAGAAATAAGGAAAGAAAGAAAAGAAAGAAGTAAAGAAAGGAGGAAAAAAGAAAGAAAAGAAGAAAAAGAAAGAAAAGAAGAAAAGAAAAGAAGAAAGAAAAGACCAAAGAAAAGTGAAAGAGAAGAAGAAAAAAGAAAGAAAAAGAAGAAAGAAGAGAAGAAAGAAAGAAAGAAAGAAAGAAAGAAAGAAAGAATCAAATCCCCAAATATCTGTCACAGCTTCGACTGGGAAGCCAACCACTGTGCAGAGCTAGGCAGACAAGGGGCACTTTAACTAATAATGACGGAGATGCGTATTAGTATGGAATCATGTCACTGGCTGCCCCAAAGCCATTCAGTTAAAAAAAAAAGAAAAAAAAATTCGCTCATTTTCTTATTTGTTGCGGCGTTGGGCAGAACCAGGACATCTGAGGGGTTTGGGGAGGTTGTGCTGTATTTCTAGTTTCAAATTAGGGCCTTAATCCGATTGGTGAACATTTTCCAACCCCTCTCTTTACCGAAGACAGTACAACTGAAATTGCTTTTTTCGCGTGGTGGGAGAAGGGCTTTCTTTCTTTTTCTTCTTCTGATATAAACGGATATCGGTTTTACACAATCTCCACTACTACGGCGAAAGTGCAGACTTTTTACTTTCCCCCTTTTAACTTAATGATAATATCAATAATAATAACTGAGATTCCTTAGAATACTGAGGAGAGTCCTGGAGAGGTAAGGGAGTTTGCTATTACTCGGACTTTAGTGAAGGCATCCATTTACGGCTGGTGTAAAAACTTGCAAAGAGTATATAATAATAATAATATGCATGATACAGTCACCAAAGAATTAATAAAAGGACTGGAGGACTTGTAAATAAGAGGACGAGTGGAGATCATCCAAACGACAGCATTATTAAGATCAACCAGAATACTGAGAAGAGTCCTGGAGACTTGAGGAGACTAGTTGTCATTTAAACTCCAGTGGAAAATCATCAGCTCACGCTGGTGTGGAAAACTCTCAAAGGAGTAAAATAATAATAATAATTATAATAATAATTCTTTGGTAAGGCAGATGGAAAAAATAGAAATTGGAGGACAATCCGAGACCATCAAAACTACTGCATTGTTGAGAACGGTCAGAATACTGTGAAGAGTTCTGGAGACCTGAAGAAACTTGCTGTCACCCAGATTCCAGTGAAAGACCATCAGCTTTGGGAAAATTCACAAGGAGCAATATGATAATTGAAAAAAAGGTAGCGCTTTAAAACTACCATCGTACCAGTAATAGTGGGAGCACTGGGTATGATAAAAAAAAAGGACTGATGAACACATAAAAATATACCAGGTAAATAACTGCTTATAAGAAACACAAAAAATTGCACTTGGTGGAACTACTTATCTCTTTGTGAAAAAAGCATAAATACGTCGAATATATTTCATCATTGCCTTCGCTAACCTTGAACTTGGGTAAAAACTCGGGAAGAATTGTAAGAAATCGAAAGTAAAGATAAACATTATTATTATTATTATTAATCCGGACTTCAGCATTTTTTAAATCGGCCAGAATACTGAGAAGAGTCCTGGAGGCCTGAGGAGACTTGTTGTCACTCAGAATTCTGTGTAAGACCATCAGCTGACGCTGGTGTTAAAAAACTCTAAACCAAATTACTTGGCATAAATCTCATCAAAGGAATAAACAACTTGGCTGTCACCCTCGTAAGATCCTCGGGACCATTCTTATAGTGGACCAGAGTAGAACTTCAACAAACGGACCAGAGAACAAGAAAACTCATGGCCATCCATTAGGCCTTACATTCCAGAGATGACATAGACAGACTGTATGTGTCAAGGAAAGAAGGAGGAAGAGGACTAACCAACTTTGAAGATAGTATCGATGCATCGATAGAATGACAAGAAGACTACATAAAGAATTGCAAAGAAAGGATGGTTAGTGCAACCAGAAACAATACAGACAACACAAATATCAACTGAACAAATTTAACCAGGAAACAAAAATTGGAAGAATAATAACTCTATGGACATTTTGAGTTACAAACAAGCGAAATCTCTCGCGAAAAATTTTGATATGACTACGAAAGGAAGCCTTAAACGAGAAACTGAATCTCTTCAGATAGCAGCACAAAACAACGCCATAAGAACTATGTCAAAGCAAAAATAGACAAGACACAACAAAATAGTAGATATAGATTATGTGGTGAGGGAGACGAAATGATCAATCATACAATAAGCGAATACAGTAAAGTTGGCGACCTTAGTCGAGGGTGACCCGAGGGCTCCCTTTTAAATAGCTACTGCACCGAAGTATAGGGGAGGGAGCGAATTCATTCTCCGGATTGCTCCACTTTACCCTTGATACTTTCCTTATACTACTGTGTTAAGCAATACGGCATCAAGTACCATTTTTCGAGTCTTTGGTATGACTCGACCTTGGATTGAACCCCGGTCTCCCTGACCATTGGCGAATAGCCCAAAAAGAGAACAAGACTAGACACAACTGAATGAGGAAAGTGATCTATTGGGAATTCTTCAAGAAATTAAAATATGACCACATGAACAAATGGTATATGCAAAACCCAGAACCCATCTAGAGGAATGAGACACACACAATTCTTTAGGATTTTGAGATATAAACGGATCCCTTAATCTTGGTCAGACCACCAGATCTTCTGATAGTCAACAAAAAACAAACTTACCGAATGGTGAACTTTAGCCATTCCTGCTGACCACTGCGTAAAACTGAAGGAAAACATTGCCCAGTCAGCTGGGGCTGTAGAATACACTGACTGCACCTCTGCAGAGGGGTAAGACCCCCCCCCACGAACGAGTGTCCTGGATATGACACTAAACAATCTGATGGTGAGGTTCCAGCAGTGCTGGAGCTTTGGGGAATGCGAAGTACCCCTTTATTGCCATCGCTCCCAGGTCCACTCTGGCCCGGAATGGTAGCACCTGACAGGGCCCTATGTATGGGTTAAATAGAACTAACAGCATACTTATGCTAAAATGAATTGAGTAAACTGAATAGCTTGAAATAGAAACGTTTTTGACAATTAAACCGTACTTACACTTAAACTGCGTGCTTATGCTTAACTGAATTATTTGAAATAGAACTGTTTTTCGACATTAAAACTGTATTTACACTTAACTGAATTATTACATATAACTGCTTGAATAGTTAGAAATGGAAATGTTTTTGACAATTAAACTGTGTACTTATGCTAAACTAAACTGTTTTCAATATTACAGATTATTTACATAAAAATGGATTAGGCGTTAAATGACCTACAAAGGTTGATATGCCATAAAAACAAACCAAACCAAAGATGAAGGAAAACAACCAGTTGTAATTAGCGCGGTCGGTACAGTCACCAAAGGATTGATAAAGGGGCTGGAGGACTTGTAAATAAGAGGACGAGTGGAGACTTTCCAAACTGGCTGAGATCGCCCAGAATATTAAGAAGAGTTCTGGAGACTTAAGGAGAACTGCTGTCAGTCAGACTCCAGTAAGAAACCCTCGGCTAACCCTGGTGTGAAAAACTCTCCAAAGAGAAAATTTAATTATAATAAATGAAAGTGGCTCATTGAAGGAAATTAAAAAAATCATTAACTTGATTACTAATCAATTCTATTTTCTTTACAAAAGCTGACTTGGGAAGCGACTCATGGAGAAACAGAGATAGAAGTCTTCAACTGACACTGCTTTCAGTTGGTTGTCACGTGTTCTCAATCGTTCCAAAACGATGATACCGGATGTGGGATTTTGTTCTGGTTGGAGAAGGGAGTGGAAATTGTTATGCGGATTCAGACTAGCTGACGAAACTGGCAGAGGTCCAAAAGAAATTAATTAGGGTTTATTCATCACCAATAATTCTCACTGTCAAACGCCGATCTGGTCTGATGGAGGACCTCAAATTTGTTGCATTTTTCTATAAATATAAAGCACACTGTACGCAATTCTCAAAACGTTTAACCATGAAATAACCCCAAACGGGTTGACAAGCCGCTAAAATCAATCGATCTGTATTGAAGTTCTACAAGGCCCTCAGTTAAGTAATGAGACTGATTTTATAAAAATAAAAGTAATATCAACTTAAAAAATTGCCTTGGAAAGATGCACGGAGGGAAACAGTACAGGAGGTCTTTAAATGATTCTGACTTCAGTTGGTTTTTCTCATTCTTCTTACGTGCCTTGAACAAGTCCCAAATTGAAACCATACAGTTACGATTTGATTTAGGGGAACAAAGAATAGATGCAAGGAAATGAGAAACTGTGGTAGAACAGAAATTCATATGGTGTCTAGAAATTCACTAGACTTTTAGTTTATATATTGCTCTGCTAGCCGACATTCGAGCACTTTCTTTTATTTATGAAATGTTTTCTAACTATGAATCGTGAAAGGTAGAACCACTTTGATAAAGAATATTGCTTTAGATCAGTGAAATATTAAGACTTGGATAAAGGCTCTTATTAAATCCTAATCTAATTTGTTTTTTGTCAATAAATTCCTTGAATTTTTTCTCTAATATTGGATTATTCCAAAATAATTTTCCTTGGCGCAGGTTGGAAAAAATATGCCATCAGTTGAAATAATTCAATCGTGTTTGTTTAAGAAAGAGAGAGAGAGGGGGGGAGGGGGCACTCCTAGCTATCACGAGACTTGATTAGTTATAGTTTAGTTCTATTTGAGCCACAGATAGGACCTTATCAGCTGCTTCTACTCCGGGCCACATTGACAATAAAGGGGTACTCCGCATTCCTAAAGCCCCAGCAGTACTGGAACCTCACCATCAAATTGTTCAGTGTCATATCCAGGACACTCATTGGTGGGGGTCTTATCCCCCCGTGTAGAGATGTAGTCGGTGTATTCTGCACCCCCAGCCGACTGGGCTTCTGGATACCTTTGATTTTTTTTATTATTGAATAATCTTCAAATTTGCATTTTTGAAACAATAAATAATTATACAATTGATTTAAATAATTTTATCTAGTTTGTTCAAGGTATATTTCATGAAGCCAGAATGTTCATCTTTAAAATAAAAATCTTTTATACTGTATCTGTCATTAGTTTATTTACTCCTAAATAGTAATGATAAAAATACCAATAATAATAATGATGATAATAATTGTAATTGGTGCTCTTGGTACAATCACCAAAAGATTAATAAAGGGACTGGAGAACTGAGAAATAAGGGGACGAGTGGAGATCATCCTAATTGCTACATTATTGAGATCGGTCAAAATACCGAGGAGAGTTCTGAAAACTTGAGAAGAGTTGCTGTCACTCAAACTTCAATGAACGATTATCAGCCAACGCTGGTGTGAAAAACTCCCAAGGGGTAAATAATAATAATAATAATAATAATAATAATAATAATAATAATAATAATTTCTTCTGATAGCATCAAAAAACAACGCCATAAGGACCAATTATATCAAAGTAAGAATAGATAAGATGCAACAACATAGCAAATGTAGATTATATGGTGATAGAGAAGAAACGATTAATCACATAATAAGCGAATGAAGCAAATTAGCGCAGAAATAGTGTAAGATTAGAAACAATTGGGTGGGGAAGGTGATCCACTGGGAATTGTGCAAAAAGTTTTATTTTGACCAAACAAACAAATGGTATAGGCACAACCCACAATCTCTCCTGGAGAATGAAACGCTCAGAAATTCTCAGGGATTTTGAGACACAAACGGATCTCCTTCTCGGCCAGACGACAAGACCTAGTGATAGTCAACAAAAAAAGAAAAAAAGGAAAAGAAAAGAAAAAAGAGAACCTGCCGAATTGTGGACTTAGTGGTCCCGGCTGACCACAGATTAAAATTGAAAGAAAGTGAAAAAAAGAAAAGTACTTCGACCTTGCTAGGGAACTGAATAAAACTGAGAAACATGAAAATGACGGTGATGCCAATTGTAATTGGTGTTCTCGGTACAGTCACTAAAGGATTGGTATAAGGACATGGAAATAAGTGGACGATTAGAGACCATACAAACTACAAAACACTGAAAAGAATCCTGGAAATTTAAGATTTCCTGTCACTAAAATTCCAGTGAGAAATCATCGGCTAACAATGGTATGAAAAATTATCAAAAGTACAAAATAATGATAAAAACAGACATCGTAAAAATTCGTTGATTCCATAATTTTTGCAAAAAAATTTGTTATCTTATATAACGATATATCTGGCTGGATTTCAGTTTTAGGAATGAAAATAGTCCTTAGGCCAATTTTTCTGACCTTTTCAGCTGGCACTTCAGACGAGTCAGAACCTTCCTCACTCCGCATTCCAAATAAAACTACATGTTGGCTGTGGTTGGAGACACCTAATGCGTGAGGATGAGATTCTGGAGGCCATGCAGCTGACAACCAAAGTGGTCAAGTGACTTGCAACTCTCCAGTTTTTACTGGGCTCAATTGACGGTCGGAAAGGCCTAATCTGATCTATCAGCCGATCATGTCAAGGCCTAGTACCTATATAATTGTTCCGAATGTATTCTTCGGGTTGCTCCTCTTGTCAAACAAGTAACCCTATTTTATCTTCGGGTTGTTCCTATGGCAAACAAGTAGCCAACCCTATTTTATCTTAGCTATACTTGAAACCATTCAAACTGTGTGTTACTTAATGATTAATGTTAAATAGAATTATTAGTGTTAAATAGCAATACTTAAAACCACTTAACTATGTGCAAACAAATGATCACTGTTAAATTAGATTGGAATACTTGATAAATTGAAATACTCATATTTGTAATTGCGATATTTGTAAACATTTGCATGCGAACAAATGATTAATATTAAATAGAATTATTAGTGCTGGATTGGAAAAGTTGAAAACATTTAACTGTGTGCAAAAAAAGGATCTTTGGCTCGTTCAAACATGTTTCCAACAAACAATTAATTAAAATCACACACGCAGACAGACACACACACACTCACACACACCCAGGAGACTGGGGTTCAATCCCAGGTTGAGACATACCAAAGACTAAGATATGATACTTAATGCTTCCTTACTTAACACTTAATATTCTAAGGTAGGGATTATGGGTAAGTCGAGCAATCCAGGGAAAGTAGTAGCACCTTTCCCAACATCTGTAATAGCTCGTAAAAAGGGAGCCTTCGGGTCGCCCTCGACCACGGTTGCCTACTTATATATATATATATATATATATATATATATAAAAGTTGTTTTGTTGGTCCAATGAGAGATATGTGAATATTTTAAAATGAATAGGTCCGCAAATGGCATTTCAGTTTTTATTTCATATAACTATAAACCGGACATTGGCGTAGCGGTTAGAGTGTTCGCCAATGGCCCGGGAGACCTGGGTTCAATCTCAGGTCGAGTCATACCAAAGACTCAAAAAATGGTACTTGATGCCTCCTTGCTTAACACTCAGCATTATAAGGTACGGATCAAGGGTAAAGTGGAGCAATCCTGGGAAAGGAGTAGCGCCCTTCCATACACCTTGGTGTAGTAGCTATCGAAAAGGGAGCCTTCGGGTCACCCTCGACTATGGTCGCCAACTTTACTTTATACTCCACACATGTTTTGGACGTCGTACTTTTCTTCCGGAGAATGTCAAGTCTTGTTTATATATATATATATATATATATATATCAAGATCGCGTCAAGATGCTAGCAGGGATTTCCCCGATTCTCTCTCCATCCGTCCTTATCGTCCATCGCTCGCCGGAGGTCTTCCAAATAGCATCCGGTGTCCGCGCAGAGGTATTGTTGGTAATTCCTTGCTTGTCGACCAACACTGGCACGTCCATAAGACCAGTCAAGAATTTGGCATATCAACCCACATGGGTTGATATGCA
>OY757939.1:36171824-36201824 GCA_963585895.1 Sepioteuthis lessoniana
CGAACACACAGACACACATATGCATATATGCGCACATATTATTGTAGTGTTTACTATCGTTAGAGCTCATACCGAGTTTTTATTCAGATGTCAGCATCGCCTTGAGGTTGGAACTCTGTTCTGATAATCTAATAAACAAGAAAGAATTTATGTAGACACACCCATTTATATATATATATATATATATATATATATATATATATATATATATATATATATATATATATGCGCACGTATATGAATATATATATATGTATGTATACACAAATAACACACACAAACACACACACACACAAACACACACACACACACACACACACACATATATATATATATATATACCATTCAGAAGTTTAATGTAGACCCAGTAATGACTGCTCTGTTACATCAGAGGATATTCTTTCCTTCTTCTTCTTCTTCTTCTTCTTCTTCTTCTTCTTCTTCTTCTTCTTCTTCTTCTTCTTCTTCTCTGCAGGACTCTTCTCAGTATTCTTGCTCGTCTCGGCAGTTTTGTAATTTTACTTGTCTCAATTCAGATTGGCTAGTTTCTTTTCCAATTATTTGTCGATCTTTCTAATTGCTCCAGCTGCAATTGGTGTCACCATCACCTTCATGCTCGTGAACTTTTAAAACCCTCTGGCAAGGTCTAAGTATTTGTGGAGGGATGTCCTCGCAACACAACCGCTAAGGATTTTGACTGGGACACCTTAGTATACATGTTCAGTATTAGGTTTACTTTCAGACTAATACTTTTAGGAAAGGCATGAAACCCCCTTATACTGCAACTTATATGTTAGATAGTATCAAAACTGTCCTTTGGCTTTGGTATTGAGTAACCCACGAAGGTTGATATACCATTAAACTTAAGTCAAATCAAGTTTCACTGTCTGTGTCTATGTCTAAATCGATCGATAGATAGATCGATGAAATAGACTGAGAGAGCTAAAAGAAAAAGACTGATGTTGAAATGTGTTGTTTGCTTGGTTGTGTTTTACGGCATACCAACCCTTGTTGGTTATTAAATGCCGAATTCAGTTCATACGTACAGATATATGTGATTTGTTAAAGAAAAGTTTGCTCGTAACAATTTTAAAACGAACAAGAGCTCATTTGTTGGCACTTAGTTAAATGGTTTCAAGTATTTCTATCGAACACTCATGGATCGATTTGCACACAGTACCATGAATTGAGCCACAGATGGGACCCTAACAGATATTAAAACTCTTAGTCAGAGAATATTCGTTTATTTCATACATATTTTATCTTCACATTTCTCTTTCTTGGTTTTCTTCCTTCTATCTATCAATCTTGTTTTTCCGTCCACACTTTATCTCGACAGTTTCCGTCCATTCTTTCCTTCCTCTCTTTTTCTCTCTCTCTCTTCGCTTACTGGCTGAGCGGTATGATACTAAGTCTAACGTAAAGTTGGGCGGGTTTCGATCCCAGCTTCAAGTGTCCAACGTATCTAACCACTCTGAAGAGTTATGGTTCAACGAAGCAGTCTCTCTGTCGATGACAATACATACGCTCCCCCACAGGGGTTTAGCACTGGAGAAGGAATTAGCGGCTGCCACACGCATAATGCAATGTTCTTCGAATGAATTGAGCACTCTGGTATCCGGCAAGACAAAAATGTAAACAAACGAAAGCTACTACATAATACCTTATAATTCCCGAGATGACGTGGTTCGCTTGCCGGCTGAGCGGTATGATACTAAGTTTAACGTAAAGTTTGTCGGGTTTCGATCCCATTTTCAAGCATCCTATGTGGAGAGCAGTGATACAATGAAACAGTCTGTGGATGACAATATATAGAGATATATATAGTTTGGTGAATTTGTCTACTAGTTTCAGAGAGCTACCGCCTAGTGCGGAAGCAGCGGTCGTCTCGATACTGCTATATGGATGCACCACATGGACGTTAACTAAACGGCTGGAGAAAAAGCTTGACGGCAACAACACAAGAATGCGGCAAGCAATATTGAAGAAGTCCTGGAAGCAACACTCCACAAAGAACCAACTGTTCGGCCACCTACCTCCTATCACGAAAATTATCAAAGTTAGACGAACCAAACATGCAGGACACTGTTGGAGAAGCTGGGGCGAGCTCATAAGTGATGTACTCATATGGCCAAGCAAAAGCAGGACGACCAGCTCGAACCTACATACAGCAGCTCAGTGAGGATACGGGATGTAGCCCTGAGGACCAGCCAGAAGCGATGAACAATAGAGAGGAGTGGCGAGAGAGGGTCAGGGATATCCGTTCTAGCGGCCCGTCATGATGATGATGATATAGTAGGCAGCAGGTGGCATTGGCCTCCATGTGAATGTAGACAAAATGGGGTACTTATATTTTCATCCAAAAGGAGACATATCCACTCTAAATGGTGGTTCTCTAAAATTAGTGGACAAGTTCACCTACCTCGGAAGCAGCGTCTCATCAGCTGAAATGACATGATATGTGACTAGCGAAGGCATACGTTGCTATCGATAGGTTATTACTTATATGGCAGTCAAACTTATGTGATAAAATAAAACTCAATTTTTTCCAAGCGGTCGTGTCGATTCTATTATATGGATGCACCACATTGACGCTGACTAAGAGTATAGAGAAAAAGCTGGGCGTGAATTGAAAAAAAATTGCTACCAGCTATACTGAACAATCCTGGAAGCAGCTCTACGGCCACCTACTTCCCATCTCTAAAACCATCAAAATAAAACGAATAAGACGTGCGGGATATTGCTGGAGAAGTAAGGACGATCCCCAAAGCGACGAACTTTTATAGACCCCTTCACACGGACGTGCAAGTGTTGAACGACCAACAAGAACTTATCTACAGCAACCCTGTACGGATACAGGATGTAGCCGGGAAGACCAACTGGAACCGATGGACGATAGAGACGGAGGAGAGAGACAGAAACAGAGAGAGAGAGAGAGAGAGAGAGTGAGGGAAATCCATGCAAGCAGCACGACATGATGATGATGATGATGATGATATATAGGGTCTTACCCAGTCGTTGAAACAAATCAGTAGTCCCTCAGATCTTCCCTGTTGACTTTATTTTCTTTCCCTTTTTTTTAAATGATTGCTGGCAAATATTTAACATTTTGATATATTTAACCAAATGTAGTGGAATCATAGTTGGGAGAAGATCTTTTTTGTGAAGACATATTACGAAGATAAGTGTTTCAAGATTGTTCAAGCAAAATACATAAGGAAGATTAATTTCAACGCACATCGAAACAGGAGTCAAATTTTCAAGTTGGTCAAGAGCTTTCAAGCTCATGGCACTTACGAAAATAGTAGGGCAACGTGTCACCATCTGGGCCCCCGATGAACCAGGAGGAATGGGCAAGTCACATTCAAATGTGCCTTCATGTGAACGGCTGACATCTGCGCCATGTACTCTCGGACACTTATTGATATTTTTGGTTCATGATTAACACTAAATAGTTGCTGATCCTAAAATGGTTTCCTTTTACCTTTCAATTGATATAAGGTTCATTAATCAAGCATTTGTGGTCCTTAATTTATGCCAAATCATTTCGTTTCAAAATTTATCAACCACCGTATATATATATATATATATATATATATATATATATATATATATATATATATATATATATATATATATAAGGTGTTTGATGACTTATATAGAAATATATACCCCAATTTTTTTTATTTTTCCGTTCGTATTTTACCTCCACATTTTTCTTTCTACGCTGTTTCTCTTTCTTTTCTCCTTCTTTTCAGCTACTCTATCTCCCTTTCTCTCTCTCTCTCTCTATCTCTCTCTCTCTCTCTATATATATATATATATATATATATATATATGTGTGTGTGTGTGTGTGTGTGTGTATATATATATATATATATATGTCGATTTATACTTAGATTCACCAAATATTTTTACATATATTTTGTCTCCACTTTTTTCTTTCTTTACTAGTTCTCTACCTACCTGATTGCCTGGTCTCTCTCTCTCTCTCTCTCTCTCTCTCTCTCTCTCTCTATCTATCTATCTATCTATCTATCAATGCTGAGATTTCGTTTATTTTTACTGATATATTTTATCTCCATGTTTTTCTTTCTTCACCAGTCTCTTCCTTCCTTCCTTCTCTCTCTCTCTCTCTCTCTCTCTCTCTCTCTCTCTATCTATCTATCAATGCTGAGATTTCGTTTATTTTTCCGTACCTATTTTACCTCTAAGTTTTTCCTTCTACGTCGGTTTATTTATGCTTTTCCTTCTGTCATAATTCTCGTCTCAGCTCACTTGGTTTTTGAATCCAGTGAGCTTCCTGCCCTACATCAGTATATCTACGCCCCACCCACAGCCAACCTGTTACATGCATTTGCCTGTTTTTAATGTTACCTCTTTGAAATCATTTATTTCGCCCAGAAGTTTCTGTTTTGGACAATAAATGGGGCGTTCCGTAGGAGGTTTTTTTTTTTAACCCTAGGGTCTCGAGATCGAATTTTATCGCTATTCAAAAGACTTGGACTTTGTAGCATATATCGATCTATCAATTATTTCATTGAACGAACATTTGGGATGATAAGTAAGTAAATTCGTCATTATCCTAGCGTACCAACAGAACGAATTCATTTCTCTCTCTCTCTCTCTCTCTCTCTCTCTCTCTCTCTCTCTCTCTCTTTCTCTGTCTCTCTCTCTCACACACACACCATCCGTCCCTGTCAGCCATCGTTCTTTGTAAGTCTTTAAGACATCAACTATCTCTAAAAAGCTGATGGTTGTAAAATTTTGCTGATCGGTCAACACTGGTGGGTCCATGTGTTGGAGTCCATAGCAGAACGTCCCTTATAAGTTCATCTTACTTCCTCAGCAAGTCGTTCTCGGAGGTTTTGTGAGATGGAAGGTAAATGGCCGTTCAGATGATTTGTTTGTTGGGTGTTCCATCAAGGATTTGTTCGAAACAGCTCGAGACATCTTTGAAATTTTTTCATGCATTTCGTGAAAATCCAAGTGGTGCAACCATACAGTAGTACGGACACGGGCTATGGTTTGCCGTCAGTTCTTTACTTTTGCATATTTTGACATCACTTTCAGTAAATGAGATTTTGCTGGCGAGAAATTTCAACTAAATCATTTCTTTTAATTAGGCAGATAACTAATTTCAGACAAGTGACAATTTTTGATTTTTGATTCATTTCTATAAGAAACTGATTAGTCATTCGGCTCCAAGATACTTTTGATGAAATCGTAAAATCTTTACGATCATCGTTTGACATAATTAGAAATCTAAAAGAATTTACATGTTATCACTGGTTTAAGTTCAAAAGAAAATAATCTGAGGTCATTATTTATTGTGATGTCAGTGAAATAACGTACACTGAAAATATTGTAAATGAAACATTTATTCAAGAATTAAAGAAGCAATAATAATTTCTTTCTTTCTCCTCATTGCAAGCCTCTAAAAATTACTTGACTTATATATATGCAGCATCTTTCCATATAAACAGGCTTAGTAAAGTAAAATGGAATCTTTGTTATTTTGAAGTTTTTTCTTTTTTCTTTCAAGAGTCCTAAAGTTGTTTTTTTTTGTTACGATCTTAAAATTCGTCAACAATTTTCCCGAAGGAGTCATTTATGGTTTGCCAAGTAAGGTATTGTGCATATTTATTTCTTGATTAAATGATTCTTCAACTTTAAATATAAAACAGTTTTAATTAAATAACAATGATTCCACTTTATTCAACCAAACTTGTTTAAATGAAAAGATGACTAAATACACCTTTTTCAAATTACATGATCCTACAGCTCAACATGATAATTCAGCGTTAAATATTAAAAAATTTTAATTAAGAAATAAGCATACACATTTCCATTTAACGCATAGATGGGACTATAACATATCCAAAATCTCCGGGTCAGAGTGGA
Source organism: Sepioteuthis lessoniana (assembly GCA_963585895.1). Classification (NCBI taxonomy): domain Eukaryota; kingdom Metazoa; phylum Mollusca; class Cephalopoda; order Myopsida; family Loliginidae; genus Sepioteuthis; species Sepioteuthis lessoniana. Next base: position 36,177,729 of record OY757939.1, read on the forward strand.
CCTGGTAACTTTCGACAGCACCCTGAAATTATCGCTGAACTTCAACCAATCAAATTATGTTATTCAACACGCATTGAGACTAGCTTCATAATATTTTTTCTTAGCGCTGACGCGTCAAGATATTTAGACATCTGTATATCGTCCCTTCATTATGTAAATTATTCAGCTGAGCACACAACGTTATTTAATTCTTTTTTTCATTTTCAAAGTTAAAAAAAATAACCAAATCTTCAGTCTCAAGTTTTTTCTTTTTCAAAACTGAAACTTTGAAATTGCTCTAAATTTTTTCCGAAAATAATGAATCAGAACTTATAAAAGAATTGAAATAGACGGCTTAATTAATTTTAACGGCATGATAAATCGTGTAAGGTTATTTCAAACCTAGACCTCAGGGAATCGTGTTCTGTGTACATTTACATTTTTATTTTTTGTATAGTTTTTTTTTATGAATAGTCCAATTGAATACGATTTATTTTAAACAAATTTATTTCCCCCCATACATGGGACGCGAAAACATGCTGCCACTCTTAGAATGGACCTGGGAATAATGGTAATCGAGAGGTATCCATACTATTCAGATCTCCAGCATTGGAACCTCACAGTTCATTGTATCCTGGTAACCGTTTTTTTGGGGTGGATATAAGGTATATGCTGGGTAAGAATATCAGTATATTCTATATGTCAACTTTAGGGCTAACAAATTTTGAAGAGATATAGGTCTCTGTGAATTTATTTATAAATCTATCCACACAATTGCATGTAAATATATATATATATATATATATATATGTGGGGGGGGTAAGGTACATGTATTTATATAAGTGTATGTATATGTCTATATATGTATATATACATATATATATATATACATATATATGCATATATATGTATGTATATGTATATATGTACATATATGTTTATATATACGTAAGTATATAAGTTTCCAGCCTTTTTTTTGTACAGGCATTTAGAAATGTCGTAGACTCTTGAAAATTCAGTTATTGCTATACATCTTATGAGATGACTGACCAATTCTTATGATTTCAGCTTCAAATGAACAGCTACAGCAGGAATTGGAATACACCCTACTAAAACCTGATTGTCACTGCTGGTGAATTTCAAAAATCCAATCTGGACGTGAGGACACTTTAGAAGAACGATATGCAATAAAATTGTGTTTTAAACTTGAAAAGAAAATGCCACAGAAACGTATGGAATGCTGCAGACTGCTTTTGGAGCATCTTGCATGAATCGAGCATCAGTTTTTGAGTGGCATAAGAGATTCAAGGAAGGCAGGGAGTCTGTGAGAGATGATGAGAGGTGTGGGAGGAGTAAGGAAGTCAGAACACCAGAGTTGATTGGCCAAAGGGTTAGGGTTAGGGTTACTATGTTTAGGTTTTAAGGGAGTTCAGGAAGAGATTCCATCGGAAGAGGCCAGCACTCTTTAAATCGGGTCAGTGGCATTTCCAGCTGGACAATGCACCAGTCTACAACTCCATCCTTGTCACAGACTATTTGACCAAGATGGGCATCAAAACAGTTCGTCATCCTCCCTATAGTCGAGACCTTGCTCCCTGTGACATTTGCTTATTCCCTAAGCTCAGAGGCTGTCGTTATGAGACAATTAAGGAGATGAAAGAGGCTGTGACGAAGGTCATTGACACGCTCACACAAGAGGACTTCAATGGGGCCTTTCAGAAGTTTTTGGAACGGTACAAGTGGATTACAGCCGGAGGAGATTACTTCGAAAGGGGACTAGAGTTTCATGTGTGTAGTATCAATAAAAGTGCCCATACGAAAAAAGTCTGGAAGTTTATTTAATGATCATCGTATATATATATATATATACATGTATGCATACATATATATATATATATATATATATGTATTTATATGTTTATGTATACATGTATGTATATGCATAGATATATTTATATATATTATATATTTACGTATATACATGTACCTATATGTTTAGATATGTATATGTATGGATATATATATGTATAACTAAATAGATAGATAGATAGATAGAGAGAAAGAGAGAGGAAAAAAATAGAGGGACTGAGAGAGATATGACAGACAGACTGACAGACAGAAAGCAATGATTTTCTCACTAATATCTTGTAGAGTTTGATTGATTTATGTTAAGTTGATATTGCGTTGTTGGTGCCATCTGTCGTCCACGTTTTATGGACATTGAATATTTGTTTCAGGTCAGTTCGTACATTTGTTTGACTTTTTCCTGCAAATACAGTACACTTTTTGTCTCTCATTGGAATCAAACGACAGTCGGACAGGATTTCAGTAAAACTTGACACAATACATGTTTTATTTATTTCTTATTATTTTTTCAGACGAAGATTGTCAAACATTATTTTCTCTCCTTGTCAGGTTTTCACACCAGGTTTAACAAGTGTTTTCTCACTGGAGATGGACGGTCAGTAAGTTTTCTCAAGTCTCCAGTACTCTTCTAAGTATTATAGTTGATTTTAACAGTGCTGTGGTCTGAATTGTCTTGATTCTTCCTCTACTCTCTTGTTCCTCCAGTCTCTTTTCCAGACCTTATCAATTACATCTGCTTGATGTAGGGTCTGTGACCCTGGGTTTCATACATTTTGCATTAGTCAGACATAGTGAATGTTTAAAAAAAAAGACTGTATATATATATATATATATATATATATATATAGCTTAATTTTTGTTCGAAAAGTGGGGGTTATTTGTATGTATATGTGTCTAACTTTGTGTGCGAACCATAAACCTCATATATATATATATATATATATATATATATATATATATATATATATATATCAATTCATATCATAAATCTCTCTTCATGTTCGTCTGTCTTTCTCTCTCTCTCTCTCTCTCTCTCTCTCTCTCTCTCTCTTTCTCTCTCTCTTTCCTCACACACACACACACACACTCATACATACATACACACATACACACACACATGTATATATAGTCATGGACAGACAGACTGGTTTTTTGTATGACAACTCTTCAGTGTAGCTAGACACGCGAGGCGCTTCAAGCTGGAATCGAAACTAGCCTGACTTTTCCTCAGTCGTGTAAGTTAACCCCGAACTATTGTCCTTTTCACCACAAGCGAAGGAATTTTTTAGATACATATTTTTTTACCTATACGCTATCAGCTACCGGACTACTCAATTTATCTGAAGGGCTTTGCATTTACGCATATGTGGCAGCCGGTAATTCTCCATTCGAGAGCTCAAACCGCTGTAAGGAGCTTAATTTTGGGTTCAGCTTTTTTTAGATCTCCGGCAAGACCCAGCTTTACGCTTTCTTTTATTGTCACACTATTTTTAATCACCGTATTTGCCGACATGTAAGACGTATGGATATATAAGATGCACCCCAATTTCAAAAGGGTAAACCAAGAAAAAAACTCTAAAACACTAATAAAAACGTGATGACATTGATATAATGAGTATTATCAATGATAACACTTTTAATCTGCATAATTGGCTTTTAAATTATGACGATAGGTATATGAAAGTTACTCTAAATCTAAGCTACATGGAATTGCCAGGTGGCTAATTTCGGCCGACTATCGCGAATTGTAAACCTACACATGGCATATAAGACACAGGGGAATTTAAAAAGATATTTTAGTACAAAAAAAAATGTTCCTTATATGGCGTCAAATACGGTAACATCATGTCTCGTCTTCTGTTCCGTATTTATCTCGAAATTCGAAAGAATCTTATGCTTCTAAATTTCTAGGACAAATTCTCTTTAGTAGTAGGGTCAAATTTTAATTTCTTGCACAATTCTTTGTCGTTCACCGTTCCCACCCAATCTTGCCTAGTCTTGTACTCCTTTTATATTGATTTGCTAAATTCAATGCGATAAACTCTTTTATCCCAGTTTCCATATCATCTAAACTTGCTATTCTGTTGCGTATTATCAATTTTTGCTTTGATATAATTTGATATAATTGATCATTATGGTATCATTTGGTGCTGCTATTATGAAATTATTAAAAGAAATTCAGTTTCTCTCTTTAGGTTTCTTCCTCTTAGCCGTATCCAGGTCATCTCGTGTGCAATCTTCACAATTTGTCGTTTGAAGAATCCATATATTTGTTTCTCTCCTTTCTGTTTTCTCGTATTTGTTTTTCTATTTGACCTTATGGCTGCAATGCTCTTACTGGCTGCTGTAATTAATCTTTCTTTGCCTTTTTTGTGTATTCCTCGACTCCTTGATAGTTGCATCTACGCAATCCCAAGGGCTGGCGATTCCTCTTTCTCCTACTTTTTTAATACATGACTTTGTTATCTCTCGATTGTAAAACCTTGTGCATCGTCGTCAATTTCCTGGTCTAGTTGTATGAGTTCTACTCTTGTGCAGTTTAGGAATGGTCCAGAGTACTTTACTCGGGAGTCAATCCTCTCATTTTAGATCAATATTGATATAGCGATCCCGAGTTCATTATATTTTGGTTTTCAATATTTTATGTTTCAGCTCGTTTGGTGGGGCTTTTCTTGAACATATTCGGTTGTATACTTGAAAGAAGTGGTAAAACACTTGTCTATGATAATATAAACTCCTTTTAACGAAACTTCGTGATGGTTGTATGCGCGTGTGTAAGAGAGAGTGAGGGAGAGTGAGTCGGACTGCTATGATTAACACCATATCTTTTTAACCCACGTTGTGATGCACATTAAAGACCCTACTTCTTCTTGCTTCATACATATATGCCACATACATTGACGTTTCTCCGACACAGGGGCCACCGGCTCCCTGGCTGACGTGCACTCTGTTGACTACCGAATCCAATTGATTGACTGCTCGGGTCGAAAACTTCTGTCATTGTATATTTTCTGGACGCCCAAAAATTTTTCCTTCCGTCGTAATTCGTGCTGTATTTCCACAGCATCCTGTTTACGAATTCCACACAAACCAGTTGTCAAAGATCAATATGTAACAATTTTTCACTGTGTACTTGTCCCCATATTTTTAGTATTTCAAGGTCAGAAAACCAGAGTTGTTTTTTAATATAAATCTCCTTTGGTCGGCAAGTCTTTCGTTGTACTAAATTTAACGGACTCTGTTCAAATTTTTCTCCTCTTTTTCTATAACCTCTTTGATTGATGTTGCTTTCAGAATTACAGTGAATTATATTCTTATTTTCTTCTTTTTTTCATTTTCTTTTATTTAGAGTCTGTTTGATGCATTGTGGCAAAATTCTTCGTTTGTTTGCCTGAAATTGAAATAGCCAACATTCGCTGGCTTCCGACGGATCTCTCATGTTCGTTATCAAAGGAGCACCTGCCGACCATGACACTCGAATCTGTCTTCTGTCTCACGTTTATTTCAATTTCTATTTGTTGTTTCTTGGGTTGTGAACTGGGGCTATAGAGGACCCGGGAGTCGATCATTTTCTGTGTTCCTGTCACAAATGAAACCTGGTTTTCTTCCAATGAAGAATAAGATTTAGCCGGCTACATATATATGTATTATTTTCTCTTTTAAATATGTTTGATTGGATAAGAGAGACGCTCGACTTTTACTTATCCTTTTAGTGAGCTGTTCAAGTCTTCTAAGGACTCGTTTTACATCTAGAGGGAATAGATTAAAAAAACACGCCATTTTTCCCTAGTATTTTCGGTCTCTGCTTGCAGCATCTTCAGGGGAACGAACATTTGAAATGACAAATACGAGGACAAATTGTATGCATTTATTTAAAGAGTTGAAGGAAGAACAAGTGGGAGGGTAATTCACAAAAGAGAAGAACTTTACTGGAAGTAAGTGGAAGAATTGGTGGGAAAATGTTAAAGGCATTTCAGAATGCGGCTGCTATATTCGGATTCTATTTTCTTTAAGGTAGTTTTGATAATCTTTTCCAGAATTTGAAGTTTTTTTTTCTTTGTTATATGGCAGTGTTTTCAGTTAAAAAAGTGTTCGTTATTTGGAGGAGGGGCACGATTGTGAATAAAGTTGTTGAGAGATGAAACCACAGTCGTTCATATGGAATGTTAAGAGCTTCAGCAGAGACGTTATCGTCAGGTCGATGTCGGTAGTATCTTAATGTAGAAGCATTCTCCCAGTGGAAATCTAAATTCGTATACCCCATTGATCCTACTGAGGGGGGGGAGTTTGAATCCATTTCAACCAGCTGTCAAACGACTCAGCCGGATCACTTACAGAATAAACATCAGGTTAAGCGTCTATCTTTTTTAATCCTATATATATATATATATATATATGTGTGTGTGTGTGTGTGTGTGTGTTGTAGTATGAACCAGGCGACCAGCCCCATGGAAAGACTAAGTATTGACTTCAAGGGGCCAGTATCTTCTGTTACGAGTAATATGTATTTACTTGTAGTAATTGACGAATACTCGCGGTTTCCATTTGTCTTTCGATGTCCAAACATGCACACTACCATGATAATAAAGGCCTTATGTTGTCCAGTTTGACTAGGATGCTCAGCTACATACACTTGGACAGAGGCGCGTCCTTCATATCTAAATAATTGAGAGACTACCTCCTTCAAAAAGGGGTAGCGACAAGTAAAACCACGCCCTATCACCCAACTGTCAACGTCCATGTTGAACGATTTAATGGCAGTATATTGAAGATGATTCAGTTATCCGATAGATCACGAAACTTAACTGAAAAATACTGAGAGTTGGTACTCCCAGAAGTGCTACACTCTGCTAGATCGTTGCCGTGTACTTCTACAAATACGATCCCGCATGAACGTTTCTGTGCATTCTCCCGCCGTTCACCTCATGGTATTTCTCTCCCATCTTGATTGATGTCACCAGGGGCCGGGCTATTAAAAAGATTCGCAAGAAATAACAAAACCGACCCTTATGTAGATCAGGTGGAACTTCTAAATAGTAATCCGACTTATGCCAACATTAAATATCCACGTGAAAGGGAGTCCACTGTATCTGTTTGTGATTTGGCTCGCGGTCCTGAAACAGAGTTACCACCAGAGTCTTCTACGATAGAACTAAATAAGAGTCCTCCAGTTGTCCTCATACAGGAGGAGGACACAATATCTTATGAAGATGTCACGGGAGTTCAAGAGTTAAAGTGACCTGAACGAACAAGAAAACCTCCAGATCACTAAGGATGGTAATACCAGTAGCCATTTTTAAGCAGATTCTTAAAAATTTTCACCCTTATTTTAACAATTGTCCGCTTGCATATATTTCTTTATATTTTCGTATTTCTTCATACGAAATCTGCGCAGAAAATATCCTTTTCATATTATTGAAAAAAAAAGTGGCCTACTTTGGGAAATGGTGGGTTTGTGCCCTTTGTTCGTTTTCTGGATATCAAACATTTATCTCCTAATACTTTACACTGCTAACAATAGTTGGAAAAATTCTCTCTGGGCATCATTATTAATGGCATCAGTACATTCTTCTCAGTACGATCAAAATCCTTCTCGATATACGAAGAATAAACTTGTTTCTTCATTGTTAGAACCTCATCTATCGGTCAAAGAGAACTGTTTAATCTTTTACTTAGAATTATTATTAATAATAGATAGAATATTAGTTTTAAATAGCAATACTTGAAACCGTTTAACTGTGTGCAAACAATAAATAACAATGTTTGAAATATTCAGCAATGTACAAACAAATAAGCTCTGGCTCGTTTAAAAAAGAATTATGTACAAACAATTCACTTAAAAATCATATATATATATATATATATATATATATATATATATATATATATTTAAACATGTCTGATTTAAGACTGCGGATTGTTTTTTTTTTTTCAAGATCTTCAAATGAAGACATTCGAGTATTCTAGTTATTTTTGTTATGTCTGTGTCAAAATGGTAAAGAAAGTGCCCCATACTAGCCCAAATGCTTTCGACCATTCCGCCGGTCATCCTCAGCGGTTGTGTTAAGTTGTTTGTTGCCGAGAGTTTTATTCATATTCATTTTGAGTGTTTTTTTTTTAATTATGGGGTTGGCTCATTCTGTTCGTAAGAGTGGTAGAGTTTGTTATTGAATATGTTTAATACGTTAATACCTGCGTTGAATGCTATTTTATTTATAGTAGGTTTTTAATTTTTTATGGTTATTGCTTGAAGAATTTGTAAAAGGTCTTCATTGTTATTTGTATATATAATTTTTGTTTTATAGATTAGGATCTTTCTTATATCGTGGGATTTGAATTTGTTAATGTCTTTTTTTATGATTATATAGAAAAGGCTGATTACAGCGATCAGAAATAACACAAATAACACAAGGATCAACATAAGAAGAATAAATGGAAAAGCAAAATGGGAAGAAAAAGTAGTGTATGGATATTTCAAGCAACCTACAAACGAAATATAACACAAGAAAATTTGGATATGGCTAAGAAAGGAAAACCTTAAGAGAGAAACAGAATATCTTCAAATAGCAGCACAAAATAACGCCATAAGGACAAACTTAAAGCGAAATATAGATGAGAGGCAACAAAATAGCAAATGTAGGTTATGTGGTGATAGAGACAAAATAATCAAACACACAATAAGCGAATGCAGTAAATTAGCACAAAACGAGTGTGAGACTAGACACGACAGGATAGGAAAGGTGATCCACTGGGAATTGTGCAAGAAATTTAAATTTGACCATACGAACAAATGGTATATGTAAAACCCAGAATCAGCAATAGAGATTGAGATGCACAAAATCTCTGTGATTTTGAGATACTAACAGATCATTTAATCACGGTCAAACGCCTAAACCCTAGCGATAGCCACAAAAAAAAAAATGCCGAATAATTGATTTTGCCGTTCTGGCCGACCACAGAATAAAATTCAAAGACAACGAAATGAGAGATAAATATTTAGATCTTGCAAGAGAACTAAACAATGGAACACAAAGGTGACGGTGATATCAATAGTAATCGGTGCACTCGATACAGATACAAGAAGATTGATAAAGGGGCTGGAGGAGTTGTAAATAAAAAGATGAGTGGAGACCATTTAGACAACAGCATTATCAAGATCGACTAGAATACTGAGAAGAGTCCTAGAGACTTGATGACTCTTGCTGTCACTCTAACTCCCGTGAGAAACCATCTGCTAGCGCTGATATGAAAAACTCTCAAAAGAGAATAATAATAATAATGATAATGATGATGATGATGATAATGATATAAAATATAAAAATAAGCATGGCAGTTTAGGTCTGTAAAAAACAATATCTTTTATACACCGGCGACTAACAAGTGACATCTCACACGATAAAACGTGGACATGGCTAAAAAAGGGAAAACTTAAGAGAGAAACTGAATCTTTTCTAATAGCAGCACAAATTAACGCCATAAGGACCAATCATATTAAAGCAAGAATAGATAAGATGCAACAAAGTAGCAAATGTAGGTTATGTGGTGATGGAGACGAAACAATCAATCACATTATAAGCGATTGCAGCAAATTAGCATATAAAGATTGATATGCCTAAGCGAGCAAAGTGATCCCTTGGCAACTCTGCAAGAAATAGAAGTTTGACTATACGAACAAATGATACAGGCACAACCCAGAATCTGTTCTGGAGAATGAGAAACACAAGCTCCTATGGGATTTTGACATACAAACGGATCATCTAATCTCAGCCAGACGACCAGACCTTGTAATAATCAACTAGAAAAAAGAGAACTTGCAGAATTGTGGACTTTGCTGTCCCGGCTGAACACAAAATAAAACTGAAATAAAGTGAAAACAAGGATAAGTATCTTGACCTTATTAAGAAATTAAAAAAACTGTGAAACATGAAAGTGACGTTTATACCAATTGTAATCGATGATCTTGGTACAGTCACCGAAGGATTAATAAAGGGACTGGGAGACTTGGAAATAAGAGGGCGAGTTAAGACCATCTAAACTACGGCATTATTGAGATCGGCTAGAATACTGAGAAGAGTCCTGGAGACTTGAGGAGACTTGCTATCCCTCAAACTCTAGTGAAAGACCATTAACGTTAGCTGATGAGAAAAACTCTCAGTTTAGCATAAGTAAGCTGTTTACAGGTCAAAAGACTTCTATTTCAAGCAATTCAGTTTATCATAAGTATACAGTGTAGTTCTATTTGACCCATAGAAAGGACCCTATCAAGTGCTACCACTCCGGGCCAGAGATGACCTGGGAGAAATGGCAACGAAGGTGTACTCCGCATTCCCCAAAGTTCCATCATTACTGGAACATCACCATCAGATTGTTTAGTGTCATATCCAAGGCACAAGGATAACTTTGGCATTAGATAACCCATGAAGGTGAACATGCCATTTAATAGAAGAAAAAAGATTAAACCATACCTATCTATACGCACACACATATTTATCTCAATCAATATTTGTCTCTCTCACGATATATATATATATATATATATATGTTGCAAACAAACTAACAGCTGCAGCCCTACGGACATCCAAGTTTTTATTACCACTAACGATATATATATATATATGTGTGTGTGTGTGTGTGTGTGTGTATGTGTGTGTGTGTGTGTGTATTCATATCTATCTATTATTCATATCTACCAATCTATATTTCTGTCTGTTTAAACTCTCTGTCTTCCTCACTCTCTCTCTCTCTTGATATATATATATATATATATATATATGTGTGTGTGTGTGTGTGTGGTTAGGCAGCAGTCTTTCATTCAAGCATGTTTGATTAAATAATGAAGACACATTTTGTCTATATAATCTTATTAGGATCCTTTCAAGTTTCCTGATAAGTGTCTTGATTTCAGGTTGGAATTGGTCGATGAATTTACGAAAATTGATCCACAGCGCTTTCTGAACTTTCATTGGCCATCATCAGTGGTTGTTTGTGTGTGTAAAGAGTGTTTGTTTTTTTAAAGAGTTTTGAAAGTTTTTGGGGTTTTATAACATACCTGAACTACGCAAACGCAGAATTGGATAAAACTGAGATGCTGATGAATTTAAAAAACAGAACGCTATCAACGGAAATAGAATATTATCAAGAAAATATAGAATATTAGAAAAAACAAAAACTAAAGGCATTTCAAAACATTGTCACTATTTTCAAAATTAATTCTATTGATTTTAGTATTTTGTTTTGTTTTTATATGTAAGGCTTCTCGGAGTTGTAGTTGTAGCTTATTTATTTCGTGTGCTATATTATAGTGGAGTTTTCAACTAGAATTTTTCGAAATTTGGATTTGGGAATAGAATGGGTTTTAAGATGTAAGAGCTAGAATCATTAAGGTGCATCGTAATCCGTCTAGAAAGAGTTTTAGTGGTAAGACCAACATACGCCCCAAGGGACATTTGAACATACATACGACATTTGTTTGTCCTACCAAGAAGTTCAGTGGAGAGGGAAGTGTTATTGGAAATGATTAATTTGGAGATTTTAAATTTGCTGTTGTAAATGATAAGTATTACATTTTTGATGGGATTGGTTGGGAGAACATTTTTTTGGATAAGGTTTTTTAATATATGTTCCTTTATCCTACTATTACTATGAAATTGGTTTTTGGAATAAAGGTTTATTGATTTTTTTATGGTTTAGGGTATTTTCTATGTTATGTTTTTCCGTTTTATTAATGAAATGTTTAATTTCGGTATCAACAATGTAGTTGGGAAGTTCATAATTGATAATGATTTGTTTTATATTTTTAAGATAGTTTAGAGAGATAGTTCGAGAGGAGGATTGTAGCTTAGCTCTGGAAATAAGAGTTTTTATGGTTGTTCTTTTATAACGGAAGGGGCATTCACTATGGAAATTGAGGGTGCAAGGATTAATGTTAGCATTTTTTTGTATATGTGTAGGTGATAAATCGGTCAATATTGCTTGTGTTTATTAGTACACCAAGAAATGGGATTTTATTGTTGATATTGATTTCTTGTGTGAAATTGAGAACAGAAAGATTTTGAAAGGTCTCTTGTATTGTGTTAATTTCATCAGTGCTATTGGTGAGAAGGAGTATGCCGTCAGCATTAGGTTTATTGATGTTAGGTTATTATTGATGTTAGGTTTATTGATGACATTAAAAACCTTTTTTTCAAGGGCTGACATGAAAAAGTTACCGAAAATAGTTCCCAAAACTGACCCCATCACAATTCCATCTTTTTTGGATGAATACATTTCCAAAGTCCGAAAGCGCTCGGGACAATTTTGGTAAATTCATCCACCAATTCCAACCTGAAACTAAGACACTTATCAGGAAACTTGAAAGGATCTTAATAAAGTTATATAGACAAAATGTGTCCTTATTATTTAGTCAAACATGCTTATATATATATATATATATATATATATATATATATATATATATATATATATATATATAATTCAAATTTTGTCAAGAAGAGAATGGTCGATGCTATATTAGGTTTATGAACATTACCATCAGAAGATTTTTGAAAAACGCATCAAGCTTAAGTAACGGACTTTCGTGTCCATATTATATATACATATATATATATATATATATATATAGAGAGAGAGAGAGAGAGAGTCAGTCACCAAATGCTATTGTTTCTTTAGTTGTTAAGCAATTAGATATTGAGCGTTCTTTATCTATAAACTTATCGAAGCACATAATTAATTACTATTATATTACTTTTTCCATCTATCTATACATCTTGCCCAGTCAGCTGGGACTGTAGAATCTGCATGTCTGCAGAGGGGAGCACCCCTTCATTACCATTGCTCCCAGCTCCACTCTGGTCCCGAGTGGGAGCACCTGATAGGTTCCTTTCTATGGGTCAAACAGAACTAAACTGTATACTGATGCTAAACTGAATAGCTCAAAATAGAAATGTTTTTGACAATTAAACTCTGCACTTACTCTTAAGTAAATTGTTTGAAATAGAACTGTTTATTTGTATAAAAATTGATTTGACATTAAATTACCTACAAATGTTGATATACCATAAAATCTATCTATCTATCTTTTCATATTTATAAAATTCAGTTCATATCTATCCATAAAACTATCTCTTCATATTTATCAATCGAACTCAGTTCATACCTCTTTATCTATATCTCATATGGTCAAGTCGCACGGTGTTTGGGTGTGGTATTCCACCACCATCTGTCGTTCTTCAAGCAGCAGTGAACATTTCAATAACACGATTTTTAAAGCCAATAACCTGTCTCGCACTGGCCGTCTGCATTGAATCCTGCACTAACTTGCAAAATGTCGACACCTGCCACTCATAAACTGTCTATTCCATCAAACATGGCTCGCTTAGATATATGGAAAAAAGCAAACAATGGAAAACTATGCAGAGCTTGTTTCCGTTGTCACCAGATATAAGTTGTAGCCATGTTATTTTCGGGGGTTACTTTTAGTTTTATTTACTCACCACTGTATAAAGTTTATTTTGGGTTTGGTGGTGTTTTATGGGGGTTACTTAATGCCAAATGCTCTTCATATATATATATATCTGCGAGAACAATGTGTCAGAAATGGCTAGATAACGAATGTATTTCCTATCGAAGTCGGATGCAGAGGTTTTATTGCCAACTCAACCTCCGTTTTCTTAACTAATCTTGGACTACCTCCATCAGACAAGAGGAAATACACGGAAAAGATCCAAGATAAGGCTCTAACTACATCAGCGTGGATCTGGCAATCCCACTGAGCGACAACAATCTCGCAAAGTCAGGTGGTGTCATGAGATACTGCTGAGGCGCTCTGGGTTAGTGGTAATGATGCTACGGCCCCGAAACCATGCCTGAACACAGAGTCATCATCTGATGAAGGCTTTGTTAGAAGCAATGCTGTTGTATAAACATCAGTTATTGTATGATACCTACTATAATGGAGGCACTATTTAACAGTTATATGTGGCCCAGTTAGTTGGGGCTGTAGAATACACCGACTGTATCTCTACAGAGGGGTAGCCTCCCCCCACGAGTGTCCTGGATATGACGCTAAACAATTTGATGATGAGGTTCCAGTAATACTTGAGTTTTGAAGAATGCGTCATATTCCTTCATTGCCATCGCTCCCAGGTTCACTCAGGCCCAGAGTGGTATCATCTCATAGGGTCCTATCTGTGGGCCAAATAGAACTGTTTGACATTTAAACTGTGTACTTATGCTTAACTGAATTGTTTGAAATAGAACTGTTTGATCATTTAACTGTGTGTTAACAAATAACTGATGTTTAATTGAATTGTTAGTGATACGTAGCAGTACTTTGAAGCATTAAACTGTGTGCAAACAAATGATTAATCGTAAATAAAATTATTTGAACTTGACAGAAATAAGTGAAACATTTAACTGTGTGAAAAAATTGAGCTCAGGCTCGTTTAAAAAGTTAGCTAAAAATGTTTAGAAATCATATATTTGATATATATCTATAAAAAAGATTTGGCATTAAATAACATATAATGGTTGATATGCCACAAAATTAGACCAAACCAAACCAAACCAAACCAAACCCAAACCCAAACCGTTATATGGTTTCAAGTAACTAATATTAATGATCATTTGTTCATAATTATAGCTTCAAGTAACTTTTCAAAAAATATGGAATTTACAGTTAAATGTTTTCAAGAATTCCTATCTAATACAAATAATCTAGAAGGTATTGATTGTCTAAAGAAACTTCTTAAAGAATTCTTTCAGGCACTTTATTCTCTTTTTAGATTAAATAAATCGTAAAATGTACATAAAATCAAAATTAAGGTCAGATAAGAAAAAATATAACAATAAATGAATAAATAAAATTTGAATTCTAAAATTGGATTGACTCATTTATTGATTGATTTTAACGGCATGTCAACACGTCCAGGGTAATTTTATACCCACAGGTTAGGGAATCATGTTAATTGTAATTTCATATTCACATTTTTATGTATTCGTTCTTTAGAGTTTTTTTTTTTGCGGAGAAGGGATCAATATTTCAGCGAACTGGTTTGTCTTACGATTAACTGATTTATTTTAACGGCACCCCAACTCACCTCTGGTAATTTTATGCCTAGAGGTTAGAAAATTGCTTTCTTTTATACTGACTTTTTATTCAGTTTTCTTTACACTCGATTATTTGATATCAAGTAATTCCCCCCCTCCATGAGACCCTAACAGGTACCACCGCTTCGAGTCAGAACTAGTATCTCCCTATCAGATGCAGTTTAGAAGTCAAACTCAGTACACTCTTTTTTTGGAGAGACGGAAGTCTCAGTAAGTGTATTCTAAGGCACATTTTGAAGTACGAAAAAAAAACCCACGACAGTAAAAAAGGATTTGTCAAGCGATCCAGCTCTTAAACCATCACCCACCATTCTCAAGCATCGCTCAAATCATCAGCTGAGCTCATAGCTTTGATCATGCGCAAAATATCCAAAGAAAAATAACCCACTGGAAAGAGGCCAACCAGAAACTACCCACATTCCCCAATATATATTCGACATCTTTAGGTGGACAGCCATTTGTAAACATATCTCAAACGTAGCGGTTCAGTCATGGCTCTCAGGAATCGGGTTGTTGAGAGGTGAAAGACTTTAACCTTTTCCTCGACATCAAAGGCTATCTAAGCGAAAGGTCCGAGCCGGTCTGACCTGACCGTATCACTTGACCCTCTTCTAGTCAATATGACCTGACATTATATCGAGGGCCTTTCAGAACCCTCTTTCTTCACAGCTGATTAATTTGGTAAGATTGCACGATCCAGAGGTCAATGAGGGGAATTTTCCACTGGGCTTAAGAAAAGGTTTTTCCATCCGGGTCTTCAGCTATGGTCACAATGATGTTTCTAACCTAATCAATCATCCAGACAAACGATTGCCGTATCGATTTTGTTGCTGTTGTAGCTATGGGTGTAGCTACGGCTACTCTCCTAGTGACAGGAAAAGGTAAGTGAAAAGAAGGATGCGTCACGAAAAATAAGGGAAGAAAGTAAGTCGGTGAATAAAACTATATCTTACTAAAATCATATTTATCTATGTGCTCGCGTGCGCGCGTGTGTGCTTGTGTGTGTGTATGTGTGTGTGAGGGAATAAATCGGACGGAAAATTATAAACTGACGAAAGTGTAGTAGGCAGAAATAAAATGAATAATAAATACATCATCAACTACGCCAAGTACATATTTCCCTTTTTCTACGCATACATACATACACACACACACACACACATATATATATATATATATATATATATATATATATATATATATATATATAATTTTCAAAGCCTCTGACGTTAGTCGACTTGTTAACATACCTCGGCAGCAATGTCTCATCAACAGAAAGCTATGTCAACATACGCATATGGAAGACGTGGATTGCTACTGACATGTTGACGATCATGTAGAAATCTGATCCATTTGATGATATAAAATGGAATTTTTTTAACGTTGGTCGTCTCAGTACTACTGTATGGCTGTACCACCGGCATTCTAACGAAATGCTTAGAGAAAAAGCTCGATGGGAAGTACTCAAGAATGCTACATGCTGTTTTGAAGGATCCTGGAAGTAGCACCCTTCAAAACAGAAGCTATATGACCACCTGCTGCCCATCTTACAAACAATCGAAGTGTGTTGAACAAGATATGCTGAGGATTGCAGGGAAAAGGTCGAACTCATAAATGACGTTCTCTTACCTGATCGATTCCTTCTCATGGACACAGCAATGTGCAGACAGCAGATGCCGTTTAGAGGACCTACCAGAAGCCATGACTGATAAGGATGGATAGAATGAGAGAGTCAAGGGTTTACATGTTGTCATTTGAGATGTACAGGGTGTTTCAGAAAATTTGATATCATTTTAAATTAGTGTAGTGTGTTTCTGAAAATTTGATATCCTTTTATTTATGTGAAGAGTGTTTCTGAAAATTTGATATCATTTTATTTATGTTAAGAGTGTTTCTGAAAATTTGATATCCTTTTATTTATGTGAAGAGTGTTTCTGAAAATTTGATATCATTTGATATGTGAAGATGGTTTCAGAAAATTTGATATCATTTGATATGTGAAGAATGTTTCAGAAAATTTGATATCATTTGAGATGTACAGGATGTTTCTGAAAATTTGATATCCTTTCCTAATCTGATATTTTGATTCTCGTTCAAATGATCTCAAATTTTAACGGCTTGAAATTGAATATTTTATGTTTTAGCGTCATTTCTTTTCCATAGAAAAGCATCTTTATGCCTGAAAAGATTTAAAAAATTATAGTTTTGAATTTTTTCTACACATATTCTTAAAATTTGAGATCGTTTTAACAGGAATTGGTCAAGTTATTAGATTACGAAATAAAAATGTTTGAATAATGTAGACACAGTGTCGACGACAATTGGTGACTGTCAAATGATCACATAGGCGTAAAAATGACAGTCAGAGATGTTTTTAGATTTACATAAACTCTATCGGCAATTATGAGAACTCTTCATTTATGAATATAGTAAACCATTTAACTATATATATATATATATATATATATATATATATATATATATATATATATATATATCTTTGTTCATGTCTATCTATCTACCATCCTAATTTTTTCATATCTATCTATCTATCTATTGTATCGTGGTAAGGAAAAAATACTCAGTGAAACAGAGTTAATTATTTCTCAACTCAAGTGTTACAGTCCGACTAGTATTATAAGTCTCGCGCTGTTGGTGTTACGTCCGAAGTTGGTCTAACTTCTGACTGACGTACTTTAGATCTATCTCTCTGCTTCTCTTTCTGCTTCTGCTTCCGTCTCCCTAGCTTATGAGACACGGCGTCTTTTGTACTTCTGCGATACCGGAACACTATCTATCCCAGTTTTTTTCATATCTATCTATCTATCTATCTATCTATCTATATTCTTATGTATGTATGTATGTATGTATGTATCACAGTATATATATATATATATATATATATATATATATATATATATATATATATATATATACTCAGATAGATAGATACATACATACATAAGAATATACTATGATAGATAGATAGATAGATAGATAGATACGAAAAACTGGGATAGATACATAGATAGTTAGAAATGAACAGACTGAGATAGATACATTAATACATACATACATACGAATATTTTGAGACAGACACATACATACATACATACATACATATATACATACATGCAAACAACTAAGGATTTTTATTGCTATAGGTTATTTGAAATCAAACAACTGTGTGCAAATTGTTTGTATTTCATAGGAATACTTGATAAATAGAAATACTAATATTCAGTGAATATAAATGTAAATATTCTTTTGTGAGAAGTGTAGAGTACCTTTTTATTACTATTACTCCCAGGTCCACTCGGTCCGGCAGGCGTCATGTTATACCTGTAAGGCTCCCATCAAGTAGAAGTATTCAATCTTTTACTATAGGTGAAACCATTTTATTGTATTCCATCTCAGTCAGCTGGGACTGTAGAATACACCGACTATTTCTGCTGAGAGATAAGACTTCCCACCAATGAGTGTCCAAGATATGCCGCTAAACAATATGTGGGTAAGACTCCAGTACGGAAGCTTTGGAAAATGTTGAGTACCCCTTCAGTATCATCAATCTCAGGCCCATTGACCCGAAGTGGTAGTACCTGTTAGGGTTCCATATATGGGTCAAGTAGATCTGTCTAAAGCTTATTCGAATTCAATAGAAATATTTGATGCCATATAATTGTTAATTACGAATAGTTACTTCAAGCTATCATTATTAATAAGGATTCTTATAATTAATTTCAAACCATTGAACTATTTGCAAATAAGTTGGCAACCTTAGTCGAGGACGATCCAAAGGCTCCTTTTTCCATAGCTACTACACCAAGGTATTGGGGAGAGCGCTACTCCTTTCCCTGGATTACTCTGTTTTACCCTCGATCCTTACCTTATAATGCCGGGTGTTAAGCAAGAAGGTATCAAGTACCATTTTTTGAGTCTTTAGTATGACTCGACCTGGGATTGAAACCAGGTCTCCCTGGCCATTGGTGAACACTCTAATCAATATGCTAAATAAATGACTGTTATTCAATAGAAACGATTATTCAAAACCACACAATTACTAGTAGCAGTTAAGAATACTTGAAACCATATAACTGTGTACCAATTATTTGTATTTGATTGAAATACTTGAAAGCACATAACTGAGGAAAGTATTTGTATTATATAGAAATATTTGATTTCCTTTAACTGTGCGCTAAAAACAAAACAAAGAGTCTTAAAGAAAAACTACAGAAAAGCTGTTAATATAAAAAGAACAATGAATACAGTTCCCTAAGCTCATGACCTTAGCATAACACACGATGAGTTGAAATGCGTTTAAAATCAATTAATATATCAATATGTCTGAAATTCTTTTTTTTTTCTTGGTTTTATTATTATAATCATTCATTAATCATTTATCTATTTAATAACGGTGCCCAAGACGTAACAGTTTCGTCGTTAAACACAACCAAAGATCTTTGCAGAGGTGAAAAACAGTCTAAAAATCAATTAGAATAAATGAATAAATAAATAGCTCGAAATAATATTTTCTGACCTGTCGGTCGGAAAGATTTGGCGTGTGTGGAAACCCTTTTTTCTTCAGTGCGTTTTCATCAATCAACAGGCTTTCCCTCTATCTTAGTCACGCCCCTTTTATTCAAAAAATATTCGCAAATTAATTTTTTAAAGAAACATTTGAAACCGAATCATCAGACGATGTATTATTTATATATCTCAATAAGTTCGGAAGTTATTTTAGAAAACCATTACTATTCAGAAGTGAATTTGATCGACATTGAAAGCAGATCACTGAAGTTAAGCTTCGGTGAACCTGTTCAATATATAGATGGGTAACCACTTAGGTTAACAGAAGGTACTGTAATCAGCCTTAGGCCCGTGGGCCATATCTAAGCAAAGCTTAGAAAATAACAAGAAGTGAATTTGATCTTTACTGAGTGTTCTTGGTAATACTCGGTAGTTTGAACATAAGGTAAGAGGGTAAGTGCAGAAAAATTAGTCTAATATACAGTTATTGTTATTATGTAGCTTCACTCCTCACTGAGTCCCAGAATCAACAAAATAGATTAATTACCCTCTCCCCAAGACTAAGAATATGCTGACTATATCCATTGTAGCTAGGTCCCTCGCAAAGAAATGAGATATCAGTCTAGAGATCTGGGTAGTGTTATGTATCCCTTACTCCCAGGTCCAATCCGACTTGGTGGAATGGGTCAAATAGATCAGTTTAAAAATAATTAGTATTAGATTGGAATATTTGCTGCCATATAACAATACTAATATATATATATATATATATATATATATATATATATATATATATAAGCCACATTTGCTCAACGAAACAATTTAAGTGGAAGGTGTTTCATTTCTATCCCTTATAAATAGAAATATTTCTACATTTTCACGTTGGTTTTCTTTCTAAGACTTTTTAAAATCTTTCTTCTGGCTTTCATTTTCTCTAAATATAACTTGCGTGAAAACGTTTTCGCCAAAAAAGAAAAAGCAAAAAACAATAAACAAAAAAAAAAAAAAAAAAACGCAAAACAAAACTAAAATAAAAACTCCATTGTAACCCAAGTCTTCAGTCTTACAATAAGGGCACGGTTTAACAACCTGTTCTAGAAAGATCACCAAAGTTAAGCAACCATGAGTCAGTTCAGTATTTGGATGGGTGATTACATAGAAACAGTTGGTACTTTAAGCGATCTCTGAAAGGGACGAATTGATCTTTTCTTTCTCACCTACAGCTACGGATAAACGCTAGACTTGACTTGGTACGGCAACCAATATAGGAAAAGGAAACTATTGATAGATTTTAACGGCACGTCAACCCACCAGAGGTTATTATTCGCCTAGAGGTTAGGAAAGTGCGTACATTGTACTTTTTTCTGTCGTTTTGCACACAGTGATATGGTTTCGAGTATTCCTATCAAATACAAATAATTTTCACTCGGTTGAATGATCTCAATTCTTCCTATCTAGCATGATTATTTGGTTTCAAGTAATTTCTATAATGAGTAGAGTGTTCGCAAATGGTTCGTGAGATCGGCGTTCAATCCTAGGTCAAGTCATACTGAAGACTCAAAACATGGTACCACCTTGATTAGCACTCGGCACTATAAGGTAGGGATCAAGGTAAAATGGAGTAACTCTAAGAATGGAATAGCGCCCTCTCCTACACCTCGGTTATTCGATGCAAAAAGCTATCATGGTTGAACAGCAGTGATAATACTTAAACCATATCTTGGGGGATAAGAGGCTTCATGCCTTTCCAGGAGGGTATTAGTCTGAAAGTAAACGTAACAGAGCAACTGGAGTGCGAACTCACTTATTACATTGTCCCAGTCCAGCACGTTCGCCTCTACGCCACAAAGACTTCGAATTCTAACTATTACTCCAGGCCAAAGAGGACCTGGGAGTGATAGTTATTAAGGGGTATGTCTCATTCTGCAGGGTTTCAAAAATGGAGACTCGCCAACTGATATAGTTTAGTTTGGTTGGGTTTGGTTTGGTTTTATGGCATATCAACCCTTGAGGATTAGTTAATGCGAAATCCTTTTTATATCCAATTTACGATTTCTAAACACATTTTGTAGTTAACATTTTTAAACGAGTCTGTGCTCATTTTTTTGGCACACAGTTTCACTTAATTTCAAACAATTCAGTTTAGCTTAAGTACAGTTTTTTTTGTTTATACACGGTGAAATGTAAAAATAGTTCTATTTCAAACAATTCACTTTAGCAGGTTAACAAAGTTAAATGTTTCCAAATATTGCGATATATCACTAACAATTCAATCAGACATCAGTCATTTGTATATACACAGTGAAATTATCACACACTTCTATTTCAAACAAATCAGTTTAGTTTAAGTACAGTTTTTTTGTTCATACACAGTAAAAATAGCTCTATCCTAAACAACTCAATTTAGCATTAGTACACAGTTTAAAAGCCAAACAGCTTTATTTGACTCATAGATAGGACCCAATCAGGTGCTACCTACCATTCCAAGCCAGAGTGAACCTGGGAGTAATTGCAATACTCTGCATTTCCCAAAGCTCCAGCATTACTGGAGCCTCACCATCAGATTGTTTAGTGTCATATCCAGGACACTTATTCGAGGAGTCTTATCCCTCAGAAAAGATACAGTCGGTGAATTCTACAGCCCCAGCCAACTGGGTACATATGGTTTAGTGTCATACCCGGGATACCTATTTGTGGGGGTGGGGTCTTAACCCTCCGAAGAGGATGCAGCGAGCATATTCTAACCCTCGCCGTGTGACCTTGGAAAAATCTAAATTCAAATCCACTGCACGTTTAACGAGTGTCGCCTTCTACCCATGATGGATGGCCTAGTGGGTTGGTCGTGGGGGTTGTAGAATACACCGACTGCACCTCTGCAGAATAGGGTACCCCCCACAACGAGTGCCCTGGGTACGATACTAAACAATCTGGCGGTGAGGCTTCAGTAATGCTGGAGCTTTGGGGAATGCGGAGGACCCCTTTATTGGCATTGCTCCCAGGTCCACTCTGACCCGGAGAGGTAGCACTAGTTAGGGTCCCATCTATAGTTCAAATAGAACTGTTTTACATTTAAACTGTGTGCAAACAAATGATTTATGTAAGAATAAATTGTTTGAAATAGAACTGTTTAATCATTCAACTGCGTGTAAGCAAATGACTGATGTTTAATTGAATTGTTCGTGATACATTGCAATACTTGGAACCATTTAACTTTGTTCACATGCAAAACTGAATTGTTTGAAATAGAACTGTTTTGACTTTTAACTGTGTGTAAACAAATGACAAATGTTTAAATAAATTGTTTGTGTTAAATAGCAATCCTTGAGAACAATTAATTGCGTGTAAAAATGATTAATAGTAAATAGAATTATTTGTATTTGGTAGAAATAAGTGAAACCATTTAACTGTGTGAAAAAACATGAGCTGCAAAAGGTTTTAGAATTCATATATTTAATATATATGTAAAAAAGATTTGACATTAAATAAACCCAGATTGTTTGATAAGCCATAAAACCAAACCTAATCAAACTACCCATGGTGGAGTGGCTATGTAAATTCATACTATAATTCAAAGCTTGTTAGGATCCTAACTGCATGAATTATTCTTATCGGATTAGAATAGTTAATATCATGTAGTTTGTATTTGAAGATACAGTCGATTAGCTGTGCAGTAAGGGCTAAAGCACTTAGACTAAGGTCACGATTAAAGCAAGTTCGAACTTGTGCGCTGAGAACTTATGCACATACTAGCTCAGTCGGCTTGGGCAGTAGAATACACCGATTGCATCTCTGCAGTGGAGTAAGACTCCACCAACAAATGTCTTGGATATAATACTAAACAATCTAATGGTGAGGCTCCAATCCTAGAGTTTTGGGGAATACGCTCATTGTTATCGTTCCTAGGTCCTATCTGGTCTGGAATGGTCATATTTACCAACCCCTCCGCTTGGGCAGGATATGACACAAGGTCAATTTTTAAGCGGAGTTTAACAGGTTTGAATTCAGAGATTTTCTTCTCCTAGACTAGTTGCCTCACCAAGGCTGAAGAACCTAGTCTGCCCAACTATTTATCCATAGCTGGAGTGAATAGTAGGGCCTGATAGGGTCCTATCAATGGGTCAAACAGAACTATTTAACATTTAAACTAAGAGCAAACAAATGACTTATGCTAAACTGAATTGCTTTAAATAGAACAGTTTGATCATTTCGCTCTGTGTCAACAAATGATTGATGTTTAATTGAATTGTTAGTGATACATAGCAATATAGCAACCATTTAACTGGGAGCAAATGAAATGTGTTATTAACAAAATGGTAATTTATCATATATATTTGATATATAAGTATAAACAGGATTTGGCATTAAATAACCTAGAAAGATTGATATGCGATAAAACCAAACCCTCATTATACACACACCGAATACGTTTTTAAGATTCTTTTTTTCTGTCTTTTTGTTTTGATTAATCCAACAGATTAATGCATTAAAGCATAGGTTAAAGATTATCAACCGACCTAGCGATCATGGGTTCAATCCGTGGGTAGGGTCAATCAAACTTGGATCAAGGGACAAATTTATCCAAGCAAAAACTCAGGAGACGAATTAGAAAGAAAGAAT
>OY757939.1:36204324-36256824 GCA_963585895.1 Sepioteuthis lessoniana
TCCTTTCCTCATCTTTCTTTCTCTCCTTCCGTCGCTACTTCCATTCCTCCCTTCCTTACTTCTTTTACTTCCCTTCCTTCCTTCTTTCCTCTTCTTTCTTTTCTTCCTTTCAATCCTTCATTCCTTCATTTCGTTCTGTCCCTTTCTTCTTTTCCGTCTCCCCACCTTTCTTCCCTGTTTCTTTTCCTTTTTTTCCTTACATCCTTTCCTTCCTTCTTTTCCTTCTCTTCCTTCATTTCCTAATTCCTTTCCTTTCTTTCCTTTCTTTCCTTCTTTCATTTCCTTCCATTCCCCTCCTTCCCATTCCTTTCCTTCCTTCCTTCCTTCCTTTTCTTTCTTTCCTCCTCCCTTTCCTTTCTTTGCATTCATCCGTCCTTTTTTCTGTTCCTTCTTTTCCTTTCTTCCTTCCTTTCCGTATTCCTTTCCTTCGATACCCCTTTCTTCCGTATTCCTTTTCCTTCCTTCACTACTTTTCACCTCTCTTTCCTTCCTTTCCTTTCCTTCCCTCCTTTTCTTTCTTTCCCTCCTCCCTTTAACCTCCTTACTTTCCTTCTTTTCCCCCTCTTCCTTCCTTTCTTCCTTCCTTTTCTTCTTTTCATTTTTCCTTCGTCTTTCCTTGTTTTCTTTCCTCTCTTCCTTCTTTTCTTTCACTTCTCTCCTTCTTTTCCTTCCCTTCCTTCTTTTCTTTTCTTCCTTCTTTCCTTCTTTTCCTTCCTTTTTTTCTTTCTTTTCTTCCTTCTTTCCTTCTTTTCCTTCCTTTCTTTCTTTTCTTTTCTTCCTTCCTTTCTTTCCTTTCGTCTTTTCCTTTCCTTTATTCCCCCTCTTCTTCTATCTAAACTTTCACTCATATGACTCCTTTACTCTCTTCTTCACTTTCACTTTGATATCTATTTTCTCGCTCTTTCTTTTTCCCTTTTTCCCCTCAATACTTCCTTAATTTGAATATAAATTCTATCCCTGCTCCCTTTTTTATGGCCCTTGACCTGAAACTTACCTTGAATGTCGCGTGATGACACCACATTATCGTATTTCACAATTCTTTATAAATGAAAGAACAAAAAATAAAAAAAAATAAAAAGATTTCATTAAAATCGGCCGCCTATCATTTGTTCTTTCTTCTTTTCACGATCAAAAAATCTTTTCATACCTTTTTCTAGGTTGCCCTACGCAATGGAAAACACGTCATTTTGTTTGCAGGAACAATTTTAAAACAGATCTAATGACGGTGTCTTAGAATACACCGTCTGTATCCCCTAAAGAGACCTCCCCTCAAAAAAAAAAAAAAAAAGAAAAAGATATTCGGTGTACAACTTTAGACTAGCATCTTGTGTCAAGGCTCCAATTTTTAGGCAATGAGGAGTGTAGAGTATCCTTTTACTGCCATTATTCCCAGGTCCACTCTGACCGCCAGTGCATGTTAGGTACAAATAAAACTAGAAAACGTTTGTGGCGTAACTGTTATAGTCCCAGGAAATGGAATCAGCGTCCCGGGTTCAAATTCTGGACAAAGCCGTTGGGTTTCATTTATGCTAATGCCCTTACGAAAGTCATGAATCAATCTGTTCCTCACAGCTGTGTGTAAATAGTAGGACAAACTGAAACTCTTAAGTCTTGATTAGGCAACCAATCTAGAAGAAGGATAACTCTAAATTCAGACCTGTTAAACTCTGCTCAAAAGTTGACCTTATGCCTATAGCTGGAGGTTGGTGAATACCCACAAATAGAACTGAAAACAGATTTATTCTCTAAGAGTATTTTACACAATTGTGCTAACAAAAAAACTCGCTCCAGAGTGTCTTCTTTTTGTATTACAGTAACAGAAAAATATATTATGATGCAATTTTAGTCAAGGGAATTCATTTCATGTGCTCCGTACTTATGGCCTAGTGCCAGACTAAACAAACTTATGTAAAGTTAAGTCAGGGAGTAATTGTTTAATATGCTCGTCTCACTGCTTTTTTCTATTTCAACCAGTTCCTTTCAAACAGAACTCGGACAGTACCCGTGGTGTAATGGCTAACGAGCTAAACTAACACCCTAGACAAAGGTATTAAACTCTTTATTCTCCCACCCCTTCACTTTATGTTAACTTGCATCTGCTGTTTTTCAATAAGGATGGCTTTAGCATTAAATAGCACCTAAAGTTTGATATGCAATCAAACAATGGAACCAAACCTTTTAGAATACTTGGCTCCCTATAATTTCAATATGAATTCGAAGGTGGTTTCAACGGGTATTTTGAGGAGTTCTAAAATGGTGTATTATTTATTTAGTTAGATTCTTTGGACTTCTACAATTTCAGGTTGACAGGTTGATAAGAAGTCGAATACTACCTTCATACTTACATATCGTAAGAATAACTCAGCCGTGTGGGTTAGAAAACTATTTTACCTTGGTTCCAGAGAGCCTCTCCCCTATGGCAATACCTGCTTAACAGAACTGAGTTTATCGCTCGGTGCCTGATGCGCCCCAAATTGTTTTGTAATGGCTGTACACGTGTTTTGATTCGTGTGTGGATGTCCAAGTTATATCTCTCTTGGTCGCAAGTCGAATAAATATCATGATAGCTTTAAAAGGGTCCGTTCGTTTTGATGTGCCATTTAATACATCTTTCTTTAATATTTTCCCCCTTGGTGCATATACCCTGTTTGGATATCATTTTAATGAATGTGTGTTGTTTGTTGCTTTGTAGTCCACAAATATTCAATTGGGCCAAGTCTAAACTTTGAATATAAGATTTACTTAAACCCTACTCACGAGTAGGATGTAACACAAGGTCAATTTTTAAGAGGAGTTTAACAGATTTGAATTCAGAGTTTTCCTTCTACCAGATCGGTTGGCCAACCCAGTTTACAGGGTGCGCAAGCAAAATATGGAATAACTTTTAAAATTTTTTTTTAAATTCTGATTAGTCCAATTTTCGAAAAAAAAGCTATAAATCTAAACTCAATCCAATATGAGTGAGCAAGAAAAGAAATGAGAAAGAATCTCTGATTTACTTAACGTCGAACCAAGCCAAAGTTTCTTTGTCTACCTTATACAAAGCAAAGAAAAAAAATTCACAGAAAAGGGGCTTTTTAAGGAAAGCGTGCTTGGCGAGTAGAGGATTGAACAAAAAACGGAAAGAAGGTCTTTTAACTGTTCTCAGTACGGTGATTAAGAAGGACCCTGCAACATCAATAAGAAAGCATGCTAATGAATTGAAAGTCCCCTAGAAAACTGCAATTAAACAAGATTTAAGCCAAGACCTTAACCCCCTTGATTATGCTATATGTGTTTTAGAAAACAATACAAATGTAACTTCCCATCCAAATACTGGTTCGTTTAAGACTGCTATTGAGGAGTGAAATAAAATGTCTGAAGAATTTATCTTGAAGGCGTGCAAATCCTTTTAAAGGCGTGTTGATACAATAATTGAAAAAATAGCGGCCATATTGAGTAAATTAACTCTTTGGTGTCTGTATACTTATTTTATTAATTTTTTAAAGTTAAAATTAATTTTGTTTTATAATAGAGTCGTATATTATTATGCTAGAATATTCGTAATTTTGTTTCTGCACCCTGTAAAGAGCCCGCTGTTATTTATCTATTGCTTGAGGGAGAATAGTTGGGTGTTTACCTTTCCCAGGGGAATCAGCACAATATGAAGGGCCAAACAGCCACATCCAAGATTTGAACTCTGGTCACCGTGTCCATTTCTCACAGCGATAATCACTACACTACGAGCACCTTTATATCTAA
Organism: Sepioteuthis lessoniana; assembly: GCA_963585895.1. NCBI lineage: Eukaryota > Metazoa > Mollusca > Cephalopoda > Myopsida > Loliginidae > Sepioteuthis > Sepioteuthis lessoniana. The sequence goes on from OY757939.1 coordinate 36,208,066, forward strand.
ATTTTGAATGTATATTCGCTGATAATCCGGCAGTATTGTGAAAAAAAAAAACAATTTTCGATTTGGTAACTGCTTAACCTACACTATTCTTTTGCTGGCCCTGTCAGCTGGGGCTGCAGAATGTACCAATTGTATCTCTGCAGAGGAGTAAGATTTTTCCAACGAGTGTCCTAGATATGACGCAAAACAATCTGATGGTGAGGTTCCAGTAATAGTAGGACAGACTGAGCTTTTAAATCTTGATTAGGCAATCAATCTAGAAGAAGGATAACTCTAAATTCAGACCTGTTAAACTCTGCTCAAAAGTTGGCCTTATGCCACATCCTGCCTATAGCTGGAGGTTGATGAATTTGGAGAATGCAGAGAACCCCTTCATTGCTTTTACTCCTAAGTCCACTCTGACCAGGAGTGGTAGCACCTGATAGTGTCCTACTTATGAGTCAAATATAACTAAACTGTGTACTTATGCTAAACTGAATTGTTTGATATAGAACTGTTTTGACTGTATAATTGTTGAAATTATTAGTACTAGATAGGAATACTTGAAACAATCCGGGGGCAAGCTATTTGTTTTAGATAGGAATACTTAAGTAGTGTGTAAATATGTTTTTTTGTTTAATGGCATATCAACCTTCGCGGGTTATTTTATGCCAAAGCTATTTTCATTGAAAGACTGTAGTAATGTAAATTAACGAATAACAACGGGTAGTTTATACCTTCCTCCATTGAACGAAATAGCGCTGGCCCAGTCGGCTGGTGCAGTAGAATACACTGACTGCACCTCTACAGAGGGGTTAGACCTCCCCAATGAGTGTCCTGTTTATGACACTAAACAATCTGATGGTGAGCTTCCAGTGATGCTGGGGTTTGGGGGAATGCTTCATTGCCATCGATCCCAAGTCTACTCTGGCCCGGAGTGGTAACACCTGATAAGGGTCCTATCTATGGGTTAAATAAAACTAAACCGGGCTTCCTTCACGATACTGACTTTTGAATTTAAACTGTGTATTTATGCTAAATTGAATTGTTTAAAATAGAACTGTTTTGACATTTAAACTGCGTACTTATGCCAAACTTAATTGCTCGGAATAGAACTGTTTTCACGTCTAAAATGTGTACTTATGCTAAACTGAATAATCTGAAATAAAACTTTTGATATCTAACTCTGTGTATTGCCCAGTCGGCTGGGGCTGTATAATATACTGATTGTATCTTTGCAGAGGGGTAATACCTCCCAATGAGTTTCCTGGATATGACATTAAACAATTTGATGGGGAGGTTCCAGTAATGCTGGGGCTTTGGGGAATACGGAGCACCCTTTCATTGCCATTGCTCCCAGGTCCACTCTGACCCGACGTGGTAGCACCTGACAGGGTCCTATCTATGGGTTAAATAGAAATAAAGGCATACTTATGCTAAACTGGATTGTTTGACTTAAATGAATAGCTTAAAATAGAAATGTTCTTGACGATTAAACCGTACTTACATTGAAACTGCGTGCTTATACGAAACTGAATTATTTGAAATGGAAGTGTTTTTTGTCATTGAAACTGTACTTACACTAAAAGGAATTGTTTAATATAGAACTGTTTTGAGATTTAACTGTGTGTAAACAAAATAAGTACTTATACTAAACTGAATTAAGACTGCTTGTCTAAGCCGAATAGCTTGAAAACCGGACATTGGCCTAGGGGTTAGAGTGTTCGCCAATGGCCCGGGAGACCTGGGTTCAATCCCAGGTCGAGTCATACCAAAGACTCAAAAAATGGTACTTGATGCCTCAGCATTATAAGGTACGGATCAAGGGTAAAGTAGAGCAATCCAGGGAAGGAGTAGCGCCCCCCTACACCTTGGTGTAGTAGCTATCGAAAAGGGAGCCTTCGGATTACCCTCGACTATGGTCGCCAACTTTACTTACTTACATTTAAACTGCGTGCTTATGCAAAACTGAATTGTTTGAAATAGAACTACGAGATTTTAATAAAAATGGATTTGGCGTTGAATAACCTACAAAGATTGATATGTCATAAAAACCAACCAACCAACCAACCAACCAACCAACACCTTCTTGTGTGCAAGTTAGTATATGCGTAAAACCATATAATTGTATACAAATAGTTCATATCAGATCCGACTACTTGAAACCATATAACTGCGTGCAAATTATTTGTAATTAATGATTGTTACTTGAAGCAATAAATCATTTACAAATGATTATAATTATCTACTCGTGAAACATGTCGTTGCTTGCGGAAAAAATATCAACTTTGAAATTAAATGACACCAAAGTAAATAAGACGTCAATAGTTTCTGAACACAACTTGGATGTATTCTAAAAACTATATTTCTTTTGGTTTGCCCATACATTGGGCAAAGTTTTACTTTTAGAAACAAATGCATGAGGAGAGAAAAAAAAAACACCCAGAAATATATGTATGTATGTATGTATGTATGTCGGTCTGTCTGTTGGTCTGTGATAATATATTCGTATCTATCTATCTACCTATCTATCTGTTTGCCTGTCAATATATTTTTATCTATTTATCTCTCTATGTTTTTTCACATGTATGTATGTATGTATGTATCTATCTATCTATCTGTCTGCCAGTTTGTCTGTCTAAATATCTATCTATCTATCTATTTATTTTCAGTGTGTACATCTTTTATCACAAGAGATTTATCCTAAGTTAAAAACAATTGCTTCTACCCATCGGCATTAATGTACTTCTCGTATCCATTGTAGTTTTCGTAGAACTAAATCGTAGACATTACTTTCAAAGATTCTCACGTAATTAACTGATAGTGAAAAAAGAAATAGACAAACTGTTTCCTCATCCCAATTCATATCGATGTCGACTTGTCTTAAAACCTTGTCGCATAATTAATTACGCATTTTTAAGTTGACATATTTGTTCTCTTCATTCGCGCATTTTCATTTTCCTTTTATTGTTTATCGTTTTCAACTCTTTTTCCAGTGACCTCAATAAATTAAAAAGTTAGATTACACATAATCTAACAAAAGAACGACATCAACAGAAGACTTACAAAATCGCAAATATTGCTGCTTAGATGAACGTATAACTGACTTTTCTCCTCATAAACGATATGTTGATCAGAATAATTAGATCCCGTTAAATAAAGGAGTATATATATATATATATATATATATATATATATATAGATAGATATATATGCATGCATGTATGTATATGTTAAAGAAGATATAGTCTATATAAAAATATAAGGCTGATAACTAAAAAAAAACGTTAAAAAAGGATAATGCACTAACATCTAAAGCCGTTGAAATAGAAGCATTTAAAAAATTAGTGTCTTTTTGTGATATTTCAAGGAAATCTTTCCTCTTTGTTCAACAATGATAACGATGCGTTTCCTTAAATAAGCAATGTCATTTTCAACAAATTCTCACATTAATTTCCGGATTAATGAATTCAAACATTATTTTGATCAGTCAAAACATAATCCCTAAACATCGTCATTGATTAGTAATGTTATTTATGTCTCTCAAGGTTTTGATGCCAAGAAATCTTTAAATGCCGCTTCTTTTAAGTTGTTGTAAAGTAAAGTTGGTAACCGTAGTTGAGGGTGACCTGAAGGTTCGCTTTCCAATAGCTACTACACCGAAGTGTAGGGGAGGGCGCTACTCCTTTCCCGGGATTGTTCCACTTTATCCTTGAAACGTACCTTATAATGCTAAGTGTCAAGCAAGGCGAGATCAAGTACCACTTTTCGAGTCTTTGGTATGACTCAAGTTGAGATTGAACCCTGTTCACCCGAGTCATTGGCGAACACTTTACCACTAAGCCAATGGGCTGGTCAAATGCAGCTTCTTCTTCTTTGGAAAGGAACGTTTTTAGGTATCAAAATGTGTGCAGATACTTGAAAAAAAGGGTAATCAGTTGGTGAGAGATCAGAAGAATATAGTGAATGTGGCCAAGTCTCATATTCCAAGTCAGTGAGAATCTGTAGCGTCATCTTAGCAAAATGTGGCTGAGGATCGTCATTAAGCAAAATGTGACCGAGGATTGTTATTAAGCAAAATTTGACCTCGTCTATTTGCCAGTGCCAGTTGCATTTTGCTTTAGTGAACATGAATTTCATCCAGTCAAACTTTAAAAATCATTTCTATGCTCAGATAAACAAGGGACACCTGAGGAAGGTAGGAGGATACAGCGGCTGAAACGTTGTGTTTCAGCTAACAACAATAAAGATGAAGACAAAAGAAAAAAAATTCAACCTAAATGATGTACCTCAAGTTTCATCCAAAAAATTCGGACAGGCATCATGATCAAGCTTGAACTAATGAAAAAACCTAAACGCACTTGTCCTTTTTTTTCAGGTTCATGAATAGGAGCATATAACCTTCATGATTCGGGCCATATAACTGTCATTATAATCTTCAAAATCAAATTCAGAAAGAAGTGATAAAAAATTAATAAAGAAGTCACTTTAAACATTAGAATTGAGATAATCTTATACAACTACTCCCAGGTCGAATCATACCAAAGACTCAAAAATGGTACTTGATGCCACCTTGCTTAACACTCAGCATTATAAGGTACGTATCAAGAGCAAAGAGGAGCAATCCAGGGAATGGAATATCGCCCTCACCTATACCTCAGTGTAGTATCTATTGAAAAGGGAGCCTTCGGGTCATCCTCCACTAAGGTCGTCAACTTTACTTTACTTTTTACTATTAATAGAATAAGTTAGGACGTAATGTAAATAGTTTTTACTAAAATCGGACAGAATTTTCTGAACACATTAATACATACGATCAATATAAAAGAATATAAACGACAATATACTTGGGGCTGCATATTAGTTATAGAGGCGATCAAATGTTTCTATATACTGACAAATCAAATCTCATTTGTTACGAGAAATGACGAGAGGGACGAGAACAGGATTTATTTGAGGTGAAAAATATTCTTTCTATCATTAAATTTTTTTATCGAATGAGCACCCTAAAAAGCAGAACCCTACAAAACAGCAGTTGTATGGCCATTTACCTCCCATCTCACAAACCATCCAAGAGGAGTTTGACATGCTGGTCTCTGGTGGTGAAGTAAGGACGAATTCATGAGCGGCATTCTCTAATGGACTCCAACATATGGACACATCAGTGTATTCCAACCATTAGCTCTGTGCGGTCACCAGATTCCATCTAGAGGACTTACCAAGAGCGATGGCCGATATAGATTGATGGCAAGGGAGATTCAAAGGAATCCGGTCTGTCGGCCCGCTTTGATGAGGATTAGATCTTGATGCTTACACCGGAAAATAGTCACGTGACTATTAGATATCGTCGAATAACTAAATAAAGTTCAAATCAAGTTGTATGAGTATTAGTCGGATGTGGAGACATGCGATTATTGACCCATTGGACTGCACCTAAGACTTAACTGCAAAACCTTATAAGATTCATGAATGCCTGCACCTACTGTTGACAACAGAGTATTTCAACTCAGAGTGTTTCATATATGGCTCAACTTCATAGACTAGCCTATATTTTATATCATTTTGATAATAGCAACGATATTAGACGAAATAAAACGTGATACAATGGCTCCATGAAATGATAGACTCTTCACAAAGACACAACAAAACAAAGTTGAAAGACTCGGTTATCTCCCCTGACAATCAGTCTGGCAGCCATCTTTGTTCAATTTGATTTGTTAGGAGATGGTTTGTTTTTTCTTGCTTCCTTTTTCTTTTTTCGATCTTGTTCAAGATATTGGGTGTATTTGGCGGCAAAGTGAGTCCTTTTCGTCTCAGCGCTGACAATATGAAGAAACCAAAAGATCTGCTTTTTTCAGATTTAGTCAAGAAGAAACGAAAAATATAGTGGAGTCTATTTAACTGATTTTTCCTCAGTTCTTCTTCGTGCAGAGGTCGTGGAGGGGGGGGAGAAAAATGAGGAATAGAAAGAAGGAATGATGGTAGATGAAGATAAACGAAGAAACTAATATTTTTTTTTCAAAAATTATTTGGATTGGCAATTATATATCAGAAACGAAGCAACGGCGGTGTTTTTTCGACTTATCGCATTTGTCTTTATTACAATATTCTGACTGATTTACTTTCAGACGTTCCTTATGTTGTCTGATGTTTAAAGACGACCCATTACTCATACCAGATTGAGCATGTTTATTACTTTTTTGCTTATAGTGGTCGATATACAATACATTGACACTATACATTAACACATTGACAAAGACAGACATATTGATATATATATATATATATATATATATGTGTGTGTGTGTGTGTGTGTGCTTTGTGTGTGCTTTGTGTGTGTGTGTGAGTGTTTGTATGTATGTATGAAATTCAGATTGAAATATAAATGTGGTTACTCGTTTAGGTCAGTTTCTATCTATCTATCTATCTATCCACTTGAGTAATGCAAAGCTCTTCGTATGAATTGAGCACTCTGGTATCAGGTAAGGCAATGTAAACAAACGAAAGCTACTACATAATACCTTACAATTCCCGGGCTAACGTATGTCGACTGCTAACTGAGCGGTATGATACTAATTTTAACTTAAATTGGGCGGGTTTCAATCCCAGCTTGAATCGTCCTGCGAGTCTAGCCACACTGAAGAGAAGTGATACAACGAAACAGTGTGCCTGTGGATAACAATATATATATATATATATATATATATATATATATATATATATATATATGTGTGTGTGTGTGTGTGTGTGTGTGTTGAACTATCTTGATGCAATCACAGTTTCGTTGGGCTGGTTATATTGTCCGTGTGAAAGATCATCGCCTCCCGAAGAAACTGCTCTACGGCGAGCGATCTCAGGGCAAACACTCCCAAGGAGGCCAGAAAAAGCACCTCAAAGACGCACTGAAGGTCTCCATGAAATCGTTCAGTATCGCCTCTAATTGCCTGGAGTATCTGGCGCAGAACAGAGGCAAGTGGCATGAAGTTGTCAAAGTCTGTGAAACCAGAAGAAACGCAGCAACTGAGCTACGCAGGAAACTAAGAAAAACCACTTCCACGTTAGCCACTGCCGCCACCATTCCTTGTTCTCACTGCCCAAGACTCTTCCGCGCACAGATTGGTCTCATTAGACATCTGCGTGATCACAGATGCTGTCTTGAATCATAAGTTTGATTAGATGGCCCTTATCGACTACGATGGACAAGAAGAATATATGTGTATATGTGTGTGTATGTATGCGTGTGTATATGTATGTTTGTGGATCTCTAAGTTCAGTGTTGAAATTAGATTGACATATCAAGCATCCAATGAAGGTCTGTTTCTTATTTTTGTGGATGATTGGTTCCCTGTCTCTCAACATATCGTTATGTTGGCGAGGTTTAAAATACACAGACTGCACCCCCAAGCAGAGAGGTAAGAACCTGCCCCTCCCACCAAAATTGGTGTGCTGATTATGACACCAAACAGCATTTGATGGCGTGGCTCAGGATCTAGAGATCTATGAAGTGTTGAGTATTCTTTCATTGCCATTACTCCAATTTCCACTCAGGCAGTACCAGTCAGGTTCTCATCTATGGTCCAAAAAGAGCTGTTTAAAATTAATGTGTGTGTGTATGCGTGTATATATGTATATATGTGTGTGGGTCTGTGTGTCTTAGTGAAAATCAGATTGACATATCTAGCTACCTATATAGGTCTGTTTCTCTCTCTCTCTATATATATGTATATATATATATACGTTGGTCTTTACACTACGAATCTTTAAAGACGTCTTACAATGCGACTTAATGATTTTAGCTTACATCTTAAAAGCAACTCTATTCCCAAATCCAAATTTCGAAAAATTCTATTTGAAAACATCACTATAATAGCACACGAAATTAATAAGCTACGCCTACAAATTCTAGAAGCCCGACATATGAAAATAAAATTAAAAACTTGAAGTGATAGAATTATCTTTAAAAACAACGACAATGTTTTGAAATGCCTTGTGTCCTTTTTTAATATTTTTCTTGCAAATATTATATTTCCGTTGATAACGTTCCGTTTTAAATTAGTTCGATGTCATCTGCACCTCAGTTTAATTCAACAACACGCTTACGTAATTTCACGTAACATATATATATATATATATATATATATATATATATATATATATATTATAACAGTATTGGTTGTCACTAAATCACTTTGTGGGTTTGTGTTGAACCAAGTGCAATATAATATGTAGAGTGCTACAAATCACGACGGTTTTTTGACTGTATTTTTTCGATTTTCGATTCCTTTCATTTTCTTAACTGCCAGATGATTGTTGTTTTTCAAAAAACCTCCATGAAACCCTGGGGTCGCAGTCTAAATTCCATGAATTAAATATATATAAGTTCATATCTATCTATCTATCAGTAAAACCTTATTTACTTCATGGATGCCTTCACCTATTATCGAGAAAAGTGTATTTCGGTCCAGACTGTTCATTCATTGCTCAACTGCATAGACTTTATATATTTCATATTATTTTTCATAATTGTGACGTTTTTAGACGAATTGAAACGCGAGTTCAGGCTTTCCTTTCCTCCTTAGCTGGTATTGTTTGAGGGGAAGGCCCCCTGGAATCAGGTAAATAGCGCAATAACACCCTCCTGGGGCGAACGTCAGGTGGCCCCTGGGAAAACCGGCGTGGGGCATTGTAAACAACAAAAGATACAGATCCTATTCAAAATTATCTTCAGTATAAGAAAAAACAATATTTACTGAGTAACAGATAAGTTCCCGATAAGTCCACTCTGGTCCGGCATGGTAGCACCTTATAGGGCCCTTTATATGGGTTAAATAGAACTAACAGCATACTTATGCTAAACTGAACTGTTTGACTAAACTGAAAAGCTTGAAAAAGAAATGTTTTTGACTATTCAACCGTACTTACATTTAAACTGCGTGCTTATGCTAAACTGAATTATTTGAAATAGAACTGTTTTTTGATATTGAAACTATATTTACACTAATCTGAATTGTTTAACATAAAACTGTTTTGACATTTAACTGTGTGTAAACAAAATATGTGTGTAAACAAAATATGTACTTATACTAAACTGAATTAGCTGAATTAGAACTGCTTGACTAAACTGAATAGCTTGAAATAGCAATGTTTTTAACAATTAAACTATGCCCTCATGCTAAACTGAATTGTTTGAAATAGACCTGATTATTTACATAAAAATGGATTTGGCATTAAATAACCTACAAATGTTGATATGCCATAAAATCCAACCAACCAACCAATTAAATTTAACTGTCATTTGTTTGTACGCAGTTAAGTCGACAAACTTCTATTTGACCCATAAATGGGGCCTAAACAGGTATTGCAACTCCGGGTCAGAGTGAACCTGGGAGTAATAGCAATGAAAGGGTACCCCGCATTCTTTATCACTCTAGGACTGGAGTCTAAGTATAAGATACAGATTAGTGTCATACTAAGGACACAAAAAAGGAGAAAAAACACTAAAAAAAAAAAAAAAACTACGCAAAAAACGTACATTTGAACGCACAATGAACGTGATTCAAAACCTGAAGGCATAAAATAACCCCACATTTATTGAGATGCCGTTAAACTTAAACAATCCATAAACAGCAATGCAATTAGAATACTGATGGGAAGGGCGGGTTTTTCTTATATACTGTAATTGTTTACGTGGGTATTTTGTACTAATTTTCGGAGTTGTTTTTTATAGTATTATATTCAATTTCTTATTTTCATAGGTATTTATTTATTTATCTTTTCATTATTATTTTACTCTTGACGAATTTGTTTCACATCAGTTTAAACAGGAGGTCTCTTACTGGAGCTTGATGACGGCAAGTCTCCCCAAGTCTCCAGGATCCTTCTCAGTATTCTGGCCGATCTTAGCAACGCCTTAGTCTAGATATTCTCAATTTTTTCATTGTGCTCCAATCTCTCCAATCTTTCTTCCAGGCTTTTCGGGACCATTCCAAGTGCTCTAATTACAACTGGTATCACTGTCACATTATTATTATTCACCTTACGAGTTTCATGAATCTGAATGACAGCAAGTCTCCTCAAGTATCCAGGATTCTTCTCAGTATTCTGGCCGATCTTAACTATGCTGTGTTCTGGAGATTCTTGATTCTTCTTCCGATTTCTACCTCTTGCAGTCCTTTGGGGACCATTCCAAGTGAGCCAATTACAATTGGTATCACCGTCAATCTCATGTTCTACAGCTTTCTTTGTTCTCTATCAAGGTCTAAGTACTTGGATCTCTTTTCGCTTTCCTTGTTTTTCTCTCTGTCGTCTGCTGGGACAGCAAAGTCCACTATAGGGCAAGTTTTCTTTTTTGTTCTTTTTAATTATCACAAAGTCTAGTATTCTGGTCGGGATTAGGTGATCTGTATGTATTTCAAAAATCCCAGAAATTATTATTATCATTAGAGGAAGTCCGAGTGGTGTAGTGGCTAACATGTTGGAATGTGATATTCTGTTGGTGCTATAACGTTCACTTTTGGATTAATGCCCTAGCGAAGGCATGAACCTCCTTATCCTTTCTCCAGTCATAGGTTGAATAATATCATTGCTGTGCTTCTGCGAGGATGAGTTTGGTATTAAATAAGCCATTAAACAAAGAAACCAAAATGATAATCATTCATATTAGATCAAAACACTAGATACCATATAACTGTGTGTAAATTATTTGGTTGGTTGGTTTGTTGGTTTGGGTTTTATGGCATTTGTAGGTTATTCAACGCCAAATTCGTTTTTATACAAATAATCAGTTTTCTTTTAAACAATTCAGTTTAGCATGGGTACACAGTTTAATCGTCAAAAACATTTCAATTTCAAGCTATTCAGTTTAGTCAAACAGTTCTAATTCAAACAATTCAGTTTAGCCTAGGTACAGTTTCAATGTCAAAAACAGTTCCATTTCAAATGATTCAGTTTTGCATAAGTATGCAGTTTAGTTCTATTTGATCCATAGATAGGGCCCTATCTGGTGCTACCACTCCGGGCCAGAGTGAACCTGGGAGCGATGGCAATGAAGGATTATTCCTTGTTCCCCAAAGCTCCAGCATTACTGGAACCTCACCATGAGATTGTTTAGTGTCATATTTTAGGACACTCATTGGGGGAGTCTTACCTTCTTTGCAGGGATGCAGTCGGTGTATTCTACAGCCCCAGCCGACTGGGCCACAGGACACTCATTGGGGGAGTCCTACCCTCTCTGTAGAGATACAGTCAGAGTATTCTACATGTATATTGTTTGTATTGAAATTAGTTACTTGAAGCTATAATTGTTTACAAAAGGATATTTTTATCAGTTACTCGAAACCATATAACTGTGTGCAAATAAATAGTTATCACAGACTGAATTTCTGAGACGAACCTCTAGATGATTGTCACCTAGGACACATAACGTAACGGCAAGTGACAATCATCTGGAGGTTGCAGGTTCAATCCTGATTGCAGGTGAGTAACAATACAGGAATACTTAACACTTGTACCCGGTTATGGTTAAGGGAATCATAGCAAGCGACCCCCGTGGATTCAATAAATGACGTGGTTTGAAGTTTCGTGTAGGTTCCTGAGTTCGACAAGAAACACCTGAAGAAGGCCAGAAGACACATCGGCCAAAATGTTGTGAATATACCAATAAAGATGAAGATAATTGTCCGAAAAGCCTGAATGATAAAAAGTTATCACTGAATAGAAATAATTACTTGAAACCGTATAATTATTTGTATTTGAAAGGAATACTTGAAACTATATAATTTTTGGAAATTATTTGTGTCTGAATACTTAAAGCAAAGTAACAGTAAACAAAATATTTGTATTAAATAGGAATACCCGATGTCTTTTAACAAGAAAAAACTTTTTATGAAATAACAAAACAAAAAAATGTAAATAAACGCAATTTCCTAACATTTAGACATAAAATTACTTCGCCACTCGGCTGGGGCTGTAGAATACACTGACTGCACCTCTGCAGAGGGGTAAAACCACGCCCAGTGAGTGTCCTGAAATATGACACTAAACAATCTCATGGTAAGGTTCCAGTAATGCTGGGACTTTGGGAAATGCGGAGCACGCCTTCATTGCCATTGCTCCCTGGTCCACTCTGGCCCGGCGTGGTAGCACCTGATAGGGTCCTATCTATGGGTTAAATAGAACTAAGGGCATACTTATGCTAAACTGAATCATTTGAAATGGAACTGTTTTTGACATTGAAACTGTACCTAGGCTAAACTGAATTGTTTGAATTAGAACTGTTTGACTAAACTGAATAGCTTGAAATTGAAATGTTTTTGACGATTAAACTGTGTACCCATGCTAAACTGAATTGTTTAAAACAAAACAGATTATTTGTATAAAAATACAACTTCGTTCACCTTCCCATTTGCTTCTTCCTAATAGCTTTCCACTTTTTCTGTCTCTGTAACTGCCTCAAATCTCTTTCTTATATATTTCCCTCCTTTTCAACCGTCCTATGGTCGACCTGTAAATCTCGCTGGGAAATAACCAGCGTGTCTAATTATATTACACTTGACCCTATAATATTTTTCTTTAGATTAGTTTCTTTGTTTAATTCGGTGGGACAACCAGTCTAGAAGAAGGAGAACTTTGAATTCACAACCTGAAGAGAGTTGTTCAGGAGAATCTGTGGCACGCGGGATATCCATTCATCTATAACCAATTATCAACGGTTTTTTGAGCGCTTGATATCAAATATCGTAGACAAAAACATACTGAAAATACCTCGTTTTTACAAGATTTGGCTTGAATATTAGTATGAAAACCAAATAATTTTAGTATTTAAATCAGAGAATGTCCTTTTATTTCATAAAAATGATATTAATTACAGATATGATGACTAATCTTAAAATTGAAAATCTGCCGCCTCCCCATTTTCAGTATCTTCTTCTATAAACTGCCTTTTAACGTTTTGAATTAAGTAGTAATATTTGAATACCTTAAAAATTGATTTTTTTCTGTTATACTAGTGAAAATATAACAAATAAATAGATAAGGAAAAAGAAACACTATCTTAATAGAGCTTAATATATAGAGTCATATTGCTCCATATAAGAACCCTTAGACAAAAATGCCGTTCTCAATTTCTGACTCAAAACTTTGGCAGTTATGTGTTGATGCCTTGCTTCAAAACCATATACAGTTTGTGAAGCTTCCGTTGTTAACTTGACTGCCCGTTCCATGGCCTGAGAATGTGAGGGCAAATCTGACAAGTCAGGCTTGGTTCCATTTAACAATGATTCTCGAAGTTCAGATTCAGAAAAATCTTTCATCATTGGTGGTTCAAAAATGCCACATAATGTTACATCTATTAATTGTGTCCAATGTGTGGCATTAAAATTAATAGTTAGTATTCTTTTTAATCTTTTTCTGGTTGACTCCCCACTCCTGAAAGAATATAAAAATTAATTAATTGAATTATCAAAGAACTCCAATCTTTACTGCTTTAATAATTATGGTGAAATTAGATAAAATCTTTAAAAATGATTATATAAATTAGAATAATTGGGTCAGTGATAAATGAATAAATATTTACTTAACTAATGGCCAAAATTCTTTTTAAAGCTTCTTCTCATACTTTGAACGAAATGTATTACCTTGTATATTTCTTAATGCTATCTGTTGGATTTCATGAGGCTGCTCCTTAATCCTCTGAATCATATTAAAAATGTGTAGTTGCTGATTGTGGAATTTATTATTTCTTTTAATTTCAAACCAACAAGTGGCATACACATTTACGATACAATTTATTAAACTGTGGAGTTTTGTTGTAAGCCTTTGTGGGTATGCACCACGAGTCCACAAACACATGAGCCTGACGGCCAAAGTTAACCATCTTGCCTGGTTTCAAGGACCAATTTTCCAGGAGGCATATCTAGAGTCAACCTTACCTCTAGAAATACCTACTGTGTATTCACAACTGAGATCATGTATTTCATCAATTTTCAAAATTGAATCCAGAGGTCTGCTAAAAGTGGAAAATGATATTTGGGGTAAATCATGGCAATCCTTTGAGCATAATTTCCCCAGAGGGCCACTGAATGCTGTAGGGCCTTTTGCACAACCATATATATTTTTAAAAAGGGCTCTGAAATGTAGTTCATTATGGTGCAGAGAGGAACCCATTGTGTGAAGATTCAAAAACTTTTTTTTCTAAAATTGTAACAATTCCTCCTTCACAACCTGTGTTGGCATTAGTGTTGTCAACAAGGATAGCCTTGATAGTGTTCTCACTGTTGAATTCATGCAAAACATCCACCAGTTGCTCTGTATGAACAGCACCTGTTGCACCAATATTAGGAAGAACTCTATGTGTCAGATATTTACTTTCATATAGTGTCTCCTTTGTAAAAGTTAAATGGCGTTCTGGTCCCTTAGTTTTTTTCATAGTTTTCTGTCCATTTTCCTCCGCAAATTTCCTTATACAGCAATGTGTCCTTAACCATTCTCCCATCAACTGCAATACATATAAGACTTTCCATATTTTGATCATGTTTTTGTTGGGCAGTTGTTTTCGCTTAAGTCTTTGCCCTGTCAACTTTACATTTATTAATAATAATATCGATTATATTAATACTGGGTATAAGAAGGGCCATAGCCTTCAAATCCAAGAGCAAGGCATTGGCAAGGCTGGCTCCAAGATTAGAAGACATGTCTTACCAGACTAACTCGGTAGGATATCTTGGAAATTTGATAAGGCTGTTAGGCCCTTTTGGATGACTCTTTGGCTGAAAATATTCTTTTTCTGGTTCTTCAATTGGAGAAGATGAGTAGGAGGGTCAAGAAACATTACCTTGGAGATTTGATGTTGAAGCTGTTGGTGTTGAATGTAAATTTTTTCTTGACCCCTCTCTTTCCTTTTTATTTTTTTCATGGCACTTTTATCTACCGTATCTAGCTCGTAATAAGTTTTTTTAATGAATAAACTCTAACTTTAAAAATATAAACAAATCAGAATAATTATATAAGTTGTATTTTTTAATAGTTAAGTCTATTTTAATGATAAATTCAAGAGATATTCGTGATAATTAAAATCGTGAACGGTAAACAATCGTTTAGGGGAAGTTAATTTCAACAGCTTAATACCATAAAAAATATACAATAAATAAAACGGCATATGTAAATAGTTATTCGTATATCAAATTAGATATTATAGTGATTTTATTCCTTTTTAATTTTCATATTTTCATTTAATTTCTAAAAAAAAAAGGAATATTCAACTTAAAAATATTTATTATTAAGTGTATCACATTATTCTATTTTTGTTAAAACTCGGGTTTTATTGAAGCGACGTGTGTTGCCGGTGACACCTATACCGTGATAAAATCCTAATTTATTTGATCTTTAAGTTTGATTCCTCAAATAAATACAAATTTTTGAAGAAAGATATATCTTGCGGTAACTTTTGACATTATTGTACAACTTTTTTTGAATGCCTTTTTTTACAGTTCCAAAATTGACCTACCCTAATATATATATATATATATATATATATATATATATATATATATATATATATATATTAGCGCTCCGGGCAATTTTGGGAAATTCATCTACCAATTCCAACTTGAAACTAAGACACTTATCAGAAAACATGAAAGGATCTTAAATAAAATATACAGACAAAATTTGTCTTTATTATCTAATGAAACATGCTTAGATGAACGACTACTGCCCAACTACACACACACACACATACATACATACATACATACATATATATGAATGTATGTTTGTATGTATATAGGATGGTGTGTGTGACTCTGGGTTTCATGCACTTTGTATTTTGTCTGACAAAAGCAAAATGCATGAAACCCAGGGTCACAGACACCAACATGTAGTATAATATATATATATATATATATATATATATATATATATATATATATATATTCTATCATTGATATTGAGCATTATTTAACAATACTGCAACATTTGGTCCTCCATTAACTCACCAAGCGAGCTTGTAAGAAAAATTAACCTCTTATATATATATATATATATATATATATATGTGGTAGCTGTTTTCCTACCTTGAGGAGGATTCTAGATAAGGTGACCTAAAAAGTATTGTACACACTTACGTGGTTTCGAATAACTATTAAGCTTCAAATAACTATCCTTAAAAAAATATTTTGTCATTGCTCCCCAGTCCACTCTGACCCGGAGTGGTAGTACCTATTAAGGTCCCATCTATGGGTCAAATAGAACCACTCGATTATTTATCATGATTAAAGCCATTTAAGTATGTGTAAAAATGTTTGATATGAAACTGAATTATTAGAATTAGATTGTAATACTTGAAACTATTTTACTATGTGCAAACGAATGAATTATGTTGATTCGAATATTTAGTGTGAGCAATATTTGACAAGGTTGGGAATGTGATCCACTGGGAATTGTGCAAGAAATTTAGATTTGACCTCACAACCAAATGGTACATGCATAAACCAGACTCCTTCCTGAAGATTGAGACACTCACAATTCACTGGGATTTTGCGATACAAACAGATCACCTAATCCCGACCAGAAGACCACACCGCATGATAATTTCTTAAAAAAATGAAGAAAAGAGAACATTCTGTATAGTGAACTTTGCCATTCCGGTAAAGCATCAAGTGAAAAGAAAAGAAAACAAAAAGAGTGATAAGTACTTGGGCCTTGCCAGAGAACTAAAAAGCTGTGGAACAGGAAAGTGACTATTATACCAATTGTGATTGGTGCACTTAGAACGGAGACATAAAAATTCGCTGGTTGGTTGTTTGGGTTTTATGGCATATCAATCATTGTAGGTTTTTTAATGTCAAATCCATTTTTATGCAAATAAACAGTTCTATTTCAAACAATTTAGTTTAGCATAAGTACACAGTTTGTCAAAAACATTTCTATTTCAAGTTAATCAGTTTAGTCAAACAGTTCTAATTCAACCACTTCACTTTACTATTTGTACAGATTTTATTTACACACATTTAATGTCAAAACAGTTGTATATTAAGCCATTCAGTTTAGCGTAAGTACAGTTTCAATGTCAAAAACAGTTCCATTTCAAACAATACAGTTTAGCATAAGTACGCAGTTTAGTTCTGTTTTACCCATAGACAGGACTTTATCAGGTACTACCACTCCGGGTGAGAGTGGACTAAGGAGCGATGTCAATGAAGAGGTACTCCACATTCCCCAAAGCTCTGGCAATACTGGAACCTCACTATCAGATTGTTTAATGTCATATCGAGGACACTCGTTTGTGGCAGGGGGTCACCCCTCTGAAGAAATGCAATGGGTATATTCGACAGTCCCAGCCGACTAGGCAAGGGACTTGATGTTGGAACGGAGACTAAAAGAGTTGGAAATCGAAGGAAGAGTCGAGACTATCGAAACATCAGCATTGTCAAGATCGGCAAGCATACTGAGAAGAGTCCTGGAAACGTGAGGAGACTTACGGTCACTCAGACTGCAGTTAAAGACCATCAATAAACGTTGGTGTGAAAAATTTACAAGACGTAATGATGATAAAAATAATCAATCATTCAGTTAAATTAGATTATGCAATTTTCCCCCGGACTCTAGAAGGAAATAAGTCAAGATGAAGAAAATTGAAAAATAATTTAAAATAGAAAGCAAAGTTTTAAAAAATCAATTTGTCGTAATGCTTAAAACAAACAAACAAACAAACAAACAAAGAAAATTAGAAACACAAGAAAATATCAGCTGAGGATGGACGGAAAATCTGTAGAAGATTTTACGACAGTTTTAGGCCGATAAAGGCAACAGATGTTTATTGTATTTTTAAAAGTTAGACGTTATTTCCCCCCAAAGATGAAAGAGACACTTAATTAACCATGTGACTCAAAAGAAACGCCGTTCACAAAGGAACGCACTTATTCACACACACACACACACATTATATATATATATATATATATATATATATATATATGCAAGTGCGTGTGAGTGTTGGTTTTTTAAGGAATTTGTGGGTGCATTTCTCTCTCTCACTCTCTCTTTCTCTCTGCCTTTCTGTCTGTTGGTTTTTCTATTTCTTAGTCTCTTTCTGTCTGTCTATCTCTTTCTTTGTATACGTATGTCTCATTCTTTATTCTGTCTGTCTGTCTCTTTCACAGTCGCACACACACACACTATGTCTTTCCGCCATATGGAAAAGAAACAAGCCATTGTTTTCTTGATTACTTCTGTAAATGTTCTCGGCAGTTCGAATGTTGTTATTAATCTTGACTATCTCGGGACATGGCAAAGGTAGCCTTATTGCAAATCAATAATTTTAAGAATAGTTTTAAGAGATGAACATGATTGGGTAAATACAATATCCTTTTCTTTTTGTTTACTAAACTAAAAGTTCATCTCAAACGTAAACTATTAGAGAGGTCGGGGAAACCTGAAAATGAATTCCCACCAAATCAAAAATGATGTTTCAATGTCCATTTACAGAAGAAAAACCGTGTTGAATGCCAAGGAGCCTTTTTTTAAACTGTTGGGTCTGTCTGATTGTGCTGGTTAAAACAACCATTTCTTCCCGTCTCAAACCAAATTCTCAGTAGCCTATAATATATCTTGACAAAGGTAGTGATTTTGTTTCTTTAAAGCCATTTTTATCATTATTTTTTGTCAAATGACAATAAAACCTCAAGTTGCGTTCATGTTTTCATGAAGTTTTATTCATTAGCAAAAATTCCATCTTAACAATTCACGTTACCACCCCCTTGTCTGAATACACGGCGATCTTAATTCAAAAATTGAAACGTAACAAAACAAAAATAATTCAAATATTAAAAAAAAATATCTCTATACACTGGACAGAAAGTATTTAAAAAAAAAATTTACTGGATTAAAAAGAAATTTTTTCTAATTTTACTGTATTAAAAAAATCTTTTGTTTCCTTTAATTTCTGAAACTGACGACTTTTAGGGTGGATTACAGATTTTGCCCCACCCCCGGTCCAAATGTCCTTTGGAATCAAATCTGGAGAGTATGCTGACACAGGACAACAGTTTTCTCGTACTTCACCCCAACATCACTGTCCATTTTTAATCAATTTAACCGATTTAAGATTTCTTGTAACGTGGCACAAAAACTATAAATAAAAAAATGTATATCTTCTGTGGGTTTCAATGAAACATGTTTAAGAGAAAGAGTGCCCTTTGTCTGTCTGTCTGTCTGTCTTTATATATATATATATATATATATATATATATATATATATATATATATATATATATATATACGAGGGTCATTCAATAAATAAGATGGATTTGCCGAAGAGTTTGCCAAGTACTATTTAGAGTTGCACCTTTTTCAAGGAAATCAATTGTGATGGCCATTTTATGTCCCAGAAGACTGTTAGAAAGACCTTTTTAACTGACCACTTCGCCTGGAACTTTTTTCTTTACCGGAGAGGCGGTATGTTTCTATTCCATAGACTGTCTTTTCGACTCATGTTCATAGTAGGAAACTTACGTTTAGCCCTTTCGTAAAAATATCCTTGACATAAACAGTTTTCCATAAACATCACATCAATAAATTTCACAAGATTTGCATTTCTCGGCGACCAAAAGTTTTGATGACTGACTTCTAATTAAAATGGAAGGTATTTTTTGAATAGTTTCAGAACAAATATTCTTGCGAGAATGAAATAATTTTTGCTTAACTTAAACCAAGAAAATACTCAAATACTAGCTAGCAGAGTAGGATAAAGCCTAATCTATTTCTGTAGTAAAACTACAGAAATAGATTAGGCATTATATATGCATTCTATAGTTTAAGCATTTGAATTGCATTTCTTTAGTTAAATTATATGAACTACGTTCTTATAATAAATGCGTAAGCAATATATCTATATAGTCAAATAATTTGAAATAATTTTCGTAGCAAAATCATTTAAAATCCATTTCTATCGTCAAATCACTTAAAATGCATTTCAATGATAAAAATCATTGAAACTGCATCTATATAGTTAAATTTTTTGAAATACATTTTCAAGTCAAATCATTTGCAATACATTTTCAAGTTAAATCATTTGCAATACATTTCTAAGATAAAATCATTTAAAATGCATTTCTATATCAAAATCATTCATAATATAATTCTATTGTAAAATCATTAGCCATGTATTTACATTATAAATATGATAGCCGTATTTAATCAATAACACTTGACTTACTTCCTGACCACTGACAATCCCCTTTTTCTTGATTTCCAATGTATTTGTATAGAAAAATCATTGACAATTTATTTAGGTTAAACATATGTTAACCAAGTGCTCATATTAAATCCTGATCATTAATATCATTTTCAGGTTGGGTCATTTGTTTTAACTTTCTTATATAGGTGCTTTATATATTTCAGGTTTTATCTTTAGTGCAGCAAACTAGCGTCATTTGGGTAATATTTCTGAAGGAAGCAGTACCATGACAGAAATTGCATGCGGCACTGATTGACATTCACACAGAAGCTCTAATACAAAAGTGATCATCGGATGACAGATTTATATTCATTTTGCTTAAAACCAAACACCCAGTCTATTTCATGTTGTTTGGCCTGGTCACTAGAGATGGCTCCATTCATCTCTCCACATGGTCTCACACACAACATGGAGGCCTACATCAAGTACCTTGAGAAGGTAGTACAGTCCTGGATCGAAAGGGTGGCTGCTGAATGACCCTACGTCTAGCAACAGGAATCTGTACCATGCTACACAAGCAGAAAAACCCGGTTTTAACTGTCGGAAAATTCCTGTAATTACATCATCCGTAACATATGTCCGCCTAGCTCCCTAGATTGCTATCCCCTTGATTATTACGTGGGGCGCGGCTGAGCGAGAAACCAACAAAGTAGCACTAAAGATGAACTAAAAGCAAGGATAATGGCAGCATTTACCAGTTTAAAGGAGATAGTTGGAAAAGCTTGCAGGAGATTCCGAAGTCGTCTTAAGGCCGTGGCTGAAGTAAACAGCGATTTCCTTAAATGAATTCAATCTATAACTATTTCAAGATATTTCCATGTAATTTTGGTAAATATTTCTGATAAAATGAGATGTCAGTGTTATGTTCATATCTGCGTAATTTAGACGAAAATTTACTCCCCATTTCACTATTTTTTCTCTCACTCTCTCTCTCTCTCTCTGTCGCGCCCACACTCTTACTATTCCTCTCTCTCTCACTTTCTTTCTCTCTCTCTCTCTCCCTCACACGCACTCATTCTTTCTATTTCTCTCTATCTATCTATCTATCTATATATATATATATATATATATATATATATATATTCTATGGCTTCGTCTGGCACTGATAGTAGTTAGAAAAGCTTTACCCTTCCTCCATATACTCACGTGTTTTTACCTGGGGCCTCACATTGAAGTCCCCTTTTCTTGTTTTTGCAGAGACCAGACGATACCCACCCATAAGTCTACTTATTAATTTGCTACCCCACAGGGAGAAATATGATTCAAGGTCTTTTATGCGGTGGGGCACATTGCACTCAATTCAAGGTCGCATTTTAGATCAGTAATAACTCGTTCATCTTGCTTGTTTAAACAGGCAGCAGAGCGTGTGCATAACTCTATCTTTAATCAGTGTAATGAGTATATATATATATATATATATATATATATATGCAGTAACGCCCATAAATAAGTAGATTCCAGCCAGTAAGTTTAAGTTAATTTTCTTCTCAACCAAAGATGCCAGGATTTTAATATTTCTTTTATTATTTTTATTATCATCGCTTGGACCAGTACAGGTCGAACAATTGTCATTGAAACGTTTTCTTTTTAATAGTGAATCTGTAATTGCTACACAGAGAGCTTTTCCTGCTCATTTTATGTTACTCGGAATGATGCTGTTCGGGATAGAAAATTGATACTACGATGGGTTGAACACAGAAACACAGGTTAGTTGGTTGGTTGGTTGTTTTATGGCATATCAATACTTTTCGGTCATTTAATGCCGAATCAAGAAATTTTGATAAAAACTTTTTGTGGGTTATTCAATGTCAAATCCATTGTAATACATATAAACAGATATATTTCAGACAATTTAGTTTAGTATAAGTACAGTTTTTGTTTACTGACAGTTAAAAGTAAAAACACTTCCATTTAAAACAATTCAGTTTAGCATAAATACACAGTTCCAATGTCAAAAATAGTTTTATTTCAAACATTTCAGTTTGGCATAAGTACAGATTTTTGTTTGCATACAGTTAAATGTGAAAATGTTAAGCTGAATTGTTTGAAGTAGAACTGTTTATTTGTATAAAAATGGATTTGGCATTGAATAACCTACAAACGTTGATATGCCATAAAACCCAAACAAAACAATCAAAACTAAGTTTATATAATTATATATATATAATTTATATAATTTATTTATTTATATATATATAATTTATATAATTTCGAGTTTGATTTTGTTTGACACATCAACCTTTAGAAGTAATTTAATGCCAAATCCATTTTTATACATATAAACAATTTTATTTCAAACAATTCCGTTAACATAATTACACTGTTCTATTTGACATAGATTGGACCCTATCAGGTACTGCCACTCCGTGCTAGAGTGAACCTGGAAACAAAAATTGGCAGACATATTTTTTTGTCAATCTTTCCAAGCCATGATCGTTAGTGATTGCGTGTGAAAAAACGGTGAGTCATTAGTTAAATGAAACTACGATTGCCACTTGGCTAATTTTACCAACACCAAACACGTGAAAGTTTAAAATGTGGCAATATTTTTGTTGCATTGTGTTCAATCAAAACGTATATTATCTCATATTCATTGATGTACAATTTTCTTTTCTAAGTAGAGGAATTGTCTTGTAAATTGAATTATCTTGGAGATCAAACCAGCGACCACATGAATGCAGAGCCGAAACTCTACCACTGAACCACAGATCCCAAATTAACCAGCTATGACAATTGCCCGGTCAATTAACCTGAATATGTCTCCTGTGATGTAGATCATGGTATACACTGTTGATGAGACCTAATAAGGTCGAAACAGTTGTCCAGTGATTCCGTATGTTGCGAGCAAGAGTTTGCCGGATTTTCTGGTTAGGGTAATTCAATTTACTCATATTTATTGTAGGACTCTGCAGGATTTAGACTTTACTAAAAAATAAAATTATAACACATTTGTCATTAGAAATTTAAAATGGATAAGATATATATGTAACCATATGGTTGATACTATATGTGTGTGAGGGGTGTGTGTGTGAGGGTGTGTGTGTCTGGGTGAGTGTGTGTGTATGTTTGAGGGTATGTGTGTCTGGATGAGTGTGTGTGTATGTGTTTGAAGGTGTGTGTGTGTCTGGGTGAGTGTGTGGGTATGTTTGAGGGTATGTGTGGTTGGGTGAGTGTGAGTGTATGTTTGAATGTGTGTGTGTCTGGGTGAGTGTACGTTTGAGGGTGTGAGTGCCTGGCTCAATGTCTCGGTGAGTGTATGCTTGAGGGTGTATGTATCTGGGTGAGTGTCTGGGTGTGTATTAGTGTATGTTTGAGGGTCGTGTGTCTGGGTGAGTGACTGGGTAAGTGTGTATGTGTGTCTATGTTTGTGGGGGAGTTTGTGTTTGTATGCTTGTGTATACGTGCGTATTTATGTTTCTGTGTGTGTTTCTGTGTGTGTTTCTGCGTGTGTGTGTGTGTGTGTGTGTGTGTTTGTGAGTGTATGCGTGTTTGTGTGTTTGTGTATGTGTATATATGAGTGTATGTGTGAGCGTTTCTGTATGCATCTGTGTGTGTGAGTGAGAGTGTATATGAGTGTATGCGTGTGTGCGTACTTGTGTTTGTGTGCGTGTGAGAAAGTATTAGTAAAGTAGGGAATAAAAATCACGTGACATGTTTCCCTATAAGCATGGTGTCACCGGAAAAATAAATTTCTGACTCAGTCGTCCTTATTGTGACTTATGTTAATTTAATTTTACTTACTCTCTGCCTTTTCCTCTCTCTCTCTCTCTCTCTCTCTCTCTCTCTCTCTCTCTCACTCTCTCGATCTATCTATCTATATACACTCCATACGAACAGGATGAGACAGAAAGTAATGTTTTAAGCTGAGTCTAACAGGTTTGAATTAAGTTTTCTTTCTCTTAGACCAGTTGTCAGTCCGAAATCAAAGAGCACAGTCTGCTCTACTGTTTACCCGTAACTAGAGGGGGAATCATTGTATTCATACCTTTTCTAATCACTCTCTCTTTCTCTCTCTCACTCAATATATATATATATATATATATATATATATATATGTATATACCCTATTGAATTCCTACATTTCCTAAAGTTATTTTCTCTATGTGAAATGCAAACAGTCTCACCCAGGATTTGAACTCGTGTCACCGAGTCCATTCTCCATTACTGTATCCATTACTCCACGGACACCTCCAAAAAGCTGATCTCACGTATTTTTATATGTCTCATTTTTAAAAGTTTCATATATCAACTAAAATCATCAACTAATTAAAAGAGCTAGAATCTTTATATATATATATGTATGTAAAAATTCAAAATTTCACGCTAAAATCGTTTAAAATCAATTATATAGAGTGCTTTATGCACAAAATACAGAGCAACATCACAACATTTAAACTATAGAATAAAATAAAGCAGGTAAAATACGTCAAAACTCTAAGCTTAAAGAGGACGATCCTTAGGTGAACCTGTATCGATATGTCTCATTGTTTAAGGTTGATGTATCGATACAAGTTCATGCGAGGATCGACAACGTACAGCAATAAGTCTTGTATTTTTACCTTACTTTATTTGGTTTGTTTTTTGTCAAAACTTTGTATATATATAAGTTACCTACTTATTAAGGAAAGAAGAGAGAGATGGAATTATTAGTAAGAATGTGACTTATATGAGGTGTAAAACGTATCATTTTGAATTCCTAGAACTTCTTGTCCGTCCGTTGATCCTAAGTCTTATACCAACCATGAATACTTATATTCTTCGTGCAGTTAACTGTGTAAAACAAACGGGACAAGCAGAATTTCTTGGAGCTGCAGAACTGCAGGATTATAAAATCATACAAATTCCTTGACTTTTTGTGCATATTCTCTGTTTGCAAGCACACTAATGGCACCTTTAAGCAGTTTGTTTCGATTCATTTTACAGCAAAAGAATGAATATTATTAGCTATTATTCATTACCATTCTCTATAGCATTGAAATTTTGTAACTAAATATAGGAATATGTACCAGCCATTGAACATATCTACTAGTCCATTGTATATATATACCATTTCATTAAATATATGTACAAATCATTAAATATACGTGACAATTCATTTTACGTATCAGTCCATTAAATATATATATATATATATATATATATATATATATATATACCAATTTATTTGATATATACACTAATCCATTAAATATATTAACCGGTCCATTAAATGAATGTATCTGTCATTTACATATATGCCCATTAAATATATTTACCAGTCGTTTAAATATATAAGTTAGTCGACCGTAGTCAAGTGCGACCCAAAGGCTCCTTTTTCCATAGCTACTACACGGATTCGTAGAGGAGGACGCAACTCCTTTCTCTGGATTGCTCCACTTCATCCTTGATTCGTACCTTATAATGCTGAGTGTTAAGCAAGGAGGCATCACGTTCCATTTTTGAATCTTTGGTATGACTCGACCTGGGATTGAACACCGGTCTCCCGGACCATTGGCGAACACTTAAACCATTATGCCATATGTACCAGTCTTTTAGATATATCTAACAGTCGATTAAATTAATTTATCCGTCCATTAAATATGTATCTATACGAATTCTTCGGTGCTAAGGTGTTGCTATTTTATTTTTGGTTCAGTCTTTTTTCACTGGTCCCATATCCTAGTTTGGTCGTGGTGATGTGCTACCCCTGTAGCCTGTCTTTTGCAGGAATAACCTGACAGGTCCTATCCCTTTCCAGGTTTACGACTAGTTTTTATTCAGAGTTTTCCTTCTAGGCTGGTTGCTAAAGCAAGAATAAAAAGCCCAGTCTGCCCTACTATTTACCCATAGCTGGAGGGAGGATAATTAGATTCATGTCTGTTAGCGTTACGTGAAATGCAAATAGCCTCGTTCATGATTTGAACTCGAATTGCCGAGTTGACTTACCACAACAAAAACCGTTACATCTAAAGCGTCTTATTATTTTTTAAGCACAGAATTCCATTGCTGTAGAGTTTGGTCATAAATAATGCCTAATAATATTAGTTTTGATAGTTTTGTTTTCTACCTAAAAATGATGAGATAGTTGTATATGATGTTTAAAATAAAAATATTTTTTTTCTTTAAAAAACATTTAGAGGTGTACATATTTATGGACGGTACTTTAATATTTAATAATATCAATTTTGACTGAATAAAGTCCACCAGAAATAATAAAATCCTGGTATCTTTCGTTAAAAAAAATAATAATTTCTTAAAAATCATTTTTTGTAATATTGTATGTAATTGTATATATATATATATATATATATATATAGAGAGAGAGAGAGAGAGAGAGAAAGATACATAGATAGCTTCATGCATATGTAAATGCACAGACACAGATGCACACACTCATATATATATTGGGTGATTGAAAAATAACTTTCCAATCGCCCTATACGTGTGTGTGTGTGTGTGTGTGTGTGTGTGTGTGTGTGCATCGGTGAATACATATGTTTGAAAATGCGTGGTTTTGCTTTAGAAGTTTAATTTGTTCATCTTCTGTTTATAAAAAAGCTAACGTCTTTGTTCAGTTTGCCCGGCACAGTGTCCCCTTACCACAAGACATATCCAGGTAGGATTGGCTAACATTCACCTCTTGAAATAGCCAATGAAAAGAAAATGAAACGCATTTCATTGAGAAGATATCACGATATTCAGTAACGTAACACGCTTATAGAAGATTCTATTTTCAGTAGAATGCATTCGACAGACACAGTCACTTTAGACAGATTCTATTTATTGTTATTTCGTTAGATTAATAATTCTTTTGAAAAAAAGTACAAAAAATATAATCTAGTTATCGTTTTCTTTTCTTTCGATTCACCTAGTCATTTTTCTGTGAATTTCTTACCTAAAAAAAAAAAATGTTTGTAAAGAAAAAGTTGTTTTGTCACGATTAAAGTGGTTCTGTTGATAGGGTCTGGAATAAGCTTAATTCATCTCCTGGATAGGGTCTGGAATAAGCTTAATTCATAAGCTCCCCTTACTTAAAGAATTGTGGTGAAGCTTCAGTTCCGGAACTCTGAGGCGTGTGAGGTACCCTTTTTTTTCTAGCTATGGGTAAAAGGGTACACTGGGTTATTTAATCTTGCTAGCGGCAACCAGTCTAGGAGAAAGAAAGCACTAAATCGAAACCATCCGTTCCCCACTAAAAATTGACTTTGTGTCGATTCCTACTTGGTTGCAAACATAGATACATTCAACCAGGTCCACTCTGGTCAAGAATGTTAGTCACTGGTAGGGTCCTATTTAAGGGTCAAATAGATCTTTTCGGAAATTAGTATTAGATTTGATATAAAACAATATGCGAATTATTTGTATTTGATAGGAATACTTGAAATAATGCGCAAATTATAAGTATTATATGGAAATAATGTATGCAAACTCTTTTCTATTATAATTATTATAATCATTGCGAGTTTTTCGTACCTGCATCTGAGTGACATCAATTCTCTTCAAGTCTTCAGGACTCTTCTCACTATTCTGGCTGATTTCAACAATGCTGTAGTCTGGATGGTCTCTGCTCGACGTCTAAACTAAATTAGGAATAGTTAATTGAAGACAATTGTTTGACAAAAACGACTGACCTTGGCATTAAATAACTCAATAAGGGTTGACATGCTACAAAACAATTAACCAAGGAATATACTTCGAAGGAAACGGTGGAAATTATGCGTTAGGGTGAGTACTTTCTGTGCTTATTGGTGTTCTTGAACTTTTGGTCAACACTTTGCAAAAAGTAATTTTTTTTGTATAATTGTTGTTGAATAATGCAAGCATGTGCGGTTATATTTGTGAATGGCTTTAAACCATCCATTCTTCCCTTTGCTAGGGATAAATAGTAGGGTTGACTTGGCCCTCTACTCTTGGTGGGGGCAACTGGTCTAGAAGAAGGAAAAAACTTGCAGAGTTGGAATGGCAGACCAAATTTGTGTTCATCCCTAGACGGGAAGAGAGGAGAATGGCCACAAGAAACTCAACTAAGCCTTTGCCGAGATCCATTGTCTCGTCTTGCGATATTAACACACACACACACACACACACACTCACACACACACACATATATATATATATATATATATATATATATATATATGTATATATACAATAGATGAAAAATTATAGGGGAAAAATATACAAACATTTAAACAAAAGGAGAATCGTCTAAGAACCTTGTGTAAAATTAAGTGCTCGCCGGCCGGTAGGTAGAGCAGTATAAATTCTAAAATAATTAAATTTGCACCTTCTTTGGCTTCATGTGTTTTAATATATAAATATGTGTGTGTGTGAAAGAGAGAGAGAGAGAGAGAGAGAGAGAGAGAGTGAGAGAGAGAGAAAGAGGAAGAGAGAGAGAGAGTGAGCGAGAGAAAGAGGGAGGGAGAGGGTGAAAAGAAAGACAATATAAAAAATAATTTGATATGTTTAGGTATTAGGTTAGCTTGAGAAATAAAATTTTCTTTCACAAAACAAAAGTCTCTTGGGCCAGACGGCTGGGGCTGCAGAATACACCGTCTGCGTCTCTGCAGAGGAGTAAGACTCCCCAAACGAGTGTCCTGTATATGACACTACACAATCTGATTGTGAGACTCCAGTAATACCCCTTTATCAAACTGTGTAACTATGCTAAACTGAATTGTTTGAAATCGATCTCTTTTTAAATTTAACTGTGTGTAAACAAAATATTGTACTTATACTAAACTGAATTGTTTGAAAGAGAACTGTTTATGTGTATAAAAATGGATTCGGCTCTAAATAACTTACAATATTTGATGTGCCATAAAACCAAACCAAACCAAACCAGACCAAAGGTACACAGGGGACAATGTGGGAGGGTATGTTACATTATTTATTTATTTATATATTTATTCATTAATCTATATCCTATATTTTTGAGACAACTGGCGTCAAAGTGAGGAGTCTCCGTTGCGTATTGGGTTGCTTGTCGGGCAGTGAAATTGTTGTAAGCGAGATCGAACTCTACTTTATTTTCAGACAAATGCCCTGGGAAAAGGCATGAACCCACATATCCCTTGAGTTATTGGTTAAATAGTGCAACTACTTTTCTTCTACTAAAATGGTTTTGCCATTAAATAACCAACGATGGTTGATATGCCATTAAATAAAGAATCTAAACCGACCAAATCTACTTGCATCAATTTTTGGACAGGGTTCTTTAGTATATTCCATTTTTACGAAATTAATATGCTGATAATGGTCGACTGGAAAAGAGAAAAAAACTAAGAAAAGTATTGAGGCACTCAAGGTGTAATGGCTATCGTCGTAGGAAACAAACACGCTGGCCTGAGTTCAGAACCTGGACCAGACTGTTGGTATTTCACTTTGTACTAACATCCTTGGGAAAGGTATGACACTGACCTTGTGTCAAGCCCTGTCGGGTGGGAGGCAGAGGCAAATATCATCCTTAGGAAAGATATGAATCCAACTATCCTCTCTCCAATTATGAGTGAGCAGTAAAGCAGGCTGGGCCTTTTAATCTTGGTGTGGCAACCAGTATAGGAGAATGAAAACTCTAAATTTAGATTTTTTAAACCCCGCTTAAAAACAGATTTTGGATTGCCACCTGTTCGAACTGAGTGGTTGGATATATACATTTAAAAAAGAAAAAAAGACGAAAATGAAATAAAACAACTTGTGATGGAGTCTCCTAGAACTATGGTGAGTGTCGCGTAACCATTCATAGCCATTATTCCCACGTCCACTTTGACCCCGAGTGGTAGCACCTGTAAGTATCCAATCAAATTGGGTCAAATAAATATGGTTAAAAATTATTCATATTTGATTAGACCGCATGCAAAAAAAAAACCCAACAAAAACAAAACAAAACAAAAAACTCCAACCCTTTATGAAAAAACGACAGAAAAATGTAAATAAGTTCAATGATCGCGATTCTCTAACTTCTTGGCATAAAATAACCACAGATGGTCTGACAGGCGTTAAAATCAATCAATCTAATCTAATATCCTAGAGAAAAGACAAAATTACGAGAAAAGTGTAAGATCCCAACTAAATTTCTGTTATCTTTCACAGCCTAATTCAACATGTCTTTTTTTTTATCAAAAATTCTGTCTCGTATTATTCTTAATTTTCCTAATTCTGCTAGCTTTTTTTATTATTAATAATTTTCACTGGCTTTATCCTTAATCTTTATTCTTTTTCCTTTTTATTGATAATTTCCACTTATATTATCCCTCATTTTCCTAATTTTACTTTTTAAATAGTATTATCGTTCATCTTCCTATTCTACATGTTTTTTATGAATAATTTTGAATAATTTTTAGCCTTCATCTTCCTAATTCTTCATGCTTTTTATTATCAATTTTACCCTTCATCTTCTTAATTCTACTTGCTTTTTTTAATAACTTAAGATGGTATTATCTTCATTTTCCTAATTCTTTCTTTTTATGAATTATTTTAATAGTATTATCGTTTATCTTCATTATTCTACTTGGTTCTTATCAATAGCTGCTATCTTCAATTCTATATGCATTTTTATTTTTTTTAAAATTAACTAGTATTATCTTACATCTTCCTTATTCTACATTCTTTTAATTAATAATTTTAAGTAGTATTATCCTTCATCCTCTTAATTCTACAAGATTTTTTTTATTGATACTTTTATTCTTGATAAAATTTCTGCTGTTAAAATATCACAAATATATTTATACTCTTTCAACCAATCTTATTTATTAATGTCGTGCGGTAAAGTTTAAAGCGTATTAAAAAAAGTCCGGGTCGATTTACAGCTGTGTTTAAAGTTTTTCGTTCCTTTTATTTTTAAAAATGCACTATGGATATAAATATGTCAAGTCGTTTGTGGAATAATGGATATCGTCGTCAGAAACTTAAGTCGGCGATCCGAGTTCAAATCTTGGACAAGGTTGCTTGCATTTCACCATAGCGTTAATATCTCCAAAAAAGGTATGAATCCAACTATTCTCCCCTTGCTATAAATAAATAGTTGGACAGACTTAGCTCTTTAACTTTGATATGGTAACTGGTCTTAGATTAAAACCTGTTAAATTTTGCTTCAAAAAATTGACCTCGTGTCACATCCTGCTGGTACTGAGGGGTGGGTATATATAGTAAGTAAAGAGAATTAGGCAACTGAAGGCTCCCTTTTTAATAGCTACTACACTGAGGTGTAGGTGGAGACACTACTCCTTTCCCTGGATTGCTTCATTTTAATCTTGATCAATACATTATAATGCTGAGTATTAAGCAAGGAGTATAACTCGATCTGGGATTGAACCCCGGTTACCCGGATCATTCGCGAACACTTTACCCACTTTTCCACGTGATTGACGTACAAATTAGCATTTTGCATTTACCCAAACCCTCCACCAGAGCAAAGATGAAACACAAGGTCAATTTTTAAGCGGACAACTGCTGTTTTTATATCAGAGTTTTCCTTCTCCCAAACGGGTTGTCTTTCCAAAGTTTGAAAACCAAGACTGTCCTATTTACCCAATTGCTGGGAAGAGTTGAGGGATGACTTCATATCTTTCCCAAAGGTTTGGTGTGTTTTGGTTTGGTGTGTTTTGGTTTGGTTTTATTATATGACATATCAATCATTATAGGTTATCTAATGTCAAATCCATTTTTATACATATCAACAGTTCTATTTCAAACAATTCAGTTTACCATAAATATACAATTTAAACGTCAAAAACAGTTCTATTTCAAACAATTCGGTTTACCATAAATATACAATTTAAACGTCAAAAACAGTTCTTTTTCAAACATTTCAATTTAGGATAAGTTTAAATATCAGTTCTATTCAAACTATGCACTTTAGTCAACAAAGTTAAATAGTTCCAAGTATTGCTATGCGTCACTAACAATTCATTTAAAGATTAGTCATTTATTTTACATACAGTTAAATGTAAAACAGTCCTATTTTAACTAATTCAAATTAGCATCAGTACATAGTTTAGTTTTATTTGAGACATGGATAGGAACTTATCAGGTGCTACCACTCCAGGCCAGTGTGGACCTGGGAGGGATGGAAAGATACTGTTGAGATACTCCGCTTTCTCCAAAGCTCCAGCATTATTGGAGCTTCATCATCAGATTGTTTAGTGTCATACCCAGGACACTCGTTAGGTGGGGTGTCTTACCATTCTGCGGAGATACAGTCAGTATATCCTACAGCCCCAGCCGACTGGGCCATTCCTAAGCGTAAGAGCTTGAATTAAAACACAAACAGCTTCGTTCATAATTTGAACTCGGCTAACCGATTCCATTTTTAACGACACTTCACTTGACAAGCCATTCTCATTATTTAACTTGTTTTCTCAGTTTGCTTGCCCGCGAGGTCAATACGTGACAACAGTTTGACATAATGAGCCGAACCTTCTGCGATGTTTTTAAAAGCTAGTTAAATTCCCTCGACATTCTCCTTTGTAGGACTCTTCAGACTCCAGGTAATGAACCCAGTCCTTGTCCCTTTTAGGCGGAGCAGCTGTTGCTTGATGAGAAGAGAAGGACTCTCTGGAACGAAGCTGCTATCAATTCCCACTGACTCGTCGTCAGCACCAGGTGAGATTCGTTTGGTTTGGTTTTATGTCACATCAACTATTGTTAGTTATTTAATGCCAAAACCATTTTATGTGTATAAACACTTCTATTCCAAACATTTCAGTTTAACATAAGTACACAGTTTAAAGGTCAAAAGCAGATTTATTTCAAACTATTCAGTTTAGTATAAGTATTGTTTTTAATTTACACAAAGTTAGATGTCAAAACAGTTCAATTTCAAACAATTCAGTTTAGAATAAGTACACCGTTTCAATGTCAAAAACAGTTCTCTTTCAAACAATTCAGTTTAGCATAAGTACACAGGTTCAATGACAAAAACAGTTCTATTTCAATTGATTTATTTTGGTTTGGTTTTATGGCACATCAACTATTGTAGGTTATAAATGCCAATTCTATTTTTATACATGTAGGCAGTTCTATTTTAAACAACTCAATTTAGGATAAGTACATAGATTTTTTAAAATTTACAAACAGTTAAATGTCAAAACAGTTCCATTTCAAACAATAAGTACACAGGTTCAATGTCAAAAACAGTTCTTTTTCAAAGAATTCAGTTTAGCATATGTACACTGTTTAGTTCCATTTGGACCTGGGAGTGATGGCAATGAAGGGGTACTTCACATTCCCCAAAGCTCCAGCATTAATAGAACCTCACCATCAGAGAAGCAGTCTGTGTATTCTACTGCCCCAGTCAACTGGGCAACACCAGGTGAGTAACACCTATCCTAAATTGTGGAATTTGAAGACAATTGCTGACCGCTGTCAAAGTCGAATATCGATTTCCTTTGATCTCGTTTGATCTGTAACAATATCAATAAATACTTATGAAACAATTCACAGGGTTCACTCGCCACCTGCTGTTCATTAGTGCATCTGCCGTAAAGCGATGTGTACTTGTACTGACTCTAGTCTCCAATTGATGACCCATTAATGTGTCAATGTTCCAGACCAATGATCAATAACCGTATTTGATGGCATATAAGATATATGTGTGCTCCAAACAGTAGATTTTTATAAATCTGTTAATAAAGTTTTCTTAAAATACTATATAGCGGTAACCTATCAAAAAGTGCACATCACAGCGAGATTTTTGTTAAAGCAATGTCATTAAAATACACTGACTGATAAAATAATACAATTCCCAGTACAATTTGCGGGTTAATGATTCATTTGACGGGCCTGTATACGGAAAATTTTAAATCTATCTATCTATCTATCTATCTATCTATCTATCTCAGCGTTCCTATCTATCTATCTATCTATCTATCTATCTATCTATCTATCTCTTCAGATCTATCAATCTACCATTTAAATTTTCATTATTTTTGTACATAACCGTAACACAACAAAACTATCACATTTAGATATTCTCAAAATGCTATATTTCAAAGAATAAGGGAATGTCAAGTTCAAGATCACACTGTTATGTCAGTGTTTGAACAGGTCACCATTTTTAATCCCCCAAATTCTCAATATAATGAAAATAACTATGAAGTGGCAATTAGAACCGTTTACTCCTTTCTAAATAGAAGCATCAGTATCATCGTGGAATGTTTTGACTACGGTAACCCACCAAATCTACTTACCCCTAAATGGGACCACTTCAGTATTGAGGGAGTGATTCCTTATCTCCAAAAGTTTTCCGAACTGTGTGCAAAAATTATTATTATTAAAGAAATAATTATTATCAAACAGAAAGGATTATCATTAAACATAAATAGTTACATTTACATAATATAATTATGTATAAATTATTAATATTGGTTTGGTTTGGTTTGGTTTGGTTTTATGGCATATCAACCATTGTAAGTTATTTAAAAACAGTTCTATTTCAAACAATTCAGTTTAGCATATGTACAGCTGTTTTTTGGTTACACTAAGTTAAATGTAGAAACAGTTCTATTTCAAATATTTCAGTTTATCAAAAGTACGCAGTTTAAAGGTCAAAACAGTTCTATTTCAAACAATTCAGTTTAGTCAACAAAGTTAAATGATTCCAAGTATTGTTGTATATCACGAACTGTTCAATTAAACATTAGTCATTAATTTACACACAGTTAAAGAAAAAACAGTTCAGTTTAGCATAAGTTAGCAGTTTAAATGTCAAAACAGTTCTATATCAAACAATTCAGTTTGGCATAAGTACACCGTTTAGTTCCATTTGACCCATAGATAGGACCCTCTTAGGTGCTACCACTCCGGGCCATAGTGGACATGGGAGCGATGGCAATAAAGGAGTAGAGTGTCGTACGTGTTAGCTACATTTTTAGCTGAATGAAAATTAAATGAAACTAAATTTGAAGTAGATATTCATAAGTGTGGGGATTTCCTGAACGATTTTTCAAGTATTCATTACGCACATTGCCTGTGACATAGCACTCCTCAAATCGGTAATACAACTCTTCTTGCCTAACACAGACAGCCTTCTTCTTTGAGCTATTTGTGCTGTGTCCAAATCTGTGCTGCTATTGGTGCAGGGTTAGCGAATTCTCTCCAAAATGCACGCTGCACAATCTGGTTCGATGGTGTTCGATTATAGTCTGACACATAAAACGTCTTTTTTTTCCCCCAGTGAATGGCATTTTCATACCTGAAAAGGAAAAAAAAACATAAAAAACAAAAACATAAAACATTAAAACAGAATTTAGCGTTGTTTTTACTCATGCTGTTAAAATTTGAAATCATTTTAATGAGAATTAGGCAACTTATGAAATGATAACTTTTTAAAAAATTTCCTATCTATCTATCTCATTCTGTTCATCTATCTATCTATCTATCTATCTATCTATCTATCTATCTGTTGTACTCCCTACATAATGGATTGTCCCTCCTCAATGAATACACGTCAATGAGAGCGTCAGACGGAGTTCACCAATCTGCGGGACACAATCACGTGTGATACTATTTGTGTAGTGGACGGATAGTTACTACTCCACTGGACTCTCAGCTTCCTATCAACTAACTACTTTTTAACCAGATTCACTTGTATTTCTTCTCTGTTACTTGAATATATATGTTTTTCTATCAAACCTTTTTGTGTTCCCCGTGTCTTTCTTTTGTCGGCCTCACAACACTATCAATCTCATTCTATCCATCTATCTATCTATTCTCATCTTTATATATATTTATAATTATGTTGGTGTGAAAAAAATCTAGACGGTACAATTTGCAAATTCTACAAACTGATATCTGGAAAAAAATTCAGGATCGCACTGGCTTTTTGGCCAATGCGATCCTGAAGTGCCGTTTTGTAAAACCTAGGTAGACTCGCTCTTGGCCATGTAAGAATTATTTTCATATCTATCTATCTATCTATCTATCCTATTCATATCTATCTATCCCGATCTGTCTCTTATTAGATTAATGTTACACCCAAGATACTTGATTAGATGAAATGATATCACTTTTTCTGAAACACTATCTATCTAACAAGCTATCACAACCTGGTGGAGTGTAATGGCTAAAGTGTTGGATTGCAGCCTCGAAGGAAATGAGTTCAAACTCTACTCACGTTATTATGTTCACCTTCGAACTAATGCCCTCAGGGAAGGTACGAAACCCCTTATCTCCCACCGCTATGGCTTAAGTAGGACCATTATAGTTCTTCTTCAAGGAAAACTTTAGCATTAAATAATCTATCTAACTGTGCCTTTATTCAGATATATCTATCGAATATTAGATTTCGAAATGATATCAATTTTTCTGAAATGCCCTGTCATAATTATGGACTTACATAATCTATATAAAATTGTAACTATTTATTGAACTATTTATTCAAATGTAGCATATTTTATTTTATTTCTAGAGGTATGAATACGACATTCTAATTTCTGGTTGATGTGCCATTTAACAACACTTTTTCCAACGTAAAGGGAACAGATACTACGCTTTCATCTGATCAAAAGGTCAAAAAAAAAAAAAAAAAAAGAAAGGACACAAACTGGAAAATTGTCGCGCATCATTCTATGATATATATATATATAGTCATCCACACAACTCTACAGTGTGGCTAGATACACGAGATGCTTTAAGCTGGTGTTGAAACTCAACAGACATAAAATCATCCAGATATCTTACCCCAAAGCTATGTTCCCTCTCAGCGTAAGCGAAGGGATTTTTACGCGTATATTCATTTGCATATACGCTTATCGGTTATCGGAGTGATTAATTCATGAGAAGAGCTTTTCATTTACGCGTATGTGATAGTCGGCAATTTCCTACTCGATTGCTCAACCAACAGAGGGGAGCATATATATATATATATATATATATATATATATATATATATATATAAAGATGAAAAAGTTGTTGAAATTTACAATTCATGGGTTCATTTCCTCTACTACAAGGTGCGGAAGCAAAATATGGAATAGGGAGGATTGGAATCATGCGTTTACTACAGGGTCGGGAGGCAAAATATGGAATGGGAATATCTTCATAGATTCATGCCTTTATAACAGGGTGCGGAAGCAAAATATGGAATAGGGAGGATTAGATTCATGCCTTTACATCAGGGTGCAGAAGCAAAATATGGAATAGGGAGGATTGGAATCATGCGTTTACTACAGGGGCGGGAGGCAAAATATGGAATGGGAAGATAAGATTCATGCCTTTATAACAGGGTGCAGAAGCAAAATATGGAATAGGGAGGATTAGATTCATGCCTTTACATCAGGGTGCGGAAGCAAAATATGGAATTGGGAGGATTAGATTCATGCCTTTACATCAGGGTGCGGAAGCAAAATATGGAATGATTTTTAAAACGTTACTTCTGGTCTGATTAGTCCAATTACTGGAGAAAAAAAAAAGCAAATATTCTAAATTTTCATGATTAGCTCTATTATTCATGTACTTTTCTTTTTACAAGAAACGAAACGACAAAGAATGTACGATTTACTTGACGCCGTAACTAAGTCAAAGTTCCTTTGTCTATTGTATACAAAGCAAAGAAAAACGAGTGGCTTTTACCGTTCTCACGGACCAAAGAGTGAAACTAAATGAAAGGGAAAAGATTGACAAATACTTGGACCTTACTAGAGAACTAAAGATTTGATGAAACATGAAGGTGATTGTGGTACCAGTTGTATTTGGTGCGCTTTGAATTGTCCCCAGAGATTTGAAAAAGAGACTGATAGAGAGGGGCGGTTAATGGAGATCAAAGAAAGAATCGTGACCATACTCTGACCTCAGTAAAATTTGAATAATATAGAAAACTTAAAAGAGTCTCGGTGAACTAAAGTAACTTGCTTTCGTTCGGACTTCAGTGAAAAACCACTAATTAAAATTGGTGGGAAAAACTCGTAACTATTAATAAAAGTTAATCATTTAATGGACGACATCAAACTATTTGCAAAAAAATGAAAAAGAACTGGAAACCCTAATACACACAGTTAGAATATACAGCCGGGACATAGGAATGGAATTTGGCATAGAAAAGTGTGCAATGCTTGTAATGAAAAGTGGCAAACGGCAACTAATTGACGGAATGGAACTACCAAACGAGGATAAGATAAGAACGCTCGCAGAAAACCAAACCTACAAATACTTGGGCATCTTGGAGGCTGACACCATCAAACAAGTTGAAATGAAAGAAAAAATCCAGAAAGAATATCTCAGGAGAACTAGAAAACTACTCGAGACAAAACTCGATAGCAGAAATCATATCAAAGGAATAAATACCTGGACTGTACCAGTCGTTAGATATTCCGGGCCCTTTCTCAAGTGGACCAGAGACGAACTGAAATAAATGGACCAAAGAACAAGAAAACTAATGACAATGCATAAGGCTTTACATCCCAGAGACGACGTTGACAGACTATATGTTTCAAGAAAAGAGGGAGGAAGAGGACTTGCCAGCATTGAAGACAGCGTTGACGTATCGATACAACGACTCGAAGACTATATACAAAAACACGAAGGAGGACTCATTACAGCCACCAGAAATTATACTGAGAACACCATGAACAACAGAATGACAATAACTAGGAAACAAAAACAGGAAGGAAAACAACTCTATGGGCAGTTTAAACGACTAATAAACAATATCTCACACGACAAAACCTGGACATGGCTAAGAAAAGAAAACTTTAAGAGAGAAATAGAATCTCTCCTAATAACAGCACAAGACAACGCCGTAAGAACCAATCATATCAAAGCGAGAAGAGATAAGACTCCACAAAATAGCAAATGCAGGCTATGTGGTGGCAGAGATGAAACCATCAATCATATAATAAGCGAATGCAGCAAATTAGCACAGAGGGAGTATAAGGCGAGACACGACTGGATCGGCAAGGTGATTCACAGGGAAATGTGCAAGAAATTTAAATTTGACCGTACGAACAAATGGAATATGCACAATCCAGCACCTGTCCTAGAAAATGCCACGCATAAACTCCTATGGACTTTGAAATACAAATTGATCCCCTAATCCCGTCCAGAAGACCAGACTCAATAATAATCAACAACAAAAAAGAGAACTTGCAAAATAGTCGACTTTGCTGTCTCGGCTGACCACAGAATAAAACTGAAAGAATGTGAAAAGAAGGAGAAGTACCTCGACCTTGCAAGGGAATTTAAAAAAACTATGGAACATGCAGGTGAAAATTATACCAATTGTAATTGGTGCGTTTGGAACGGTAACTAAAGGATTACTAAAGGGACTGGAGGACTTGGAAGTTGGCGGACGGGCGGAGACCATCCAAACGACAGCATTAGTGAGAACGGCCAGAATACAGAGAAGAATCCTGGAGACTTGTGGAGACTTGCTGTCACTCAGAGTCCTTTGAAAAACCATCGACTAATGCTGATGGGAAAAGCTCTAATGAATCAATAATGATAATAATGACTGGGTGAGAAAGGTGATCCACTGGAAACTGTGCAGGAAATTTGAATTTAACCATACGAACAAATGATATATGCACAACCCGGCATCTCTCCTGGAAAATGAGACGCACAAACTTCTCTGGGATTTTGAGATACAAACGGATCACCTAATCTCAGCCAGAAGAACAGACTTTGTTATAATCAACAACAATAGCAATAGCAACAACAAAAGAGAGAGAACTTGCCGAATTGTGAACTTCGCAGTCCCGGCTGACCACAGAGAAAATTTGAAAGAAAGCAAAAAGGAGGTTTTGTACCTGGATCTCGTTAAAAAATTGAAAAAACTGTAGAACATGAAATTAGCGGTTTTATCAATTGTAATTGATGCTCTTGGTACAGTGACCAAATTATTGGTAAAATAACTAGAGAGCTTGGAAATAAAAGGACAAGTGGAGACAATCCAAACTACAGTATTGCTGAGATCAGCCAGAATACTAAAAAGAGTTCTAGAGACTTGAGGAGACTTGTTGTCACTTAAACTTCGGCGAAAGATCATTAGTAAACGCTGATGTCAAAAACTCTCAAGGAGTAAAATAATAAAATCGATATAATATAAAAAAAAGACATAATAAAATAAAATATCATATTCCTCGGATTATATGTAATAGCACATAGGATTGTGAAAAATGGTATTTGCCCAAATCAGAACAAATAACAGAAACTAAAGAAGCTACTTTTCTCTGAGACTTTGCAATCGAAAGTGTGAGAAAAACAAAGATTATAAAAAGGTAAGAAAATACAAAGACCACAGGAAATAGAAATTGAGAAAATGTGACACCTTAAAACTATCACCATGCCAGTAATAGGGGGAGCACTGGGTATGATCAAGAAAGGAACAGATAAATACATTAACAAGATAACATTAACAAGTCCCAGTCTATATGAAATAGAAAAATTACGCTTTGCAGAACTTACCAGACTATTATCAACGTGACTGAAGAATATGACCCAAAAGAAGCAGCGAAAAACAAATACATATAATGTGTATAATCACCATATTGCCTCACCCTAGGTCTTGGGTAAAAATTCGGTGTAGGATTCTAAGGAACCTGAAAAATTAATGAAGAGGGTTTGGTTTGGTTTGGTTTGGAACCATATCAACGATTCTAGGTTATTATATATATATATATATATACGATGAATATTTT
The DNA here is from genome assembly GCA_963585895.1 of Sepioteuthis lessoniana. Classification (NCBI taxonomy): domain Eukaryota; kingdom Metazoa; phylum Mollusca; class Cephalopoda; order Myopsida; family Loliginidae; genus Sepioteuthis; species Sepioteuthis lessoniana. The sequence goes on from OY757939.1 coordinate 36,248,890, forward strand.
TGAGCGAGCCTGAGCTCATTTTTTCACTCAGTCAAATAATTTCACTTATTTCTATCTAATACGTATAGAAAGTTAAATGATCAAACAGTTCTACTTCAAACAATTCAATTTAGCATAAGTACACAGTTTCTTGTTTACACACAGTTCGTCATTTGTTTGAATACAGTTTTTGTTTACACATAGTTAAAATGATCAAACAGTTCAATTTCAAAAAATTCAATTTAGCATGTCAAAGTTAAATAGTTCCAAGTATTGCTATATGTCACGAATAAATCAATCAAACATCAGTAATTTTTTCACACAGTTAAATGTGAAAACAGTTCTATTTTAAACAATTCAGTTTAGCATAAGTGCATAGTTTAAATGTCAAGCAGCTCTATTTGACCCATAGATAGGAACCTATCCGGTACTATCACTGCAGACCAGTGTGAACCTGGGAGCGATGTCAATAAAGGGGTCTTCTGCATTCTCCAAAGCGCCAAGATTACTAAGGCCTCACCATCAGATCGTTTAGCGTCATACCCAGGACACATGTTGAGGGAATCTTACTCCTGTTTGCCCCGTCAGCTGAGGCTGTAGAATACACCGACTGCAACTCTGCGGAGGGTTATGACCACCCCCATGAATGTCCTGATTATGACACTAAACAATCTGATCGTGAGGTTCCAGTGATGCTGGAGTTTGGGGGAATGTGGAGCACCCCTTCATTGCCATTGCTCCCAGGTCCACTCTAAACTGAATTAGCTGTATTAGAAATGTTTGACTAAACTGAATAGCTTGAAATAGAAACTTTTTGACAATTAAACTGTGTACTCATGCTAAACTGAATTGTTTGAAATAGAACTGATTATTTGCATGACAATGGATTTGGCGTTAAATAATCTACAAAGGTCGATATGCCATAAAACCTAACCAACCAAACCATCTTACCACTGTGCAGAGATGCAGTCGGTGTATTCTGCAGCTGCAGCCGACTGGGCCAGATGAAGAATGGATCCACACAGATTTAATGAAAATGAATAATATAGAATGAAGAATATCAACCTCTTCTCCGATGAACATGTGACGAACTGCATAGAGCTATGTAAAATTCGTAGCAAGGAACGAACTCTGAGCTGTCCTTTTTGTAATTTAATTTTAAATAATAATAATAATAATAATAGAAGGAGTATAAGATTAGACACGATTGGGTGGGCAAGGTGATCCACAATTTGACCATACGAACAAATGGTAAATACACAACCCACCATCTGTCCTCGAGAATGAGACACAAACTCCTATGGGATTTTGGCATACAAACGGATCATCTAATCTCGGCCAGACGATCACACTTTATAATAATAAAAAAAAAAAAGAAAAAAAGAGAACTTGCAAAATTGTGTACGTTACTATACCATAGAATAAAACTGAAAGAAAGTGAAAAGAAGGATAAGTACCCGGACCTTGCTAGAGAATTGAAAAAACTGTGGAACATGAAAGTGACGGTGATACCAATTATAATTGGTGCTCTTGGTACAGTCACCAAAGGAATATTAAAGGGAATGGGGGACTTGGAAATAAGAGGACTGCATTATTGAGATGGCCTGAATACTGAGAAGGGTCCGGAAGACTTGAGGAGACTTGCTGTCACTCAGACGACAGTGAAAGACCATCAGCTAAAACTTGTGTGAAAAACTCTCAAGAAACAATAATGATATTAATGATAATGATTATAAACTGTCAACCATTACTCGCCTGAAAACACTCACGCACATACACACGCATATATGTATATTTATTTATTTATTCATATATATATATATATATATATATATATATATATATATCCACCCAAGAGACCTTGCCAAAGAACTACGTACCTGCAGACAACTTTTGGTATCGTGTCGCTGATAACGAAAAAGGCAGTGACAAGAAAAACATTCAAAGAGAAGAGAAGCTATAAAACTGAAGAACGACCGAGTCAGCAGATTAGTGAATCAGCCAGCGTAAAGTTGGAACGGACTAATCAGAATCTAGCCAGTTGAGAGGGCGGTCTCTGATTGGTGAAAATCGCACACGAGGTCTCTGCGTGTCGCACTTACACTGGTTTTAAAGTGGTGACCGGAAAGTTGGCGATTTTAATCTTTCTCATTTGGGGCGACTTTTAAGTTGTTCCCATCGTTTTTGACCTGAAAGAAAAAGAACAATAAATAACTTCAATCATATCAATAAAACAGGAAACATTATCATGAATATATATATATATATATATATATATATATATATAAGTTTAAACGTTGCGTTATCTACAGTGAGAGTGCTTGATTTCTGGGATGTATGCACACACACACACACACACACACACACATATATATATATATATATATATATAAGTGTGTACGCGTGCGGGTGCGTGTGTGTGTGTGTGTCTATTCCAATTCATCAGCTTTTATCACGTTCTATGGGGTAATTTACTTTACCCTAACACATTGGCCCATGTTTTGTTTTTAGGGTTTGAATTCAGAGATTTTCTTCAGCTAGATTGATTGCCCAACAAATGCTGGAGAGTCCTGTCTGTGTAGATATGAATAAATATTCACACACACACACACACACACACACACACACACACACACACACACACACACACACACACATATATATATATATGAAAATCCTGTGGTATGACAATGTACGAGTATAAAGAGGATAAAAAACAGTCTTCAGCAAATGATTTTATTTATAGTTGAATTATTTCACATGCAAAACGTTTTATTTTAACGTTTAAGGTTTAATGTTAAAAAAAACCCCGAATGATTTAACGTTGGCCAATAATTCAAGTTATTAATTTAATCATTCTTTCAGATCGTGAGTTTTTTCAAATTTTTACATCCCCCTTATATGTATATATATTGAGTAAGGTATATATCTCAAGTAATTTACAGTTATATGGTATCTAGTATTCCGATGTAATACTAATAACTTAACCCTAATAGGCATTACCACATCTGGTTAAAGTGGAACTGAGTGTAATGGCAATGAAAGAATACTCCACACTTCCAAGATCTCCAAAACTAGAGCCTTTTTATTAGATGCTGCTTCGTATCATAGCCAGGAATCCATAATTTTGGGTTTTCTAAAAATTGTTTTGACAGCTGACAACAGAATTTTGCTACGAAGTAATCGTTAGCATTTTAATTCTTCTGACCATTACAAGTAAAAATTGATTGATATTAACATTGTGTCTAATATATCTTATATATGTCCCTGTGGCTTAATGTCTGGACTGCGGATTTGAAGTAAATGAGTTCAAACTCCAGTAATGCTGTAACATTCACTAATGCTCTTGAAATGATATGAACCCCCTTGTCCCACCAGTTAAATAGTATCACTGCTATTCCTCTTTAAGATTCCTTTGACATTGAATAAACTGCAAAGGGTTATTTAATGCCATTTGATATGCCATTAAAAAAAGAAATTAAATCAGATAGTTGTGTGCAACTTCAAACGGATAAATTCCATGACAATATACTGAGAATTGACTTGCCCAGTCAGCTGGGGCTGTAGAATACACTGACTGCACCTCTGCAGAGGGGTAAGACCCCCCCAACGAGTGTCCTGGATATGACACTAAACAATCTGATGGTGAGGTTCCAGCAGTGCTGGAGCTTTGGGGAATGCAGAGTACCCCTTCATTGCCATCGCTCCCAGGTCCACTCTGGCCCGGAGTGGTAGCACCTGATAGGGCCCTATCTATGGGTTAAATAGAACTCACAGCATACTTATGCTAAAATGAATTGTTTGAGTAAACTGAATAGCTTGAAACAGAAACGTTTTTGACACTTAAACCGTACTTACATTTAAACTGCGTGCTTATGCTTAACTGAATTATTTGAAATAGAACTGTTTTCGACATTAAAACTGTATTTACACTTAACTGAATTATTAGATATAACTACTTGAATAGTTTGAAATGGAAATGTTTTTGACAATTAAACTGTGTACTTATGCTAAACTGAACTGTTTTCAATAGAACAGATTATTTACATAAAAATGGATTTGGCGTTAAATAAACTATAAAGGTTGATATGCCATAAAACCAAACAAACCAAACCAACCAAACCATGAGAATTGACAATTAAAACCATTTAAAAAATCAGTTTAACAATCAAAATTCTTTAATTCTTTGATTGACGCAACAAAATGAAAATAAATTGTGATAATAAGAAAACAAATTCTCATTGTCTCATAAAATATTTTGATGTCAAGAGATAGTATAAAAGAAATACTAAATTCCCATTGGGAAAGAAATCCTTTCAGGCAGCTCACAAGGATACGCCTAAGTTAAATTATGGAAAATTTATAATGCTAATAGTTATCAGTAACACCTAATATATATATATATATATATATAATTTCAAAGCTTGATCTGGAATTGTTGTTCTTGTTAAGATCCTATGAATGGATCAAAAGATATGTTTAAGAATTATTCATGATGAATAGGGCCATGTGCAAATAAATAAATAAATAAATAAAATACGGTTAAACAAATATAAAAAAAATGTAAATAAAGAACGCGATTCTCTGACCTTTAGGCGTAAAATAACCCTTGTCGGATTGACATGGGACAGTGAATATAAAGGAAAAGCATGCCGATACTTGAAGGTGAGCAGTTGTCAGAGAAAAGACTGATCACAAATAGAGACGACAAAATCAGACATAGCTGATCATATATAGAGAGTTAAGGGAAGTCATCAGACTTTATGGAATGAAGATAGAATAATTGATGGGAAACAACAATGGAAAATAAAGAAACTTATGGAATCATCACATATGCTAGGCCATAACAATACCTTGAATAGGTCCCCTATAGAGATCAATAGATCTAGGATAAGGTAGATAACACCAGAAAAAGAAATGATAAGTTTTATAAATACATATTCGTCAGACAACTAAATGATTTAAGAATAGTCGAATAATTGCTATCTCCATTTTCCCCTGGGAAACATTGAGAAGCAATTCAAGATGTCAAGTGAAATATCCTCGCAGATATATCCGGTTATGGTTAACGGAATCAGAACAAGCGACCCCCGTGGATTTAATAGGGGACGTGGTGCGAAGTTCCCTGTAGGTTCCCGAGTTTGAAAACACCAGAAGAAGGCCGGAAGACATATCGACCGAAACGTTGGGAAAGTAACACTAAAGATGAAGACATAGTCCGAAATCCCTGAACGATAAAAATCATCAAACTTCATCTCAAAAATTCAGACAACTTATAACCTGGATGTTGTGAGATCAATACTGCTCCCGTCTGAAATAACTGTTGTTGGTTGTTGGGTTGCTTTATGGCATATCAACATTTGTAGGTTATTTAATACAAAGTCCTGTATATACATATACATGATTTGTAAATGAATAGTTTTTCGATAACAATTTTTACTCGAACCAGGATTGTTTGCACACAGTTAAATGATTTCAAACACTGCTAACATTAATAGTATTATTTGCACACAGTTAAATTGCTTCAAGTTTTGTTATCTAATACTAATACTTCTATTTTCAACAGTTAGATGGTTTCCAGAAGAGTAAATAATTAAACAGTTCTATTTGACCCATAGATGGACCCTATCAGGTACTACCACTCCGGGGTCAGAGAGGGCATCAGAGCGATAGCAATGAAGGGGTACTCCACATTCTCAAAAGCTCTAGAACTGAAGCCTGACCATCAGATGTAATTTAGTGTCATATCTAGGACATCTCATTGAGTTTAGGGGTTCTTATTAACGAGAGAGGAAAAATATTTTGTGTCTCTGTACATTTGGAGAGAAAATCATTCAAAACTGTCTCAAAATAGATGCAACCCATTAATATGATAATGATTTATGACTGAGACAAGGAACTTAAAAAAAAAGATTAAATGTTCTGGAAGCTGATATAATAACAATAAAAAAATATTGATTTGATGTATCTAGTTCAAAAGATGTATTTTTTACAGGAGATGTTCCAAATGACCGCCATTGCGCTTGTCTCAGTAATAAATCATTATCATATTAATGGGTTGCATTTATTTTAAGACCCTGTATCAATGTACTGTGGAAGAAAATGGTTTTGAGGAGTCAAGTTCAAATTCTGTACGAATTCTGTCTGCGTTTTACTTCGTGAGAATGCCTTTAGGAAAGACATGAACCCATTTTTTCTCGCCTTACCCAGTTATAGGTAGATAGTAGGAGAGATTGGGTTCTCTGGCCTAAGTAAGAGCAACTGGTTTAGTTAGGGAAGTTAAGAATAAATAAAAAAACATCCTGTGCAATATATATATATATATATAGTGTTTTATAATATTTGTTCGTATACAATAATGATGACCTTAATTTTTCTTTATGTGTGCTAGACACGCATTTTCAGTTTCTAAAATTCTATTCTTTCGAATAAAATCATTCTCCCAGAACCGATTTCATTGGAGCGAATATTTTCTTAACAATATCCCTGAAAAAAAAAAGTATTGCCAGAAACAGGAATCCGCATGTGTCGAAAGAAACGAGGACGTTTTTATCGTTGCGCATGCGTGTTGTGTTTATGAAAAGAACCTTTTAAAGATGCATGTCATTCAGTCTTTCATTATTATTATTATTATTATACTCTTTTTTTCAAACCAGTTTTAACTGGTCATTTTTCACTGAAACCTGAGTCACGGCAAATCTCCTCTGTTTTCCAGGACTCTTCTAAGTATTCTAGCTAATTTTAACAGTGCTGTGGTCTTCATGGTCTTGAATCTTCCTTTGATCTACAGTTCCCCTGGTGTCTTCAGTTTTCCAGGACTTTTATAAGTATTCTACTTGATTTTAACAGCACTGTGGTCTTAATAGTCGTGATTCTTCCTCTGATTTCCAGTTCCACTTGTCTCTTCACTTTTCAAGGACTCTTTTAAGTATTCTAGCTGATTTTAACAGTGCTGTGGTCTAGAGGTTTTAGAATCTTCCTCTCTTTTTTTCCATGTTCTTGGTGATTGTCAAAAAGGCTCCAATTATACATTATACCACTGTTTCCTTCATGCTCTACAATTTTTTATTTAGCTCTATAGTAAGGTCTAGTTATTTGTCAAATTTTCAACTTTTGTGATTTTCAATGTGTTCTGCTGGAACAGCTAAAACCACAAGATGATAAGTTCCCTTTTTTCTTCTTGTTAATAAACTTGGACTTGATGCTGGCCACGGGCGGTCCGTTTGTATCGCATGTATCTCATTTTCAAGGACAGATTCTGCATTTGGTTGTATGGTCAAATTTTAATCTCTTTCGCGATTCCGGGTGGATCACCTTTCCCACTTAAGCTTGCCTACTCTTGTACTCCTTTTGTACCAGTTAGCTGCTTTCTCTTTTTATTTGATTATATGTTTCATCATTGTCACTTCATAACCAACACTTGCTGTTCTAATCAATCTTTACTTTGACAGTTGGTTCTGATGGCATTGTTTTGTGTGGCCTTTAAAAAGGATTCAGTTTCTTTATTCAGGTTTCAAGCCTAGTCGGCTGGGGCAGTAGAATACAACGACTGCATCTCTGCAGAGACGTAAGGCTCCCCCAACTAGTGTCCTGTATATGACATTAAAAAATCTAATGGTGAGGCTTCAGTAATGCTGGAGCTTTGGGGAATGCAGAATACCCTTTCATTGCCATTGCTCCCAGGTCCACTCTGACCCAAAGAGCTCAGTCGGCTGGAGATGTAGAATACAATGATTGCATCTCTGCAGAGGGGTAAGATGACCACAACATGTGTTCTGGATATGAAACTAAACGATCTGATGGTGAGGCTTCGGTAATGCTGGAGCTTTGGCGAATGCAAGGTACCACTTCATTGCCATCACCCCCAGCTCCTCTATAACCACGAGTGATAGCACCTGATAGGGTCCTATCTATGAATTAAATAGAACTTTGGCATTCAAACTGAGTGCAAACAAA
>OY757939.1:36259324-36271824 GCA_963585895.1 Sepioteuthis lessoniana
CTGAAAAAAGAAAAGGCTAAAATTAAATTTATGAATTTCAGTCCAAAATATGTGGGGTCTATTTTTTGGGGGGTCACCCTGTAGTACCATTACTGTCCTTCTACATGGATGGATTCGGCATCAAATAACCCACAAAGGTTGATTTGTCATTAAAACAGAGAAACCTAACCGAAGCTTCCATACAAGTCCAAAAAACAAAATACATTGATCACTCGATACAACCCTTAAAAGAAAGTTAAATCCTATATACGCGACACAGCCGATTTACTTTAGAAAATTAATAAACTCGTAAACATAGATATACATTTAATATTTTTTGTACAAAGCTCTGATGCCTTTGTCATAAAAGAACCAACATGCCCCATCTTTACCATTTAGTCGTTTCTTTGCTGCCCCCAAATATGGTGATGTAAATTACATCTATAATATCTAAGATTTCCTTTGATGTTTTTCAAAGGCCTTGCAATCAAACGAAAAACCCGGCCTATTTGCTGATCCGTATGCGTCTTCGAAATATACATACATATATACATACATATAAATATATATATAAATATATATATGTTTGTATGTATGTATGTATTCATACCGTAACCAAATGCATCTTGACTACAAACAAGATGAAACAGCTATGAAGAATATAATATGTAGGTACACATCACATAACGATTGTAACAAACATATAAAATTTATCGTAAAAAGAAAAATTAATGTATTCGCCAGCATATAAGACGCACACTTCAATAAACAATAAACAATAACAATGAAATTAGGTAGATATTACACAGCGTTCTATGCGCTGGTATTATGAATAGGAGATCGACGACCAAAATTTGAAATGAATAATTAGGAAGTTTGGGTTGTATTTTTTTTATATCCTTGTTTTTGTAATGAGATTAAATTGCATCTGATGGTGAGGCTCCATTTCTAAAGTCTGAAATGTCGACTTCCTCTTGATTGTCATTACTGCCAGGTCCACTTTGGCCTAAAGTGGTAGTATCCATCTATAGGTCAAACTGAGCTGTTTAAAAATGCTTAGTATTTGACATGAATACTTGGTTCCATATAACTGTGCAAATTATATCCATTAAACATCGTTACCTGAAGCTATAATTGTTGATGAATGATTATAATCATTAAAAGTGTTGAGGACCAGTAAAGGGCCGGAGGAATAACACAACTCGGGTTAACGAAGTATAATACAACATGTGTACAAAGTGTTAGAAGTCAGTCCGATTGCCAAGTGTTCGCCGGGAATCCAGGGAAAGGAGGGGCCCCCTCTTCTACACCTTCAGCTAATGAAAAGGGGTCTTCAGGTCGCCCTCGTTATGGTAGCCAACTTATATCTATAAGCACATATAAACCCTCATTCATGCATATATATAAATGCAGACACATACATATATAGAATATGATTTTTAATATATATATATATATATATATATATATATATATATATATATATATATATATAATGCAATTAGAAGGAAACTCAAACCTGGTTAAATTGTCATTATAAATTTATTTCGGCGAAGAATATCATTATACTCTCCGTCTCATCAGATGACTCCACACGTTTAATAATGATTCACACGCACTGTCTTCGGACGCTGACTGAATATTACTGGTATCGTTAACGTCGTAGGAAATGGACCTGGTGGACTGAGTTCAAGTCCTATTTAATTGATTTGGTTTGGTTTCTTTGTTTAATGGCATATCAAACTTTGTAGGTCATTTAATGCCAAAGCAATTCTCCTAGAAGAACATTAGTGGTACTATTTAACCCATAACTGGGAGGATAAGGGGATTCATATCTTTCCCAAGGGTATTTGCCCGAAAGTGAACGTTATAGCGCAACTGGAGTACGAACTCGCTTACTACGATTCTGCTGTCCATCGCTTTAACCATTACACCACGAGGACCCTACCCCTGGCTGAAACAGTTTACATTTCACATCACGCCAATATTCTAGGGAAAGGTATACATCCGACTGTTCTCCTTTCAGCTATGTGTCAATAGTAGGGCAAGAATGACGCTTTAATCTTGGTATAGCAACCAGTCTAGGAGAAAAAAGAAAAGTCTGAATTCAAACTTGTTAAGCTCCCCTTAAAAAATGACCTTGTGTCACATCCAGCTCATGAGGGAGTTGTTAAGTAAGAACATGTATTTTTTATTCTTAATGCATATATATGTAATCCTACCACTTTTCTCACGAGGGACCGACTTTAGGAAGGAAGTTGTGAAGAAATATTGTGCTGCGAAAAACTACTCTGGCGATGGTATTATCCCATCTATATACCCAGCTTTAGATTAAATAGTACATCTGCAGTTATTCTATAAGGATGGCTTTGGCATTAAATTCATGAAGAATAAAGCTACCTACTCAAGAGATCAAAGCTTAAAATTAATAGCTCCTCATAAAACGTAGATTAATTTAGTGGATGTTAAACAGTTGTAATATCTTATTAAACAGCCTTTTAGCTAGACTAACATGTTACATATCAAATAATTGCACCATAAAGATTAATACTAATCAACACACTCAGGAACGCTATTTCATTTTGACCGGTCTCAGACAAAATCTTCCGACAACACAAATATGTTATATAAGAGAAATCTAATCAATCACTCGAGTTAGTTGGCCGACAGTAGTCAAGGGTGACCCGAAGGCTTCCTTTTCAATAGCTACTACACCGAGGTGTAAGAGAGGGCGCTACTCCTTTCCCTGGATTTCTCCACTTTACCCTTGATCCTTACCTTATAATGCTTAGTGTTAAGCAAGGAAGTACTTTTGGTATGACTCGACCTGATCCTGGCGCTACCAAGCAGCTTTTGCCACCGGACAGGGTATTTAAAGGAATTATATATATATATACGCCCAGTCTCCCGGACTATTGGCGAACACTCTGACCATTATGCAAATGGGCCGGTCACTGTGGGATAATGGTTAGAGTGCTCATCTAAGTTAATAGGAAGCATAATCATTAATACATATATATATATTGATATCATCATAAGCCTCTTTCTCTCCATCCGTCCATATCGTACATTAGTGGCAGGTCTTCTAGACAGCATCCAGTTTCTGCACAGAACTGATGTATCCAAATCTTTGATGGTCGTCCAGCACTGGTGTATTATTGTGTTGAAATCCATTGGAGAAAGACGCTTTTAAGTTCGTCTTTACTTCCCCAGCAGGGTCCCAACATGTCTTGTTCGTCCTACTTGGATGGTTTGCAAGTAGCCGACGAGTTACTGCTTTGTCGTGTACTGCTTCTATGATTTGTTCAAAAGAACATGTAGAATTCTCGTTTAGTTTCAATTAAGCTCTTTCTCCTTTCATTTTCTGTGAGTCAATGTGTTAAAACCATACAATAGTACTTACACGACTACGATTGGGAAGAAATACCGTTTTATATTATCAGAGAGATCAGATTTCTCAATGGTCGACAAGTTGTCAATAGCAGATAACGCCTTTATGATGTATATGTTGATATTTCATTTAGTAGATGAGATATTGCTGCCAAGGTATGTGAACTAGTCTGATTTCAAAGGCTCGACATCTATCTATCTATCTATCTATCTATCTATCTATCTATCTATCAACAAAATGATCTACTCTACGCTATTCAAACTTAGATCTCTCTCTCTCTCTCTCTATATATATATATATAAGCTTGTATAGGTGATAAGTTACCTTGCGCCGTTTAGCCCTGTCAGCTGGGACTGTAGAATACTCCGACTGCTTCTCTGCAGAGAGGTAAGTCTCTCATCGACGAGTGTCTTTGATATGACACTAAACAATCTGGTGGTGAGGTTCTAGTAATGCTAGAGCTTTGGGGGAATGCAGAGTACCCCTTCATTGCCATCACTCCCAAGTCCACTGAGGCTTGGAGTGGTAGCGCCTGGTAGACACCTATCTATGGGTCAAACAGAACTAAACTGTGTACTTATGCTAAATTGAATTGTCTGAAATAGAACTGTTTTGAAATTTAACTGAACTGTTTTGACATTTAACTATTTGTAAACAAAAATATATTTATGTTAAATTGAGTTGTTTGAAATTTAGTTCGGCGTTAAATGACCCGAAAAGGGTTGATACGCCGTAAAACAAAATAACCAACCAGCCAACCAAGCCCCGTTGAATCTGTTTTTACGCTATTCAACCTTAGATCTATCTGTCTATCTATCTTGTAAATTGTAGCATACAAGTCGACCTGAAATATAAGTCTACCTCAAAATTCTGGGTTAGACCTACACCCGTTGTATTGGTTGATCCCCATCTTAACGTTACGGTTAGAGTTTAAAGTCAGTGCGTCAGCCGTTGGAAACGGCGTGTGATATAGCGTTAATAAAATCTCTGCGTTAATTTGTTAAATATGTTAACTAAAGACAAATGTAAGTTCGAAATGTTTGTGGTGGTCTGCAAGTGTTACGATATGTGGTATATATCGATAGCAGGGAGAACTGTTCCTCTGGTTGAGCATAAGTCATTTTCTAGTTTTGTGGAGTTTTTCAGGCTTAAAACGTCGACATATACGGCATATATATCTGATGATTATGCAAGAAAGAAACTAATTGTCTCAAGGAAGGACAGTGTGTTCTTAATTCAAACTTAGCTCTACATATGCTATATATATATATATATATATATATATATATATATGTCTCTGTGTGTGTGTGTGTGTATATATATATATATATATTTATATCATACAACGTGTGAAAGCACGTGCAATACACTGTCCTCATTAGCCACCAACCAAAGGTGATAACAAAGTTTCGGTAGCTCAAGGCGGTACTGCCACTCCTGGTGCTACCAAGCAGCTTTTGCCACCGGACAGGGTATTTAAAAGAATTATATATATATATATATATATATACGCCAGATCAACGGAAAGCAGAGATTATATTTTACGTTCATCTTCATTTTTAATGCAGTTTGTAATTTTTAAAAACGCGTTTACTTTCGGCCGTTGATGTCATTACGCACTTACAGTTAACGTTTCTTGATGTTACGTAATCACATAGGAATGTTGGTTCCGCGTGCATTTCATTCATGCTGAAGACTTTTCGCTCTCGACTAAATCCAACTTGATGCATATTGCACCGTGGTCAAACGGTGCTTCAACATTCTCTGTTCCGATTTTAACTTTCCCTTCTGCATCTGTCGTTTATTCGGTCGTTTTTCTTCGGTTTTATCTTTTTTATGCATTACATAATATATATATATATATATATATATATATATATATATATATATATATATATATCGTAATTTGCAATCGATGGTTTAAGCCTTAAATCCACCCCAACACTTACTAGTGCAATGATACTCCTTACAATCGATAATGATGGTAGCTCCATCTAGCGAACATTTTTCAGATGGAGCTACCATTGTCACTTGCCTAAGTTCACTCGCACCATTCAGGTGATAATTTAGAATGTGTCATTTCTATCGCACACTTTGTTCGTTGGAACTCTAGGGAATGTGGAGAACTTCTTCATTGCCATTGCGCTTAGCTTCGCTCTGACCCGATTTTGTAGCACGTGATAGGGTCCTATCTATGGATCATATATAACTGTTTGACATTTAAACTGCGTGCAAACAAATGACTTAAGTTCAATTGAACTACTTAAACTCTTTGATCATTTAACTGTGTGCAAATAAATGACTGTTTGATTGAATTGTTAGTGATACATAGCAATACTTGAAATTATTAACTGTGTGCAAACAAATGATCTCGAGCTCGTATAAAAATGTTGTAGATAACATTTTTATACGAGCTTACAAATCATGAATATATATATAGTCATCCATAGACAGATCTTTTTCATTCTATCAGAACTCATCAGTGTGGCTAGACATACTAGCTTCCCGTAACTGGGATCGAAACCCGGTTGACTCAAACGCCAATCCAAGACTCTACCCCTCAGCCACGAGAAAACCAGTAGCAGCGAAGTAAATTTTAAACGGTTATGAATCACAATTACTATTGTTTACATACATCCGCTTAACGGCTACCGAGAGCTCAATTCATATATGAAGAGCCTTGCATAAACGCTAATGGCAACACGATTATTTCATTCGCTCGAGAGCTCAACCCTACGGGGGTAAGAAGATTTGGCATCAAATAACCTACAATTGTTGATATGTCATAAAATCCAACCAAACAAACCAAACTCTCTCTCTCTCTCTCTCGCTCTCTCTCTCTCTATATATATATATTAATGCGTGTATTTGTGCTTTTGTTTAAAACAATTCTTATTGCTAAACATGACGAGAACATTGTGGTCGTGTTTGAAAGAAATGTTACTGTAAGTGGCTTTTTCTAGTTTTTATAAAAGAATAAATTTGTACTTAGGAATATATATTATCTGTGAATTCTCGGTTTGCTTTCTTTGATTAATGACATTTCAACCTTCGTTGGTTATTTAATGCCGAAGCCATCCTTGTAGAAGAACATTAGTCCGAAAGTGAACGGAATAGCGCGACGGGAGATCCTGTACGTTTGTCATTATGACACGGGAACTCCCCACTTCCACCAATTTATTTTCTCAGTGCATATCACTGCACGTGCTTGGGAACAGCTGTCTCTTAAGGGAAGTATCAACGGTGTTGTGGCTAAAGTGCTGGACTGCAGTATCATTGTGAGTTCGAACTCCAGTCACGCTATGTTCACTTTTGGACAAATACCTTTGAAGCCCCTTATTCCTCCCCCATCAGTGTGTTAAATATAACGTCTACTGTTCTTCTACAAGGATGGCTTTGGCATTTAATAAACCTCGAAGGTTTATATGCCATTGAACAAACAAGCCAGGAAAGCAAATATTTTGATTGGGTGTCTCTGTGCTTGCAGATATTTTCATGCATCATGGCCGTTGTAAGTCATATAAGTCGGAAATTAATGAATATATGTATTTACGAGGGTGTGAGTAGTCCCTGTGATGGCTAAAGTAGTGGACTGCGAGATCGTTGTATGCAAGTTCGAATTCTAGTCACCCAATTACGTTTTCTTTTGGACTAATAGCCTTGGAAGAGGTATAGAATCATCTTATCTTCCCAACTATGGGTTCAATAGTATCACTGCTGTTCTTCTACAAGGATATTTTTGGCATTAAATAACCCACATCGGTTGATATGCCATTAAAAAAGAAACCTAACACATGCGTTTGCATATGGATGAATTCACCTATTTTTGTGTATGTTTGTGTCTGTGTGTCCGAGAGAGAGAGAGAGAGAGAGAGTGGGGGGGAATGTTTGATTCTAAATACTACATGCCTTCTATTTATTTCGTCGCGAAATAGCACATGAGTAGGTTAACATCACTTTCAGTATATGAGATATTGCTGCCGAGGTATATGAACTGGTCTAGTGATTTTGAATGTTTGCGATTCAATATGGTTATGGCTTCTTTAAAACACATACGCATAAATATATGTACACACACACACACATACAGAAGTGTGTGTGTGCAAAAAAGTGCGTGTGTTAAAAAGTACACACACACATGCACTTATGTATGTGAGTGTGTGTGTGCTTTGTCAGCTGAGATAAGGATTAATATTTAACACGAAACATGAAAGTAGATTTAAATGAATCATGAATATTTGATATTTGAAATAAGTGTTTTCCTTCAGCATGACGTGCACACACACACACACACACATATGTTTATTGGTTATCGGCATAATTTTGATTAAGAGTCAATCATCCATATAAATGGAGGGATTGGTGTATAGATAGATATGAACAAATTGAGATTGATAGATGGTTAATTGGTTGCTATTTTATAGCATATCAACCTTCGAGGGCTATTTAATGCCAAATCCTGTTTATATATATATATATATATATATATATATATATATGTGTGTGTGTGTGTGTGTGTGATTTGTAAGCAAATTGTAGGTAAATTCATTTTAAACGTGTTTTTTTAGCTCAAATTTTTGTATACAGTTAAATGATTTCAATAATTCATATATAATAATAATTCTATTCAATATTAGAAATTTGTTTCAACACACCTAAGTTGTTTTGTAATATAATTAAGGAATGATTTTTTTTATATTAATCATTTTTGGTTAATTATATCTTATCATTCAGTTTGGTAAGGCTTTGAACTATTCGAGTCTCTTAGTTCAGGTGCATAGTCATTGGGTACAGTTTTACGCTCGTGTGCAAAGGATATGACAATCACCATTTGTCATAATAAACCCCAGACAGGAAATGGGCTGGAGTGTGGATGACGTCATGTCCTGAAGAGATGGTCCTGAGAATTTGGGGATTTTGAAAAAGAGGCAGTTGAGAAAATGAGATTGAACTATGGAGGCAGATAGTTGAGTTCTCTGCCACCAGGGCAGAGAGTTGAGTTTTCTACCGTTGCAGTGGCAGTTAAGTTTTTCGGGTCTCAACCAGCGAAGAAGAATTGAGATCTAAAACACCACGAGATGTGCCGAAAGTTGGAGGTGGGGTTAGCATAATATGATTACGAAAGACTTTTAAGAATTGTGTCCCTCTCCTCATGTCGATGGACTGAAGTCAAGAAATTAATAAACCGTTCTTATCTGAACAACGGAGTCCGCTTTTATTGTATCTGTGCTTGTGTTTACATATGTATATGTGTGGTATATAACAGTTTCAAGTATTTCAATTAAGCAGTAATAATTCTATTAAATATTTACCACTTAACTGTGTTTGAACACAGTTAAGTGGTTTCAAGCATTCCTATCTAACACTAATAATTTTACTTATCAAGTATTCCTATGTCATCATCATTATCATGGTGTAGCGCTGGTACGGATTTCCCTGACCCTCTCTCGCCACTCGTCCCTATCGTCCATCGCTCTTGTAAAGTCTTCGATGCTACATCCAGTATCAGTAGAGAGCTTTTGTAGATAGGTTCTAACTGGTAGCCCAAAACTTGCTTGTCCGTGTAAAGGGGTTCCACAGGAGTACATCGTTTATGAGCTCGCATTTACTTCTCCAGCAGTGCCCCACATGTCTTGCTCGTCTAGTTTGGATGGTTTTCGAGATGGGTGGTAAACGTCCGTACAGCTGCTGCTTTGTGGGATGCTGCCTCCAGGACCTGTTCAATACAGCTCGCAGCATTCTTGTGCAATTGCCGTCAAGTTTTCTCTCCATACACTTAGTCAGCGTCCATGTGGTTCATCCGTATAGCAGTATTGACACGACCGCAGGTTGAAAAAACTGCGCTTTATTTTATCTAATAGGTCTGACTTCACTATGACCGATATTCTATGGATAGCTGTCCAAGCCTTTGCTAGTAGCGTGTAGCTGTCATTTTCAGTAGATGCAATGCTGCTTCCAAGGTGGGTGAACTTGTCCACTAGTTTCAGAGATCTTCTATTGAGTGTAGACATGATGTCTAAACAATATTTCAAGAATCTGCTTGGAAAATCCTCCAAAATTTCGGATGAACCTATCACGGAAATCATTAACAATCCATTAGACATCAAGTTAGGACAGTTTAAACAAAAAGAACTCGACGTGGTACTAAGAGGAATTCAGATGTAATTCTAAAAATTTTCAAATAACTAACTTCGTGAATAATTGAACAGTTAAATTTGATATATTGATGGAACCTTAAGAAGTACTACTAATCCAGGCTAGAGTGGATCTGGGAGTAATGACAATGAAGGTGTATTCCACATTCCCCAAAGAACTAAAACCTTGGCATCAGTTGTAGCTTAACGTCATACTAAGGACACTCGTTAGAATTGTTTTACCACTCTGCAGAGATTCAGTTGGTGTATTCCACAGCGCTAAATGACTAGGCAGATATATATATATATATATGTGTGTGTGTGCGTGTGTGTGTGTGTGTGTGTGTGTGTGTGTGTGTGTGTTTGTGTCCTCGGAAAAGGGCATGAAATAAATAAGACCAACACGTACTTACAAAGAAAAAATAAAGTTATATATTACAGGAAACAAGTAATAAAATGTCGCCAGTGTAGCTGTTTGCTACTAAATGGTATTTTTCGCACAACCAACCAAACGGGCGAGTGTGGCACAAGGCCTTTTTTTAATGTGGTTCGCCCGGCATTCCCAAAAATGCCTCGGACCCCGTTGGCATTCCTCTAAAAAGGGGCGCCTCAAGCGCCAGGCTATTTGCTACTAAACTCCCAGAGTGGATAACAGTCAAATGTCATATATCTATAGGAAGAGTTCATTGTGTATCGAAGTGGGAATGATACCAAAACAATATATATACGTGCTTGTGTGTGTGTGTGTGTGTGTGTATATATATATATATATATATGTATATTTTGTCAGCATTTCTTCGTTAATACATATTTCGTTGAACATAATAGACATTTTGTCTACATATTTTTTTTGTTGATCTTTTCATATACCGTATTTCACATGCCGTATTGATTTAATAATATTCGGCGGGAATTGGTTGATGTCTCTTCCATAATTATTTATTTCCAAAGTACTTTCTGCCCGATTCTGGGCCATCATCTGGGCAGGATCTATAATAAAAGTGATGTAACTTTTGTATGTTCATTACTACTTTCTAAGAAGAGCGTCTGTACCGTTGCAGTGTGTAGCGTTTATTTTTAATTTTTTTTCAAAAAATAATGTCAGTAGCTAAAGACATTTAAGTACATTAGCACTGGTTTGAAAATTAATTAGGATAGATAGATAGATATTATCATATTTAGATAAATAGATTAATGTGAACAGACTGATATATATATATATATATATATATAGAGAGAGAGAGAGAGTGATACAGACAGAGACAGGGAGCTACTGTATTAGCCAAAGTTTATTTTTTATAAAAAATATTTTTTTTATTTATTCAATTTTTTGGTCAAAAACATGAAATAAATTTGAAATGCTTTTTTTTCTTTTGCTTAGTTTTTAAACAACCAATTGAATTCATATTTAAGCTTGGGTCATCATTCACTGGACACTGAAGAAGTCAAAAAACGCTTTTGTTTACACAATTACCAATGCCTCCATGTCATCAAACAGCACCGTTTTAATCATATAACCTCACTACTACCTTTAACGACTCTAGTACTGACTGCGACACCCTGTCAAAGACTCCCCCAACGAGTGCTCTGTATATGACACTAAACAATCGAAGGGTGAGGTTCCAGTAATGCTGGAGTATCCCTTCATTGCCATTGCTCCTAGATCCACTTTGGTGTGGAGTGGTAGCACCTGATAGGGTCCTATCTATTAGTTAAATAGAACTAAACTGTGCACCTATGCTAAACTAAATTGCTTGAAATAGAATTGTTTTTGCATGCTGAACTAAATTGTTTGAAATAGAACTGTTTTTGACTTTGAATCTGTTTTCATACTGAACTGAAGTGTTTGAAAAAGAATTATTTTTCTATGCTAAGATGAATTGTTTGAAATAGAATACTTTTGTATGCTTAGCAGGATTGTTTTAAATGGAACTGTTTTTTTTAACATTGAAACTGTACTTATGCTTAACTGAATTGTTTGGAAAAAAAACTGTTTATATGTATAATAAATGGATTTGGCATAACGTAGAATGGTTGATGTGACATTAAACCAAACTAAATCAAACCAAATCAAACTAAATTAGCAAATTCGCCACAATCACAAAAGGAAAGGAGTTTCAAACAAAAAATAAATATATAAATAAAGATAAAAATAGATAAAATAAAAAAAATGAATAATTAAACAGTACGTGTGGATTAAAAATGTTTTAACTTGTCAAGTAAAAAAAAGTCGTTGGATTTTATACTTGAAAAATTGTTCATAACCATAGAAGACCTTCATTTTTGGGGGGGCCTAAAGTTTGAACAATCATTGGAACCTTCGAGCATTACTTAATGCCAAAGCTATCCTTCTAGAAGAACTGTCGTGGTACTATTTAACTCAAGGCTTGGAGGATAAGTGGGGGGTCTTACTTTTTTCGAGGGTGAACGTAATAGCGCGACTGTAGTTCGAATACATTCACTACGATTTCGCAGTCCAGCGGTTTAACTGTTACACCACGGGACGTTCGCATCTTTTTATAACCTTTTTTTAATATAATTCTAATGATTATTTTAAACTGAATTATATTAATATCATTTTCTAAACACGCTTTCACATAGAGTAGACCCAGAGCGTAGTGGCTAACATTCTGGACGGTAAGCAAGTTGAAATTCCAGTCTAGCTATTACGTTCACTTTCGGATAGGTACCCCTGGAAAAGATATGAACCCCTTATCCCTCTTACTATGGATTAAAAAGTAACACTATTCTTCTTCTACGAAGATTGCTTGGGCATTAAATAACCCACGAATGTTGATATCCTATTAAACAAAGAAACCAAGCCATCATACAGTAGACCCAAACTTTTTAAGCAAAAAGGAGTAAAATAAATTTTAGGGTCAATTCGGGATTAGGGGCTTACAAACTGAAGCTTCACTTGTTTCCTAAGAGATCAACCCCTTTTTACAACGTATCACAAAATTTACGATATTTGCATAAATATTAATTTATACCAA